>CM035440.1:136645402-136650402 GCA_020310875.1 Ceratopteris richardii
TCATGGGCACTTAGTTTTAGGTTTACCTCCATTGGAGTGCTTGCTAGTTTGGCATCCTGCAAGTGAAACTTCTTCAACATATCCTATATGTATTTTGTCTGAGTAATGTATATTCCTGAGTTAGTATAAACTAAGTCAAGCCCAAGAAAATACTTCAATAGACCAAGATCATTGATCTTGAACTCCTTCATCATCTGGCTCTTGATTTGTCTGATTCCATTTACATCATTACCTGTAATTATGATGTCATCAACATAAACACAAAGGTATACTACCTCTGAATTACTTCTCTTAATGAATAGAGAAGTATCTGCCTTGCTCATAACAAAACCTTGATCTTGGAGGTATGTAGTTAACCTGTAATTCAATGCCCTAGGTGCCTGCTTCAATCCATATAAAGCCTTTTTTAATTTGCAAAAATATGTTACCTTCTTAGGGTCCTCATAGCCAGGAGGTTGTGACATATATACCTCCTCTGAAATCCATCCATTCAAGAAAGCATTCTTGACATCCAATTGGTACATGTTCCAATTTTTTGATGTAGCCACACTTATCAACACTCTGATAGTTGGCATCTTGGCCACAGGAGCGAATGTCTCTTCATAGTCAATGCCTTGGGTTTGTGCAAAGCCCTTGGCTACCAGTCTGGCTTTGTACCTATTAATTGTGCCATCAGAATTTCTTTCAAGCTTATAGATCCATCTATATCCTATTACCTTCATGGAGTCCTTCTTTGGTACTAACTCCCATGTATCACTCTCTTTGAGTGCTTCAATCTCCTCATCCATAGCTTCTTTCCATTCTGATTTGGTTATGGCTTCCTTATATGATCCTGGTTTTTCATTTGACAAATCTTTGGCAAGACAAACATAATGTTTAGTAACAAGAGATGTATCATACCCATATCTGATAGTTTTTTTGCTTTCTCTTTGTGATCTTTTGATTGATTGAGTTGAAGATTCAGGTATATCTTCAAGCTTCTTCATCTTCATTTTTCCCTTGGACTTCCATGTCTTGAACTCTTCAAGATTTATAATGTCTTCATCATCTAAACTTGTGTCTTCATTCTGAGTTGGTTCCTCCTTTGCAAGACTTGGAAACTCCTCTTCCAAATCATAGGGTAATTTAACCTTCCTGCATTCATTCTCTTACCAAGAATCATTTTCATAAAAAACAACATCTCTACTTGTGAAGAGATGGATAGGTATGTGCTTGAAGATGAAGAGGTGTTGCAAAATCCTTGATCTACACCAGCCAAATGAACTCCAGGAGTATATGGTGGTCCCTTTTAGCTTGCCAATGGATGTATTAGACACCCTATGTACCTTGGAAGATCACTCTCAAAAAGATAGATCAAAACAGATAAGTTGGAGTTAGCTCAGAGGTGAAAACTTGCTATTCTTGGTTCATACACCTGTCCAGTGTTTTACATAATTCTCTGAGCACAGCAGCAATTAGCTTAATTCCTCTTGGGGAAGTCTAGGTAACTTAAAGATCTAACTTTCAAGAGTAATCTCATAAAAAATAATGAACCACACACTGAGAATGAGTTTTAACAACTGATGACATCATCCTGATTTTCACGGGCTGCTATAGAAATAGACCAGTGAGCAGAAAAATCAACATAACTCAAAATTTAGAAATCCAATGATTATGAAAATTGGTATGGTTATACTAGACAGTAAGCTGAATCCAACAAGCTTTAAAGCACTGAATTTGGATAAGTAACCACTGAGAAATGGCTCTGACAAGATGGGTAAAAAAGTCGGGTACCTGACAGAGAATTGAAGATGAACAGACCCTGTTGACTTCAAATGAACATAACTGAAGATTGCAACATCCAAATGACAGGAAAATTTGTGAGCATATAGTCGACTTATAGAGCTAACTTTACCAAGTTAAATCACTGAAAATGATGCACCAAGCTCAGAGAAAACATCTCTGCAAGCTGACTGAGAAAACTGAGAGTAATGGCAGTGAGTAGTACACTTCACAAGAACATGGAAAGATGAACTCAAATAATCATGAAAATGAAAGTATATTGCTTGTACAATACAATGACTTACTGATACATATGTGTGCCTTGTAATCACACCTTGATATGGCATAAAGCTCAGCTCTTGGAGGTCTTCACATAGGTCTCTCTAACCATGACTAAAACTGCCATCTATTTATAGTTGAGTTTGGGAGGCTAACTTCCCTCAATCACTCTCCAATCAATCAATGATTGATTTGATTCTCTACCTACCACAAATCACGAATTCGTGGCTCCTCTTTCCATTCTTGATCATGTGGACTCAACCACTTAAGATTCTCTTACTTTTACATTAAGTAAACTCTCCAAAAAATTACAAGAGGTAGTTCACAAGTGAACTTTACATAGTCTTCTTTTTAAAGCTTCTTCTAAGACTTTGTGGAACTCAAGCCAATACTTAGGCTTGTCATAGACTTGCTCCAACACTACTCACCATGAATCCCTTATTGGAAGGGTTATAAAACCTGTAACCTTTTTGATTTAGATCATACCCAATAAAGATGCACTTTTCAGCCTTTGGGTCTAGTTTACCTCTTATATGAGAAGGAATGTGTACATATGCTACACATCCAAATATCCTGCAATGGTCTAGTGAGGGTCTCTTACCATGCCATGCTTCATAGGGTGTCATCCCATCAAGGGATTTAGATGGTAACCTGTTTATGAGATAAGTGGCAATTGAAACACTTTCTGCCCATAGATAATTAGGTAATTGTTTCTCATTCAATATAGACCTAGCTGTCTCAACACTCAACCTATTTCTTCTCTAAGCTACCCCATTTTGTTCAGGAGAATACCTTGTGGTGATTTCTCTTTTGATGCCTCTGTCCTACAAGAAGTTTTCAAACTCATTGGAGAAGTATTCACCTCCTCCATCTGACCTTAGCCTCTTCAAATTTTTCCTCGTCTGATTTTCAACAAGTGCAAGATATTTTTTAAAGCAATTAAACACCTCATCTTTGTGCTTCATGAAGTACAATACAGTCCATCTGCTATAATCATCAATAAAAGATACATAGTACCTTAAACCCGAGACTCAAATTCTACCTGATTTTTCTCCTTTAGCAATCCTCTTGAACCCATGCCTTGGATCCTCCACAAATGCTCCATATTGGTTGAATCTAACCTGCAAACCTTTCTCCACAATTTGTCCAATTTTCATTAGATTTTTGGTAATGGTTGGTACATAGAGTACCCTGCTCAACAAATTCTGATTTCCATCACAAGTCTTAACATTTCCAACTTTAATTACTGAGTGCTTGGTGTCATCACCTGTTTGGAATTTATGCTTACCTTTTGGTTCCTCAAGATCAGAGAGTAGTGCTACATTGCCAGCCATATGATTAGAGCATCCTGAGTCAATGTAGAATAGGTGGTCATCATTTGTACCTGATTTTGAAGTCATGTTCATGATCAGAAGAGAGTCATCCTGCTCCTTTGTGTAATTGTTGTAGTCCTTCCTAGATTTGAATCCTCCTTGGTAGTTTCCATTGTAATTATTGTTGTAATTGTTGTTGTAGCCTTGGTGATGGTTGAATCTACCTCTTGACTGTGAGTATCCACCCCTTTGGTATCCTCTTCCTCTCTGATTCTTGTAATTCCTGAAACACTCATCTGTAGTATGATTTGATAAACCACAAATGTTACATGGTGAGGAGTTATAGGATCTCCCCCTACCTTGCTTACCTCCTCTGCCCCTTCCTCTTGATGATCTACCTCTCCCTGCATAGTTGGCTTGGGAGGTAGAGCCTTCATCTTCCACCTTTTTGCTTTTGCCTTTATCCTTAGACTTCTTATCAGTGTATAGGGCAGACGAGTTATTACCTTTGGATGTATCTCCATTCTTGTTTAGCTTTGCTTCATGAGTAAACAATTGTCCCATGAGAGTTGTAAGATCTGGAATTTGCATGTCCATGTAAAGGTCCATGGCAGGGGTGAAGCTTTCCCATTTGTCATCAGCCTTGATCCCATTGATCACTTGCCTTACAATCTGCTCTTCTTCAATCTCTTCTCCTATGCTTGCTAACTGATCTGCTACATCTTTAATTTTGGTCACAAATTCTGAAACAACTTGCTTAGGTTGCTTCCTTAATGTTGTGAATTCAATCCACAACTGATTTTTCCTAGCCCGTGTGTTGGAGGAAAAATAAGATGACAAGGTTTCCCAAGTCTCTTGGGATTTCTTACAATTTCTAATATATGGCAAAAGAAAATCAGAGATGGATTTGAGTAAATAAGACCTTGCCAATGCATCCTTAGAACACCATGTGTTGAGCTTTTCATGTTCTTCCTTGGTTGGTAATCCTCTTGTTTTGAATGAGGGCAATTCCTCATCTCCTGAGATGTATCCATAGAGACTCCTTCCTTGTAAGTAGGTCTTTATCCTTAGAGACCATGCTTGATAGTTGTTCCTGTCCAATTTATCAATAAATGAAGGAAAACCATCTCCCATTTCACCTTAGTTTGCTCTGATACCACTGTTGGGAAAGATGGATGGATGCTCCAAGAGATTGAGTAGGTACTGCCAAAAGCTGCTTTGTACCAGCCCTCTTTTGCTTCAAACTTGATAAGTGGACCTCCTTAGCTTTCCAATGACACCATAAAATGGCCTATGTACTTTGGAAGTGATGTGGGCAATGATTGAATCAAAACAGATAACTTTGAAACTCACAAATTCAAGGAAACCTTCTATTTATGTCTTGACACCTGCTGAGTATTTTGCTCAATATGACCAGCACAATAGGAATTGGAAAAATTCCTTTTAGAAGTATCTAATTAGCTTAGTAAGCTAACTATTCCAAGTGGAATGATGTAAAAAGATAAACTATGCTAAGAGAAATCAATTTAACAAGTTAAGCTATACCCCCGATTTTTTAGGACTGTAGCAGATATTGACCAGTGATCATCTCGATGCATATTTCTCTGAAATGGCTGAATAGAATCTATTCAAACTTTCAAAAATATG
>CM035440.1:136662902-136672902 GCA_020310875.1 Ceratopteris richardii
TCATATCATCTTGTTTCTTTTACTCCTGCCATGCTTTTGAATCTGGTGGTCTCTACACCATCTAAGCTCTTTGTCATTATGTCTGCTATCTGATCTTTTGTAGAAATGTACTCCACTTCAATTTCTTTCTCCATTACCTTTTCTCTCAGGAAATGATAATGTATCTCTATATGTTTTGTTCTTGCATGAAATACTGGATTTGCTGCAAGATAAAGTGAACTCATATTATCTCCATGTATTGTAGGTATACCTTGATCAATGCCCAAGCTTTTGAACAGTGTTTGCATCCATATGATCTCCTTAGCTGCTTCCACAAGTCCTTTGTACTCAGCTTCAATTGAAGATAATGCTACTGTATGTTGTTTCTTTGAACACCAACTTACAAGCTTATCACCAATGTATATCATGTAGCCATGAGTTGATCTTCTGACATCCTGGTTACCTGCCCAGTTTGAGTGACTATAGGTTGTCAACTTCAAATTTGATGTAAAAGGATAATATGATCCTTCCTTTATAGTTCCTTTGATATATCTGAGAACTCTTTGACCTACAATCCAATGTGGGTCCTTTGGAAAATGCATGAATTGTGACAAAACTCATACTGCATAACTAAGATCAGGTCTTGTTAGTGTAGCATAAATCAAACTACCCACAAGAGATTGATACTTCCTCATATCTTTGTATTTTGCACCATGATATTTACTGAGCTTGTGATTAACTTCAAGTGGAGTTGAAGCTTGTCTGCAATTTTCCATATCAAACTTCTTCAATAGATTCAGAAGATACCTTTCTTGTGATACATATATGCCATGATCTGTATAAGTGACTTCCATTCCAAGAAAGTATGATAACTTTCCTAGATCAGTGATCTTGAATTCTTTTTCAAGTAATCTCTTTACCTCCTTGATTCATTCATCTAAAGTACCTGTGATTATAATGTCATCTACATAAATACAAATGTAGATTGTACATTCCTCTGCTCTTTTGATGAGTAGACTTGGATCTCCTTTTGAACTTTGATATCCAAGTTCATTCAGATACTTCACCAGTCTATATTTCCATGCTCTTGGAGCTTGCTTCAATCCATAGAGTGCTCTTCTCAGCCTGCAAACAAAATTTGGATACCTGGAATCTATAAACCCTTGAGGTTGTTCCATGTATACCTCATCTGATATGTATCCATTCAAGAATGCATTCTTTATATCTAATTGACTTAGGGTCCATCCTTTTGAAGCGGCAATGGCAATGATTGTCCTTATAGTTGACATCTTAGCTATAGGACTTAATGTCTCATCATAATCTATGCCATAGGTTTGGGCATAGCCTTTCACCACCAGTCTAGCTTTGTATCTGGCTATACTTCCATCTGCAAGCTTCTTCACTTTATAAACCCATTTATTTCCAATTACTTTCTTACCATTTGGTTTAGGAACAAGTTCCCATGTCTTGTTCTCCTCTAGTGCATTGAAATCTTCCTTCATTGCTTCTTCCCATTTCTTCTTACCTTTAGCTTCATCATAGTTCTGAGGTTCTTCATGATCTTTGACCATATATGCATAGTTCTTCTGAGTTATGTAAGAAGTATCATAAGAATACCTTTCTGGTTGTCTTCTAGTCCTGCTTAACCTTCGTGGAACACAATCTTCATAAGTGTCTGGATACACCTCTTCATCAAATATAGGAGCTTCTTCATTCCTTCTTGTTAATCCACTTCTGGATGTACTTGCTTGCATATAGTCTTCATCTCTATTTACCTACACAATTGATTTTCCTTTCTCACATCTTCTTACCTCTTCTTCAAATTCTTCAGCTGTATGACTTTGATCTGCATACCAACTTTTCTGTTCATCAAATGTAACATCTCTAGAAATAAGAAATTGTTTGGTTAGAGGATTCCACAACCTATAACCCATCTGCTTTTCATCATAACCAATGAACACATATTTTTCTGCCTTTGGTTCAAGTTTATGTCTAAGTTGTGATGGCACATAACAATATGCAATCGATCCAAACACTCTACAATGATCTAGTGTTGGTTTCTTACCCCACCAAGCTTCATATGGAGTCATTCCATTGAGATCTGCACATGGTAATCTATTCACAAGATATGTAGTTGTATTTACAGCCTCAACCCAAAGATAATTTGGACAATTCTTCTCCTTCAGCATAGCTCTAGCAAACTCAACCAAAGTCCTCTTTCTTCTTTTTGCTACATCATTTTCTTGTGGTGTATACCTGCAGGTTATTTCCCTCTTAATAGTTGCATTCCAAAGATAATCATTGAACTCTTGGGAGAAGTATTCTCCCCCTCCATCAGACCTCAGTCTCTTAAGCTTTTGATTTGTGACTCTCTCTACATATGCATGAAAATGCTTGAAAGCTCCAAACACTTATGATCTTTCCTTCAAGACATATAAAGTTATCCATCTTGTAGCATCATCAATGAAAAGAACATAATACCTTGAGCCACTGATAGATCCTTCTTTTGTTGGTCCCCATACATCTGTATGAATGAGCTCTAGTAATCCATCATGTTTGAATCCTTTCTTCTTAAATGGTAACCTGTGTGCTTTTCCCATCTGATATGGTTCACATTTATAAACCATATGTTGATTCTGCACATTTGGTAATCCTAATACAGACTGATTAGCAATCATAGCTTTAATTCCTCTTTCATTGAAATGACCTAATCTCTTATGCCAAAGATCAAGTTTTGTAATCACTCCTTCACCATGTGTGAGCAAAGCTTGACCAATGTTCCCTTGTACTCTTAAAGTAAAGAGTCTACCTTCTTTCTTACCACAAACAATTTGATTATACCCATTCTCTGGATCTTCAACAAATAATCCTTCGTTCTCAGTAGACCCGCAGTTCTATCTGCCCAGGAGGAGCTCAAGAAAGTATTTGGACCCGCAGCAAACCACATGCTGCTAGTCTTTGAAAATGAAGAGATGGCGTTCCAAGCCCTAAGCGTTGGCACCTGGCAACTCGGTCGGGCGACCCTGTGCCTATTCAGATGGTCCCCGGAATTTACTCCCGACAAATCGAAATCACTTCGGTACCCTCTTTGGGTTGAGCTCCCTAACCTCCCTTACTTCTTATACAACTTCGTGTGGGACATTGTCTCTCCTATCGGCAAACCGCTGGCCTCACGCGATGACGTTGGTGGTCTCATCTATGAAGGCGCAAGACACTCGTTCAACGCTAGGTGGCACCCCCAAATCTGTGTCGAAGCCGACCTCAGTTCGCCGCTTCCATCAATGATCAAAGTGGACATGGGAGAAGGCGATGTGTGGGAGCAGGACATCATCTACAAGAACCTTCCCAACGCGTGCTTTCGCTGTGGCCAGCAAGGCCACAGGATTAAAGATTGCCCTCTCAGACAAAAAAACAAGTGCTTTCAAGAAGCCTCCAAAGCGGCTCAAGTCAACAATGGCGACTTGACCCACTCGACCAAGGAAGGGGAAGGCAAGGGCCTCCTGAACCCACAAGCCGACGATGATGGATTTACTGAAGTTAGAAGAAGAAGGAAAAGAAGCCCTAGGGCCATCGGTGCGAGAAACGACCTTCCGCATTCCTCCTATAGCAACTTGTATTGCAATTTAGAAAAGGAGATCAATGAGTTGGACTACCCAGGTGGAAAACCACTTGAGGTAGACACCTACGACAATGCCCTAGAGATCCACGACAGTAAAGAAACCCCCCAGGAAGGCTACTCTACAAGCAAAGAAGACGGGTTCACCACTAGTAACGAAGATAACATGGACAGTGAAAGCTCCATCATTGGATCGACGATCTCGGAAACGGTGCCGAGCACGGGGCCCAAGTCTCCCTAGCAAGGGGCGGCCCGCAAAGGAAAGCAGCCCATGGAGGTACCCTGGAAAAGCCCCCACAAGATCAGATTTCTAAGTCGGGACCAGATCCCAGCGAAAAAGAAAGAAGAAGCCAAGAGAAGGAAGGATAAAGCTCCCTCCCGCAAAGAGGGATCAATACAAAAATGATTGTCATCTCGCTAAATGCTAGAGGGCTAACCGACCCCTCAAGAGCGACCATCATTGGACAATGGCTTCGCGACATTAGCTTAAACCCAGACTTTATATGCATTCAGGAGATCAAAATTGACGGAGAAGACCTCCAGAAACGGCTCCGGCAGGTCTCCTCGACGCACGTGTGGATCCCAACAAAACACCCGCGGGGATCTGGAGGAACGGCTATCGGTGTTAAACAACGCTGGTTTGAAAAGCTTGAGAACTTCATTGAAGATGTGAGTCACCGTTGGATTGCTGTTTCATTTGGTGCTCCTCTTTGTGTTACTATGGTCTCTTTGTACGCCCCTAACGGAGATTTGGAGAGACGGAACACCTGGGCCTCCTTAGACTCGCTTCCCCACAACGTGCTCATATGTGGGGATTTCAACATGGTGGAGGACCCAATGGACAGATGGATGGGCAAGGGCAGGGTCATCGACAGTCGGGAGAAAGAAACGTGGGACATGACCAAACTGCACTTGGATTTGGTTGAATTCAAAGACTCGAATGGCTTTTCTTGGTCGAATCTCCAAGCGGGCGAGGACCTGAGGAAAGCTAGACTCGACAGATGCTACATCTCTCAGAGCTTTACCCAACAGTGGGGCCTTCCTACCATCACGCAACGCACTGATCTCACCATCTCTGATCACTACCCGATCGTTATCACTTTCCAACCTGCCTACAAGACCCGCAAGGCTCCGTGGTTCCATGCCAACGCATCCACCTTCTCTCTCCCCTCCGTTCATCAAGAAATTGCCGACGCTTGGAAGGTGGCGTTCGCCTCTGGCTTGGCCCCAGCCAAGTGCTGGAGAAATGCGGTCGACAAGTCTCGTAAGATCATGATCAGAACTAAGAAGATGCTTGAGACCGTGAGGCGGGCTCGAAGGGAGGCTCTTTACCACAGACTCTGGCGGCTCGAGGAGGAAGTGAACAAAGGAAAACATCAAGCCCAGAAAGGTCTCCGAAAAATCAGAGCTGTGTTGAGATACGAGGAAGAAATACAAAGGAAAAACTTGCAAATCTTCTTCAAGGAGTGGTGGGCTGGCAAAGCCGACAAGCCCACCAAAGAGATGTGCCGTATCCTTAAAAGGAAACACAACAGAGATGCGATCCCACTACTGCTTGATCCACTTGGCAATGTATGCAATTCGGAAGAAGATAATTTAGGCATCATCGAAGGGCACTTCACGAGACTCCTGGGAACCTCGAACCCCCTCTCCCATCATAGAAGGGACTGTATGGCAGCCATCTCTAGGGTTTCCCCCCGGAGGATTCCACCCAACCTCCTCTCTCTGCTTCATGCCCCGATCTCTGAAACAGAAATCATTGCGGTCATTGATGCCCTCCCTCTCGGTAAAAGCCCGGGACCCGACGGACTCACTAACGAGTTCTTTAAATCCTTCAAGCTGGTGGTTGCCACCCCTCTTCGGATGGTCTGGCAAGAAGCGCTAAAGTTCGGTGCTCTTCCGTCTTGCCTAAACAATGGAATTATCAAGTTGATTCACAAGAAGGGGGAAAAGAACAGAATCGAGAACTGGCGGCCTATTACGATGCTCCAAACTGGATACAAGATCATCGCCAAAGTCATCGCCAACAGACTCTCGTGCCACCTGAGATCTTGGCTTAGTGAGGACCAAAAAGGTTTCATCAAAGGCAGGTCTATCCTGGAAACCATTATGGATATTTGGGAAGGCATTCAATTTGCAAATGAGTCTAACCAAGATGTGGTCTTCCTCAAGATCGATTTTGACAAAGCATACGACAGGCTAGAATGGGACTATATTCTGCAGTCGCTCCTTGACCTCGGATGCAGTCAGAATTTCACTAAGATGATCGCGACCCTACTCGGAAACGCAACGACCCAAATTAACGTTAACGGCAAACTTTCGAAGACAATCCACCTTAAAAGGTCTATTAGACAAGGGTGCCCTCTGGCCCCCCTTCTCTTTGCCGTCGCCACTGAGGGGCTGAGCAGACTGGTGACACATCATGTGGAGGCTGGCAATATCAAAGGCCTCTGGCTGCCTCACGACCACGGCCAAATCATCATGAGACTTTTTGCTGATGATATGAACGCTTTCGTCCACAATGATAATACGAGCCTGGAGACGTTCTGGAGGTGTCTTGCTACCTTCTGCGATGCCTCTGGATCCAAAATCAACCACTCTAAGACCGCCTTCAGGGCTATCGTGGGTCATCACCCTGGCCTTCTCATTGATCATGGCTGTCAAATCATTCCGCAGGGCCAAATCTTTCGCCTTCTTGGAATCCCCTTGGGGTTTGGTGTCTCTATGGAGCAGCAATGGAATTGGGTGATGGCCAAACTGGAAAACAAGCTCAACTATTGGAAAGGTATGCAAATCAATCTTGCTGGACGTGCGATGGTTATCAACACGTTCCTCCTCTCTTCTACCATTTATTTCCTCTCATGCTGGAGACCGAACGAGCAAGGGCTGTCCAAACTGAACAGTATTTGTAGAAACTTTCTTTGGACGGGCGATCATAACAGAAGGGGGGTGCCAAAAATCAAATGGGCCATCTGCTCCAGCCCTAGAGATAGCGGGGGGCTGGGTATCTTAGACATTGGGTGTATGGCCAACAAACTGGCAGCCAAGTGGATGATCAAGGCTTGGTGCAATGGGGAGGCCTCGTGGGCCAAGCTGATCTTCAGAAACAAGCAAGAGCTGGCCCTCATGGGGCACCCGAACTGGAAGAATCTAGACATCATGACCCTGCTATTCTCCCCGATACCCGTCTTCCCGAAAGGCTCCAACCTCGTATGCTCCCTTTGGAAGGGCTGGAACAAAGTCAAAAGCTTCACAAGAATTAGTGAAGACTGGAAGTGGGCAGCCGGAATCAGACAAAACGACTCTATCTGGTTTCCGATACATGGCATCCGGAGGGTGGAGGCATGGAACATTCAAAATGCCAAGAAGATATGGAACAAAGGATTCAAAAAATGGAAACACCTCTGGAAACATGACACCAACAGCTGGATCAACTACGAGGATATCGACCCCCGCATAAACATCTCCTACGAAGAATGGAACATCTTGCAAAGCAGATGCCTCGCTTGGGATCGTCACAAAACTCGCCTTCTCATGGGACATGATACTCCGAACGCGCGTGGTCTCAAATGGCACAATGGAAATAGCCTACTCAAAATCCCGAACATCAAAGAAACGACTGACCTCCAGACCAGCCTCAACAAGAAGTGGTGCCTGTCTTGGACGCGGCTTCGGTGGGACATGAAATTCATGGGTATCTGGCACCCACTTATAGAGATTAAGAAGTCTGTCCTCCTATGGCAAATTCTCCATCGGGGAATTTGGACTAACCAGAAAGCAAGCAAAATTTGTGGGATCCCGCCGTGGTGCAAGCGCTGCCACCGTGCTATCGAAGATGTCCCACACATCTTCTTTAATTGCCCCAACTCTTACAGTATCTGGAAGACGGTTGAACTGAAAATCAGAATTCATACACAGCTTAGTTGGAAACAAGTCCTCTTGGGAGAAGCGATTGGCTGCTCTGCGACTCTCTGGAATGCAATCAGAGGAGAAGTCCTGTGGAAAATTTGGCGGGAGCGGTGTGCTCTCAACTTCGGCGACCCCCCCAGGGAGTGGTCGATTGAAAAATCACTATTCCTCCTTGGCAAAAGGATTGTCAACAGTAAGAAGTCCCCCCCCTTCAGACACCACCAAGTCCTCCTTTTGATCAACAACAAGCTCAAACCCAAGTGGGTCCCGCATGAGGGCGACGAGAGGGTGATCAACCTTCTTTGTAAAGCAACCTAGGAATCAACCTAGTTCCCCTGCTTTGTGGGATTTGGGGGGTCCCGTGGGCACTAGTCCCCTTCTTTTGTACCTTTGTTTCTTAATTTAATTCAAGTCCGGGAGAGTAGGCTATTGCCGAACTTCCTTTACATTAAAAAAAAAAACAAATAATCCTTCGTTTGTAAACCTGACTTGAAAATCTTTTTCAACTATCTGTCCCACACTTATCAAGTTTTTAGGTATTGTAGGAACATACAAAACATTGGTTAGCAAATCTTCTCCACTCTTGCATTTCACTTTTCCGATTGAATGTACACTATGTCTTGTATTATCACCTGTTTGAACACTATGACTAGAAATGCCTTTTTCCAATTCTGACATCAATTCTATGTTTCCTGAAAAATGATTAGAACATCCAGAGTAAATGTAAAATACCTTTAGATCTTCTTTATCTGATGTACTGATTGAATTCATCATCAATGATGTATGACTTTCATTCTGTGTGTCATTTGCATAGTTGTAGTAGGTGGTGTTGTAGGATTGATTCTGTCCCCAACTTCTTCCTCCACCTCTACCGTAGCCTCCTCTTTGACTTTGTCTACCTCTTTGAAAATTACTTTGATATCTTCCACCTCGACCTCTGCTATTGTTGTTTTGATTCTGGTTTGATCCTTGTTGATTATGTCAACAATCATGAGCCAAATGATTACTCAATCCACAGATCTAGCAAGCCTTCTTATTGTTATTCTGATTACCTCTTCCTCTTCCAAAACCTCTTGCTCTTCCTCTGCCTGTGCCTCTACCTCTTGCAAAATAAACTTGAGAACTTGACTCTTCTTCATCCTTTGCTTTACCTTAATCTCCTTTCTTCTTGTTCTTCATGTACATTGCAAAACTTTGTCCTTTATCTCCATCTCCCTTCAAGTCTTGCTCAAATGTGAGCATCAAACCAAGCAACTGGTTCAAATCTGGAACATAATGATTTAATGAAAGTTCTGTTGATAAGACAAAAGATTTCAACCTTTCATCTCCTCTCAAACCTGTAAGTAATTGAGCAATCAACCTGTGATCCTCAATATCTTCATCTATGGATCCAAGACTATTTGCAAGATCCTTCATCTTAGTGACATAATCACTAATACTTTGACTTGGCTTCTTCTTGAATGTTGTAAACTCTGACCATAGACTTGTTTTCCGTGCTTTAGTAGTGCTTTGGAAATGATACTCCAATGCGTTCCATATATCTTCAGATGATTCCAATCCTCTGATGTGTGGTAGCAAATGATGAGAGATTGTATTGTAGATGTAGGCTTTTGCACTTGCATCCTTCTTCTGCCAATGCTTTAAAGCATCAAGTTCCTCTTTCTTTGGTCAGCTTTCATTTTCAAATACTGGATTCTCTTCTTCACCTGTAACATATATCATGAGATCCTTACTCATAAGTAAGGCTTCCATTCTCATTATCCATGTGGGATAATTATCTCTGTCCAGTTTGTCAATGGAGATATGATCTGCCATACTCCTTTCCTTCTGCTGCAACCTGTGAGCTTAAAGGATAAAGGATAATACCTTTTGGAGTTCTTTGTGTATGAAGATACTTTTGAAGTAACCTTTTGATGCCTTGTGTCTTCAAATGCTTCACCTTTCAAACTTTAATGGAAAACTTTCCAAAACTTCTCGTACCTTTGTCGCCTTCTGCTCTTTAGGACCTTTTTGCTCTGATACCACTTGTTGATGTGTGAAACATCAAAAGAAATGAATTAATGTGACACTAGAAAACCTCTATGCTCACCATTAACTCATTGCCACTCCAAACTTTGAGAAGTGATGGCCAAAACCAAGAACTTTACTTCTTCAGAACTTTCTAGCCACTTAAATGACATACCTTTAGTATTTTGCTAATTTCTCTTATCTCAAATATTATTACTCCAAGATCTTTTGGTCGATGAATGTAGAAGAGATAGAGCTTCCCAACAAGCTATTATTTGCAAGAAATGGATCTCTACAACTCAAGATATAGCCTTCACATGATGACCCTGTATGACTTCCAAAAATGGAAATTATGCCTCTTTTAGTAAAAAACGCCTATCTAAATATGGAATTCGATGCCTAACATCGACTTGCAACCAAAAGTCGATGCTAAGCATCCACTTGGTGCTTTTTTAGCCAACTTTTTATTCTTGAAATAGGCGCATAAAC
>CM035440.1:136677902-136687902 GCA_020310875.1 Ceratopteris richardii
TCTACTGACAACTGAACATGTGTCAACGTCATGGAAGCAACAGTAAGCTGTTGATGCACAAAATTATCCTTCAATCAACATGGAACCAATGGACAATTTTACCAAAAAGTCATACTATAAAATGACATTCATGCAAAAACGGAAGATAGCGCTAACCTCTTAGGGACAAAAAATGATTCCTACCATCATAGAACAGAAGCGCAATATCATAATCATTAAAAACAAACAGACAATAATATCCTCGTGCTCATAAAACAATTAAGCTGTTCCCATAAAAATCTACTTCCGCTTTACTACTCGAAACTTTGCACGAAGCAGGGGCGCTCCTAGGGGAGAGAAAACACGCATCTGCATCCTCTTTGAATCCTTTTCCAATTATATTAAGAGACGTGGACGAGGAGATCCTAGAGGAATCGGACTTTGCAGACACATTTGTGAACTGTGTTCCCTGTCCCCTAATAGTAGGAGTGCATGCAAGAGAAAAAGAAGATGCGGAACTCCGTACATCTTGCAGAAGTGTCTGACTCCATACTTTACCACACCCTGCAGAGAGGGCAAGAGACATGTTCGCAGCAAGCTTGATAGCTGACAACTTCTCGTCATGCGAGAGACCACGATTATGAATTCTCCTCAATGCAGGCAGGAGAATGCAAACATAACTGCGCAGAAAAGAATCTTTCCAACCCAGCCATCAATGCTTTTGAGGGAATAGAAAGAATTTCACAAAAACTATGAGAACTACCATAAGCGCCAGAAACATGGCAAAGAGAACCAACGAGTGCATCACAAGATACAGTTACGGACCAAGACGCAGGAGACTTAGAGGCCGGGTAGGAATCAATGGCACTAAGATTGCCATCACAACAATCGTCGAGTGAGAAGGCCATCAGTGACTGTGTGGATATGCTATTTATAAGCGGATTCGAATGCAAGACAACCTAGACATCGTCACCAAAGGGGGGCACGGCCGCGCGTGGTCGCCATTGTTTACACGGAAGACTGTGCCTCCATGCAACAGGGAAGCGAGAAGGAACAAAATACAAATTGCCATAGCTAAACTCATAACAAACAGAGAAACGGAATCGCACGCATTCCAAGAACCTAAGGAAAAGAAAACCTAGAAATACTTAGCAAATAAGAAGACGTCGAAGGCCATGAATGGCGACGAAATACCAGAGAGCCTTTTTTCATTAACCAAGTGCCATTTTATACAAAAAGGTGGCCTTAAAGGCTCTTCACACTCAACCTTTCTCCCACCCCTCCAAATGAACCTTAGTCAATAAATGAAAGTGTGCCCTTAACAGATAGATAGATAGATAGATAGATAGATAGATAGATAGATAGATAGATATGTTTACACGGAAGACTGTTCCTCCATGCAACAGGGAAGGGAGAGGGAACATAATACATATCGCCATAGCTAAACTCATAACAAACAGAGAAACGGAATCGCACGCATTCCAAGAACCTAAGGAAAAGAAAACCTAGAAATACTTAGCAAATAAGAAGACGTCGAAGGCCATGAATGGCGACGAAATACCAGAGAGCCTTTTTTCATTAACCAAGTGCCATTTTATACAAAAAGGTGGCCTTAAACGCTCTTCACACTCAACCTTTCTCCCAACCCTCCAAATGAACCTTAGTCAATAAATGAAAGTGTGCCCTTAACACTTGCACACACGGTGGACTTGAACTTCCACATCCCTTGATAAGTGATACCCCCTCAACAAGATGAAAATTACATGGAAACCATTTAAAGGCTGGGAACCTTTTTACAACATGTCATACAACCAAAGGTATACACCTAATCTTGAAGAGAGTTTCAATCCGCGAGCCTCCACATCACTCATGCCCGAGGACACTGGTTCCATCACACCCACCAAGAGCAAATACATCAAGCCAAGCCCTCACATGAAGGCCAACACAAATGCAACCAAAGTCTAAGAATAAGTTCTGAACCCATATACAGTTTCCATGTACAATTTATAATGCTAAAGTGGTAGTACCGTTCTTGGAATAGAATAGTCCAACTCCATGTACATGACCAATGTAGTAGCAACATGTCAATCCAATTTTAAATATGCTCACATATTTATGCTCTACCCTTATGAACAATACTTGCAAACCAAAGTGCATGGTTAGACCATGGTATGGAATGCAAATAAGGCTCATAACATGTCCAGAACTATAAGCAATGTGCAATGCAAAGCATAGTGCCTCGAACCAAATCCAAGGTATGCAAATACATTATACACAACTTATAGACCGCCCTTTTAAATATGTCATATGAAGTGCAAGGGTGACCCATTCATATCATAGAACAGTATGCCCATCTCATTATCCGTGTACAAAGTAAACATACAGTTAGTCCAAACCGACTCCAAGATGGCCGCTAGATTTTGCATAATCTTCATCACAAATAAAAACTACATAGCGAGCACAAGAAGAAGCTCTCATGAATAAATGTGCGCCCCATGATATACATTCAGTATCCACACATTACGTGCAATAGATGAGGGGAACAAAGGAAGACAAGGTCATGATGTGGAGATAACTCATATACTTGCGCCAGATTTAATGTACCACTTGATTACATCAGAACAAATCATCAGTGATCCCAAAACCCCACAAATATAGACCGCGTAGTGAAATCGAAATAATTACTAGTAAAGTCATGCAAAAATGGCTGCACATAGAATTAGGAAATGGCAATGCTTCATGGGACCATAGAACTGAATGAGTAGCACCGGAAGAAAATTAAAACACTTTCGCAATCAATAAACGGGCAACAACAAAAAAAATGCCAACAGTCTCTACCAACAACTGAACATGTGTCAACGTCATGGAAGCAATAGTAAGCTGTTGATGCACAAAATGATCCTTCAATCAACATGGAATCAATGGACAGTTTTACCGAAAAGTCGTACTATAAAATGACATTCATGCAAAAACGGAAGAAAGCGCTGACCTCTTGGGGACCAAAAATGATTCCTACCATCATAGAACAGAAGCGCAATATCATAATCATTAAAAACAAACAGACAATAATATCCTCGTGCTCATAAAACAATTAAGCTGTTCCCATAAAAATCCACTTCCGCTTTACTACTCGAAACTTTGCACGAAGCAGGGGCGCTCCTAGGGGAGAGAAAACACGCATCTACATCCTCTCTGAATCCTTTTCCAATTATATTAAGAGATGTGGACGAGGAGCTCCTAGAGGAATCGGACTTTGCAGATACTTTTGTGAACTGCGTTCCCTGTCCCCTAACAGTAGGAGTGCATGCAAGAGAAAAACAAGATGCGGAACTCCGTACATCTTGCAAAAGTGTCTGACTCCATACTTTACCACACCCTGCAGAGAGGGCAAGAGACATGTTCGCAGCAAGCTTGATAGCAGACAACTTCTCGTCATGCGAGAGACCACGATTATGAATTCTCCTCAATGCAGGCAGGAGAATGCAAACATAACTGCACAGAAAAGAATCTTTCCAACCCAGCCATCAATGCTTTTGAGAGAATAGAAAGAATTTCACAGAAACTATGAGAACTACCTTAAGCGCCAGAAACATGGCATAGAGAACCAGCGAGTGCATCACAAGATAAAGTTACGGACGAAGACGCAGGAGACTTAGAGGCCGGGTAGGAATCAATGGCACTAAGTTTGCCATCACAACAACCGTCCAGCGAGAAGCCCATCAGTGACTGTGTGGATACGCTATCTATAAGCCGATTCGAATGCAAGACAACCTAGACATCGTCACCAAAGGGGGGCACGGCCGCGCGTGGTCGCCAGTGTTTACACGGAAGACTCTGCCTCCATGCAACAGGGAAGCGAGATGGAACAGAATACATATTGCCATAGCTAAACTCATAACAAACTGAGAAACGGAATCCCACGCATTCGAAGAACCTAAGGAAAAGAAAACCTAGAAATACTTAGCAAATAAGAAGACGTCAAAGGCCATGAATGGCGACGAAATACCAGAGAGCCTTTTTTCATTAACGAAGTTCAATTTTATACAAAAAGGTGGCCTTAAAGGCTCTTCACACTCAACCTTTCTCCCAACCCTCCAAATGAACCTTAGTCAATAAATGAAAGTGTGCCCTTAACAGATAGATAGATAGATAGATAGATAGATAGATAGATATATATATATATATAGATAGATAGATAGATAGATAGATAGATAGATATATATATAGATAGATAGATAGATATGTTTACACGGAAGACTGTGCCTCCATGCAACAGGGAAGCGAGAGGGAAAAAAATACATATCGCCATAGCTAAACTCATAACAAATAGAGAAACGGAATCGCACGCATTCCAAGAACCTAAGGAAAAGAAAACCTAGAAATACTTAGCAAATAAGAAGACGTCGAAGGCCATGAATGGCGACGAAATACGAGAGAGCCTTTTTTCATTAATCAAGTGCCATTTTATATAAAAAGGTGGCCTTAAACGCTCTTCACACTCAACCTTTCTCCCAACCCTCCAAATGAACCTTAGTCAATAAATGAAAGTGTGCCCTTAACACTGGCACGCACGGTGGACTTTAGCTACCACATCCCTTGATAAGTGATACCCCCTCAACAAGATGAAAATTACATGGAAACCATTTAAAGACTGGGAACCTTTTTGCAACATGTGATACAACCAAAGGGATACACCTAATCTTGAAGAGAGTTTCAATCCGCGAGCCTCCACATCACTCATGCCCGAGGACACCGGTTTCATCACACCCACCAAGATCAAATACATCAAGCGAAGCCCTCACATCAAGGCCAACACAAATGCAACCAAAGTCTAAGAATAAGTTCTGAACCCATATACAATTTCCATGTACAATTTATAATGCTAAAGTGGTAGTACCGTTCTTGGAATAGAATAGTCCAACTCCATGTACATGACCAATGTAGTAGCAACATGTCAATCCAATTTTAAATATGCTCACATAATTATGCTCTACCCTTATGAACAATACTTGCAAACCAAAGTGCAGGTTAGACCATGGTATGAAATGCAAATAAGGCTCATAACATGTCCAGAACTATAAGCAATGTGCAATGCAAAGCATAGTGCCTCGAACCAAATCCAAGGTATGCAAATACATTATACACAACTTATAGACTGCCCTCCTAAATATGTCGTATGAAGTGCAAGGGTGACCCATTCATATCATAGAATAGTATGCCCATCTCATTATCCGTGTACAAAGTAAACATACAGTTAGTCCAAACCGACTCCAAGATGGCCGCTAGATTTTGCATAATCTTCATCACAAATAAAAACTACATAGCGAGCACAAGAAGAAGCTCTCATGAATAAATGTGCGCCCCATGATATACATTCAGTATCCACACATTACGTGCAATAGATGAGGGGAACAAAGGAAGACAAGGTCATGATGTGGAGATAACTCATATACTTGCGCAAGATTTAATGTACCACTTGATTACATCAGAACAAATCATCAGTGATCCCAAAACCCCACAAATATAGACCGCGTAGTGAAATCGAAAGAATTACTAGTAAAGTCATGCAAAAATGGCTGCACATAGAATTAGGAAATGGCAATCCTTCATGGGACCATAGAACTGAATGAGTAGCACTGGAAGAAAATTAAAACACTTTCGCAATCAATAAACGGGCAACAACGAAAAAAATGCCAACAGTCTCTACTGACAACTGAACATGTGTCAACATCATGGAAGCAACAGTAAGCTGTTGATGCACAAAATGATCCTTCAATCAACATGGAACCAATGGACAGTTTTACCAAAAAGTCGTACTATAAAATGACATTCATGCAAAAACGAAAGATAGCGCTGACCTCTTGGGGACCAAAAATGATTCCTACCATCATAGAACAGAAGCGCAATATCATAATCATTAAAAACAAACACACAATAATATCCTCGTGCTCATAAAACACTTAAGCTGTTCCCATAAAAATCGACTTCCGCTTTACTACTCGAAACTTTGCACGAAGCAGGGGCGCTCCTAGGGGAGAGAAAACACGCATCTGCATCCTCTCTGAATCCTTTTCCAATTATATTAAGAGACGTGGACGAGGAGCTCCTAGAGGAATCGGACTTTGCAGATACATTTGTGAACTGCGTTCCCTGTCTCCTAACAGTAGGAGTGCATGCAAGAGAAAAACAAGATGCGGAACTCCGTACATCTTGCAGAAGTGTCTGACTCCATACTTTACCACACCCTGCAGAGAGGGCAAGAGACATGTTCGCAACAACCTTGATAGCAGACAACTTCTCGTCATGCGAGAGACCACGATTATGAATTCTCCTCAATGCAGGCAGGAGAATGCAAACATAACTGCGCAGAAAAGAATCTTTCCAACCCAGCCATCAATGCTTTTGAGGGAATAAAAAGAATTTCACAAAAACTATGAGAACTACCTTAAGCGCCAGAAACATGGCATAGAGAACCAGCGAGTGCATCACAAGATACAGTTACGGACGAAGACGCAAGAGACTTAGAGGCCGGGTAGGAATCAATGGCACTAAGTTTGCCATCACAACAACCGTCCAACGAGAAGCCCATCAGTGACTGTGTGGATACGCTATCTATAAGCCGATTCGAATGCAAGACAACCTAGACATCGTCACCAAAGGGGGGCACGGCCACGCGTGGTCGCCAGTGTTTACACGGAAGACTGTGCCTCCATGCAACAGGGAAGCGAGAGGGAACAGAATACATTTTGCCATAGCTAAAATCATAACAAACAGAGAAACCGAATCGCACGCATTCGAAGAACCTAAGGAAAAGAAAACCTAGAAATACTTAGCAAATAAGAAGACGTCGAAGGCCATGAATGGCGACGAAATACCAGAGAGCCTTTTTTCATTAACCAAGTTCCATTTTATACAAAAAGGTGGCCTTAAAGGCTCTTCACACTCAACCTTTCTCCCAACCCTCCAAATGAACCTTAGTCAATAAATGAAAGTGTGCCCTTAACAGATAGATAGATAGATAGATAGATAGATAGATAGATAGATAGATAGATATGTTTACATGGAAGACTGTGCCTCCATGCAACAGGGAAGCGAGAGGGAACAGAATACATATCGCCATAGCTAAACTCATAACAAACAGAGAAACGGAATCGCACGCATTCCAAGAACCTAAGGAAAAGAAAACCTGGAAATACTTAGCAAATAAGAAGACGTCGAAGGCCATGAATGGCGACGAAATACGAGAGAGCCTTTTTTCATTAACCAAGTGCCATTTTATACAAAAAGGTGGCCTTAAACGCTCTTCACACTCAACCTTTCTCCCAACCCTCCAAATGAACCTTAGTCAATAAATGAAAGTGTGCCCTTAACACTGGCACGCACGGTGGACTTGAACTACCACATTCCTTGATAAGTGATACCCCCTCAACAAGATGAAAATTACATGGAAACCATTTAAAGGCTGGGAACCTTTTTACAACATGTGATACAACCAAAGGGATACACCTAATCTTGAAGAGAGTTTCAATCCGTGAGCCTCCACATCACTCATGCCCGAGGACACCGGTTCCATCACACCCACCAAGATCAAATACATCAAGCCAAGCCCTCACATCAAGGCCAACACAAATGCAACCAAAGTCTAAGAATAAGTTCTGAACCCATATACAATTTCCATGTACAATTTATAATGCTAAAGTGGTAGTACCGTTCTTGGAATAGAATAGTCCAACTCCATGTAGATGACCAATGTAGTAGCAACATGTCAATCCAATTTTAAATATGCTCACATAATTATGCTCTACCCTTATGAACAATACTTGCAAACCAAAGTGCATGGTTAGACCATGGTATGGAATGCAAATAAGGCTCATAACATGTCCAGAACTATAAGCAATGTGCAATGCAAAGCATAGTGCCTGGAACCAAATCCAAGGTATGCAAATACATTATACACAACTTATAGATTGCCCTCCTAAAGACATAGATAGATAGATAGATAGATAGATAGATAGATAGATAGATAGATAGATAGATATATATGTTTACATGGAAGACTGTGCCTCCATCCAACAGGGAAGCGAGAGGGAAGAGAATACATATCGCCATAGCTAAACTCATAACAAAAAGAGAAACGGAATCGCACGCATTCCAAGAACCTAAGGAAAAGAAAACCTAGAAATACTTAGCAAATAAGAAGACGTCGAAGGCCATGAATGGCGACGAAATACCAGAGAGCCTTTTTTCATTAACCAAGTGGCATTTTATACAAAAAGGTGGCCTTAAAGGCTCTTCACACTCAACCTTTCTCCCACCCCTCCAAATGAACCTTAGTCAATAAATGAAAGTGTGCCCTTAACAGATAGATAGATAGATAGATAGATAGATAGGTAGATAGATAGATAGATAGATAGATAGATAGATAGATAGACAGATAGATAGATAGATAGATAGATATATATGTTTACACGGAAGACTGTGCCTCCATGCAACAGGGAAGCGAGAGGGAACAAAATACATATCCCCATAGCTAAACTCATAACAAACAGAGAAACGGAATCGCACGCATTCCAAGAACCTAAGGAAAAGAAAACCTAGAAATACTTATCAAATAAGAAGACGTCGAAGGCCATGAATGGCGACGAAATACCAGAGAGGCTTTTTTCATTAACCAAGTGCCATTTTATACAAAAAGGTGGCCTTAAATGCTCTTCACACTCAACCTTTCTCCCAACCCTCCAAATGAACCTTAGTCAATAAATGAAAGTGTGCCCTTAACACTGGCACGCACGGTGGACTTGAACTACCACATCCCTTGATAAGTGATACCCTCTCAACAAGATGAAAATTACATGGAAACCATTTAAAGGCTGGGAACCTTTTTACAACATGTGATACAACCAAAGGGATACACCTAATCTTGAAGAGAGTTTAAATCCGCGAGCCTCCACATCACTCATGCCCGAGGACACCGGTTCCATCACACCCACCAAGATCAAATACATCAAGCCAAGCCCTCACATCAAGGCCAACACAAATGCAACCAAAGTCTAAGAATATGTTCTGAACCCATATACAATTTCCATGTACAATTTATAATGCTAAAGTGGTAGTACCGTTCTTGGAATAGAATAGTCCAACTCCATGTTCATGACCAATGTAGTAGTTACATGTCAATCCAATTTTAAATATGCTCACATAATTATGATCTACCCTTATGAACAATACTTGCAAACCAAAGTGCATGGTTAGACCATGGTATGGAATGCAAATAAGGCTCATAACATGTCCAAAACTATAAGCAATGTGCAATGCAAAGCATAGTGCCTGGAACCAAATCCAAGGTATGCAAATACATTATACACAACTTATAGACTGCCCTCCTAAATATGTCGTATGAAGTGCAAGGGTGACCCATTCATATCATAGAACAATATGCCCATCTCATTATCCGTGTACAAAGTAAACATACAGTTAGTCCAAACCGACTCCAAGATGGCAGCTAGATTTTGCATAATCTTCATCACAAATAAAAACTACATAGCGAGCACAAGAAGAAGCTCTCATGAATAAATGTGCGCCCCATGATATACATTCAGTATCCACACATTACGTGAAATAGATGAGGGGAACAAAGGAAGACAAGGTCATGATGTGGAGATAACTCATATACTTGCGCAAGATTTAATGTACCACTTGATTACATCAGAACAAATCATCAGTGATCCCAAAACCCCACAAATATAGACCGCGTAGTGAAATCGAAATAATTACTAGTAAAGTCATGCAAAAATGGCTGCACATAGAATTAGGAAATGGCAATCCTTCATGGGACCATAGAACTGAATGAGTAGCACTGGAAGAAAATTAAAACACTTTCGCAATCAATAAATGGGCAACAACAGAAAAAATGCCAACAGTATCTACTGACAACTGAACATGTGTCAACGTCATTGAAGCAACAGTAAGCTGTTGATGCACAAAATGATCCTTCAATCAACATGGAACCAATGGACAATTT
>CM035440.1:136717902-136722902 GCA_020310875.1 Ceratopteris richardii
TCATCATGATCATGATCATCATGATCATCATCATCATGATCATCAGCATCATGATCATCATCATCATGATCATCATCATCATCAGCAATATCATGATCATTCTGATCTTCCTCATCCTCATCGTCATGATCACCCTGTGACGATCGAGATCGTCCCTCCTGTGTCTGTCTCTCCACCTCATCCATATTTTTTTTTTAATATAAAGGAAGTTCGGCAATAGCCTACTCTCCCGGACTTGAATTAAATTAAGAAACAAAGGTACAATAGAAGGGGACTAGTGCCCACGGGACCCCCCAAATCCCACAAAGCGGGGGAAGCTTGAATGAATCCTAGGTTGCATTACAGAGAAGGTTAATCACCCTCTCATCGCCCTCATGCGGGGCCCACTTGGGTTTGAGCTTGTTGTTGATCAAAAGGAGGACTTGATGGTGCCTGAAGGGGGGGGGATTTCTTACTGTTAACAATCCTTTTGCCAAGGAGGAATAGTGATTTCTCAATCGACCACTCCCTGGGGGGATCGCCGAAGTTGAGAGCACACCTCTCCCGCCGTATTTTCCACAGGACTTCCCCTCTGATGGCGTTCCAGAGTGTCGCAGAGCAGCCGATCGCTTCTCCCAAAAGGACTTGTTTCCAACTAAGCTGTTTTTGAAGTCTGATTTTCATTCCGACCGTCTGCCAGATTCTGTAGGAGTTGGGGCAAGTAAGGAAGATGTGTGGGACATCTTCGATAGCCCGGTGGCAGCGTTTGCACCAAGGAGGGATCCCACAAAGTTTGCTAGCTTTATGGTTGGTCCAAATTCCTCGATGAAGAATTTGCCATAAGAGGACAAACTTCTTAATCTCTATAAGGGGGTGCCAGATACCCATGAATTTCATGTCCCACCGAAGCCGCGTCCAAGACAGGCACCACTTCTTGTTGAGGCTGATCTGGTGGTCAGCCGTTTCTTTGATGTTCGGGATTTTGAGTAGGCTATTTCCATTGTGCCATTTGAGACCAAGCGAGTTCGGTGTGTCGTGTCCCATGAGAAGGCGAGTCTTATGACGATCCCATGCGAGGCATCTGCTTTGCAAAGTGTTCCATTCTTCGTAGGAGATGTTTATGCGAGGGTCAATATCCTCGAAGTTGATCCATCTGTTGGTGTCATGTTTCTAGAGGTGTTTCCATTTTTTGAATCCTTTGTTCCATAACTTCTTGGCATTTTGAATGTTCCACGACTCCACACTCCGGATGCCATGTATCGGAAACCAGATAGAGTCGTTTTGTCTGATTCCGGCCGCCCACTTCCAGTCCTCACTAATTCTTGTGAAGCTTTTGACTTTATTCTAGCCCTTCCAAAGGGAGCGCACGAGATTGGAGCCTTTCGGGAAGACGGGGATCAGGGAGAATAGCAGGGTCATGATGTCAAGATTCTTCCAGTTTGGGAACCCCATGAGAGCCAACTCATTCTTGTTTCTGAAGATCAGCTTGGCCCACGAGGCCTCCCTATTGCACCAGGCCTTAATCATCCATTTGGCTGCCAGTTTGTTAGCCATACACCCAATGTCCAGGATACCAAGCCCCCCGCTATCTCTAGGGCTAGTGCAGATGGCCCATTTGATTTTAGGCACCCCCCTTCTGTTATGATCGCCCGTCCAAAGAAAGTTTCTACAAATACTATTCAGTTTGGACAGGCCTTGCTCATTCGGTCTCCAACAAGAAAGGAAATAGATGGTAGAAGAGAGGAGGAACGTGTTGATAACCATCGCACGCCCAGCGAGATTGATTTGCATACCTCTCCAATAGTTAAGCTTGTTTTCGAGTTTGGCCAACACCCAGTTCCATCGCTGCTCCATAGAGACGCCAAACCCCAAGGGGATTCCAAGAAGTCGAAAGATTTGGCCCTGCCGAATGATTTGACAGCCATGATCAATGAGAAGGCCAGGATGATGTCCCACAATAGCCCTAAAGGCGGTCTTAGAGTGGTTGATTTTGGATCCAGAGGCTTCACAAAAGGTAGCAAGACACCTCCAGAAAGTCTCCAGGCTGGTATTATCATTGTGAACGAACGCGTTCATATCATCGGCAAAAAGTCTCATGATGATCTGACAGTGGTCGTGAGGCAGCCGGAGGCCTTTGATATTGCCAGCCTCCACATGATGTGCCACAAGTCTGCTCAGCCCCTTAGTGGCGATGGCAAAAAGAAGGGGGGCCAGAGGGCACCCTTGTCTAATAGATCTTCTAAGATGGATTGCCTTCGAAAGTTTGCCGTTAACGTTAATTTGGGTCGTTGCGTTTCCGAGAAGGGTCGCGATCATCTTGGTGAATTTCTGACTACATCCGAGATCTTGGAGCGACTGCAGAATATAGTCCCATTCTAGCCTGTCGTAGGCTTTGTCAAAGTCGATCTTGAGGAAAACCACATCTTGATTAGACTCCTTTGCAAATTGAATATCTTCCCAAATATCCATAATGGTTTCCAGGATAGACCTGCCTTTGATGAAACCTTTTTGGTCCTCACTAAGCCAAGATCTCAGGTGGCATGAGATTCTGTTGGCAATGACTTTGGCGATGATCTTGTATCCTGTTTGGAGCATCGTAATAGGCCGCCAGTTCTCGATTCTATTCTTTTTCCCCTTCTTGTGTATCAACTTGATAATTCCATTATTTAGACAAGAAGGAAGAGCACCAAACTTTAGCGCTTCTTGCCAAACCATCCGAAGAGGGGTGGCAACCACCAGCTTGAAGGATTTAAAGAACTCGTTAGTGAGTTCGTCGGGTCCCGGGCTTTTACCGAGAGGGAGGGCATCAATGACCTCAATGATTTCTGATTCAGAGATAGGGGCATGAAGCAGGGAGTGGAGGTTGGGTGGTATCCTCCGGGGGGAAACCCTAGAAATGGCAGCCATACAGTCCCTTCTATGGTGGGAGAGGGGGTTCGAGGTTCCTAGGAGTCTCGTGAAGTGCCCTTTGATGATGCCAAAATTATCTTCTTCCGAATTGCATACATTGCCATGTGGATCTAGCAGTAGGGGGATCGATTCTCTGTTGTGTTTCCTTTTAAGGATACGACACATCTCTTTGGTGGGTTTGTCGGCTTTGCCAGCCCACCACTCCTTGAAGAAAATTTGCAAGTTTTTCCTTTGTATTTCTTCCTCGTATCTCAACACCGCTCTGATTTTTCGGAGACCTTTCTGGGCTTGGTGTTTTCCTTTGTTCACTTCCTCCTCGAGCCGCCAGAGTCTGTGGTAAAGAGCTTCCCTACGAGCCCGCCGCAGAGTCTCGAGCATCTTCTTAGTTCTGATCATGATCTTACGAGACTTGTCGACCGCACTTCTCCAGCACTTGGCTGGGGCCAAGCCAGAGGTGAACGCCACCTTCCACACATCGGCAATTTCTTGATGGACGGAGGGGAGAGAGAAGGTGGTTGCGTTGGCATGGAACCACGGAGCCTTGGGAATCTTGTTGGAAGGTTGAAAAGTGATAACGATCGGGTAGTGATCAGAGATAGTGAGGTCAGTGCATTGCGTGATGGAAGGGTGGCCCCACTGATGAGTAAAACTCTGAGAGATGTAGCATCTGTCGAGTCTAGCTTTCCTCAGGTCCTCGCCCGCTTGGAGATTCGACCAAGAAAAGCCATTCGAGTCTTTGAATTCAACCAAATCCAAGTGAAGTTTGGTCATGTCCCACGTTTCTTTCTCCCGACTGTCGATGACCCTGCCCTTGCCCATCCATCTGTCCGTAGGGTCCTCCACCATGTTGAAGTCTCCACATATAAGCACGTTGTGGGGAAGCGAGTCTAAGGAGGCCCAAGTGTTCAGTCTCTCCAAATCCCCGTTAGGGGCGTACAAAGAAACCATAGTAACACAAAGAGGAGCACCAAAAGAAACAACAATCCAACGGTGACTTACATCTTCAATAATTATATAAAATTTAAAAATACTCACAAAGGCATCAGGATGATCTTGTATATACTCGCTCAAACGCCGATATCCAAAATGTGTAGCATACTCGATCTCCTATTTCGTAGGATATCGGCCACAATCCTTCCGCTGCAATGAAACAAATAAAAAACATTAGTTGCTTGCATTTTAACTAAAATAGAAAATATACTCACAATAACACATATACTTACAAACGTAGCTACAAAACCATTATGGCCCATTTGGCCTAGGTGCGATGTGTGGCCCGACTCCACTCTCTTCTTTGCAGCAATCTGTTTATTCAAGAAAAAAAATACATAAATTAAATGTAAAAAATTACTAAAATATATAAAAATTATAAATATAAACTATTAATTTGTGTACCTCCTGCTGAGGAAATGACTCCTGAAGACGTAGCTATCTACGAAAAAACTGCCACGACTCAGGTGGTATGCTATCTCGCCTCTTATTTTTTTTGACCATACAATATCTCCTGTTAATTTAATCTTAAACAGAAAAAAAAGTCAGAATACATACACATATATACACACACATACACATACACATACGCATACCCACATACATATACATGCAAACATATACGCATGCATATATGTATACATATACACATATACATACATATAACATAAACATACATATACATATCCACATATATACGTACACACACATGCATGCATATACACTCATTCATACAAAATACATGCATTTATCTCACAATAATATGTAGTTGTGTATATGTGAATATGTGTGTATGTGTAAATGTGTATATGTGAATATGTGTGTATGTGTAAATATGTATATGTGAATTTTTTGTTTATGTAGATAATCAAATTGTTAATATCAAATATCATTATTTGTAGATTCTGATCAATCAGATGGAACTCCACCACCGTCTCCTCTTCGTGCAACGACTTTATACTGTAAGTATATGAAATATTTAATTTTAAATATATTTGATGGATACATAACTTATATTTTTTTATGTTTCTTATTATGTGCAGATTCTGATCAATCAGAGGGTACTCCACCACCTCCTACCCATACAACGACTTCACATGTGTCCTCCGATAGGAATTATG
>CM035440.1:136766054-136768554 GCA_020310875.1 Ceratopteris richardii
GATCTTTTGCTAATAAAAGTTCTTGCTAATGTTCAACAACACATACCAAGCAAGACTTTTAAGTAATAACTTCAAAATCTTCTGAATTCACTTCAACATTTGCACTATGTCTAAAATCTGAAAAATGACTTCATCAATTTGACATATCTTCAGTGTTAGACTCATTTCTCTGAGTGTGCATCCCGTTTTGTAAAGATCTTTTGACCAATTGTAGTTGAAGGTAGTAGCTTTAAAATGAGCTATGATTAATGAAAAACATTACAATGTACGTTGAGATCTGACCTTAAGAAGATCAAGGAAAAGTGCACCAGAAACCTTGTAACTCTCAACTAACTACACACTGATATGAAATCAATTAGAATTCAACACACAAGAGGAATTAGACCAAATCCTTCTACACAAACATGTGTTAACTATTAGAGAAAATGTGTACAAAATGGCTTTGCCTCATTCTGCTCATAGCCATAGACAACTCTCATACACTAAGTAGACTTTCCTCAACATCTCTCTGAGAAAAACCCGACTTTTCTCCATTTACTTAAGGATTACAAAATTGAGTTCTCTATATTTTTTCCAACTCAAATTAACTTATACACATATAGTCTACATACTCCTACACTCAAACTCGTAAGTTTTCAAGTTCTATGCCAAGACTAAACTTTAATTTTGCACTATATTACAAGAGTGAATTTATCCCTTCACTTAGGCTTAGTTTTCTAAGTGATTTACCTTCACTTCTCTTTGTCTTTCTTCTTCCTTCATGTATCTACATATATTCATGTCTAATTAGTGAGTGAAGCCCCAACAACTCCCCCTCAATCACTAATTAGCATCCTCTGGCTTCTTCATGTAACCTTCTTCTCTTTTATTCCTGCCATCTCTTTGAATCTACTTGTCTTCACTCCATCCAAGCTCTTTGTCATAATATCTACAATCTGATCTTTTGTAGAAGTGTATACCACTTCAAGCTCCTTCTCCATTACCTTTTCTCTCAAGAAATGATATTGTATCTCTATGTGCTTTGTTCTTGCATGAAATATAGGATTTGCTCAAAGATACAATGAACTCATATTATCTCCATGTATGATGGGTATACTTTGATCAGTATCCAAGCTTTTGAACAAAGTCTGCATCCATATCGCTTCTTTTGCTGCTTCCACAAGTCCTTGTACTCAGTTTCAGTTGATGATAAGGCCACTGTATGTTTCTTCTTTGAACACCAGCTCACAAGTTTATCTCCTATGTATACCATATACCCATGTGTTGACCTTCTATCATCTTGACTTCTTGCCCAATCTGAGTCACTATATGCTCTCAGTCTTGTATCTGATGTAAATGGATAATATAATCCTTCTTTCAAAGTTCTTTTGATGTATCTAAGAACTCTTTGACCTTCAATCCAATGTGGATCCTTTGGACAATGCATAAATTGAGAAAGAACTCCCACTGCATAGCTAAGATCAGGTCTTGTTAGTGTAGCATAAATCAAGCTTCGCACTAAAGATTGATACTTCCTCATATCTTTGAACTCTCCACCATCATATTTGCTGAGTTTATGATTAACCTCTAGTGGTGTTGATGCCTCTCTACAATTCTCCATGTTAAACTTCTTTAGAAGATTCAAAAGATACCTTTCTTGTGATATATATATGCCATGTTCTGCATAAGTGATTTCCATTCCAAGAAAATATGACAATTTTCCTAGATCACTTATCTTAAATTCCTTCTCAAGTAATCTCTTCACCTCCTTGATTCCTTCATTTGAAGTACCTGTAATTATAATGTCATCTACATAAATACAAATGTAGATCATACCTTCATCTGTTCTCTTGATAAGTAAACTTGCATCTGCCTTTGAACTTTGATATCCAAGATCATTAAGATGCTTCACAAGTCTATAATTCCAAGCTCTTGGAGCTTGCGTCAATCCATAAAGTGCTCTTCTCAATCTGCAAACATAATTTGGAAACTTATAATCTGCAAACCCTTGAGGTTGCTCCATGTAGACCTCATCTGATATATATCCATTCAAAAATGCATTCTTTATATCCAATTGACTCAATGTCCATCCTTTTGATGCTGCAATAGCAATGTGTGTCCTTATGGTTGACATCTTTGCTATAGGATTGAATGTCTCATCATAATCTATGCCATGAGTTTGAGCATAGCCTTTAACCACCAGTCTAGCTTTGTATCTGGCTATTCTTCCATCTGCATGCTTCTTTATTTTGTAAACCCATTTATTTCCCATGAGTTTCTTACCATTAGGTTTTGGAACCAGTTCCCAAGTTTTATTTTCTTCAAGTGCATCAAACTCTTCCTTCATTGCTTCTTCCCATTGTCTCTTACCTTTTGCTTCATCATAGCTTTGAGGCTCTTCATCTTCCTTAATCAAGTAAGCATAGTTTTTCTGAGTCAAATAAGAAGTATCATAAGAATACCTTGTAGGTTGTTTCCTCATTCTGGTTGATCTCCTTGGTTCACACTCTTCATGTGTATC
>CM035440.1:136793554-136796054 GCA_020310875.1 Ceratopteris richardii
CTTCAATCCATACAATGCTCTTCTCAACCTGCAAACAAAATTTGGATACTTGGAATCTATAAACCCTTGAGGTTGTTCCATGTATACCTCATCTGATATGTATCCATTCAAGAATGCATTTTTTATATCCAATTGACTTAGGGTCCATCCTTTTGAAGCTGCAATAGCAATGATTGTCCTTATAGTTGACATCTTAGCTACAAGACTGAATGTCTCATCATAATCTATGCCATAGGTCTGGGCATAGCCTTTCACCACCAATCTAGCTTTGTATCTGGCTATACTTCCATCTGCAAGCTTCTTCACTTTATAAACCCATTTATTTCCAATTACTTTCTTACCATTTGGTTTAGGAACAAGTTCCCATGTCTTGTTCTCCTCCAGTGCATTGAACTCTTCCTTCATTGCTTCTTCCCATTGCTTTTTACCTTTAGCTTCATCATAGTTCTGAGGTTCTTCATCATCTTTGACCATATATGCATAGTTCTTCTGAGTTATGTAAGAAGTATCATAAGAATACCTTTCTGGTTGTCTCCTTGTCCTGCTTGACCTTCTTGGTTCACATTCTTCATAAGTTTCTGGATACACCTCTTCATCAAATATAGGAGCTTCTTCATTCATTCTTGTTAATCCACTTCTGGATGTACTTGCTTGCATATAGTCTTCATCTCTATTCACCTGCACAATTGATTTTCCTTTCTCACATCTTCTTACCTCTTCTTCAAATTCTTCAGCTGTATGACTTTGATCTGCATACCAACTTTTCTGTTCATCAAATGTAACATCTCTAGAAACAATAAATTGTTTGGTTAGAGGATTCCACAATCTGTAACCCATCTGCTTTTCATCATAACCAATGAACACATATTTTTCTGCCTTTGGTTCAAGTTTATGCCTAAGTTGTGATGGCACATAAGCATATGCAATTGATCCAAACACTCTACAATGATCTAGTGTTGGTTTCTTACCCCACCAAGCTTCATATGGAGTCATTCCATTCAGAGCTGCACATGGTAATCTATTCACAAGATATGTAGCTGTATTTACAGCCTCAGCCCAAAGATAATTTGGACAGTTCTTCTCCTTTAGCATAGCTCTAGCAAACTCAACCAAAGTCCTGTTCCTTCTTTCTGCTACACCATTTTGTTGTGGTGTATACCTGCAAGTTATTTCTCTCTTAATACCTGCATTCCAAAGATAATCATTGAACTCTTGGGAGAAGTATTCTCCCCCTCCATCAGACCTCAGTCTCTTAAGCTTTTGACCTGTGACTCTCTCTGCATATGCATGAAAATGCTTGAAAGCTCCAAACACTTCTGATCTTTCCTTCAAAACATATAATGTTATCCATCTTGTAGCATCATCAATGAAAAGAACATAATACCTTGAGCCACTGATAGATCCTTCTTTTGTTGGTCCCCATACATCTGTATGAATGAGCTCAAGTACTCCATCATGTTTGAATCCTTTCTTTTGAAATGGTAACCTGTGTGCTTTACCCATTTGACATGCTTCACATTTATAAACCATATGTTGACTTTGCACATTTGGTAATCCTAGTACAGACTGATTAGCAACCATAGCTTTAATTCCTCTTTCATTAAAGTGACCTAATCTCTTATGCCAGAGATCAAGTTCTGTAATCACTCCTTCACCATGTGTGAGCAAAGCTTGACCAATGTTCCCTTGCACTCTTAAAGTAAAGAGTCTACCTTCTTTCTTACCAGAGACAATCTGATTATATCCATTCTTTGGATCTTCCACAAATACTCCTTCATTTGTAAACCTGACTTGAAAACCTTTTTCAACTATCTGTCCCACACTAATCAAGTTTTTAGGTATTGTAGGAACATACAAAACATTGGTTAGCAAATCTGCTCCACTCTTGCATTTCACTTTTCCAATTGAATGTACACTATGTCTTGTATTATCACCAGTTTGAATTGTGTGACTAGAAATGCCTTTTTCCAATTCTGACATCAATTCTATGTTTCCTGACAAATGATTAGAACATCCAGAGTCAATGTAAAATACCTTTAGATCTTCTTTATCTGATGTGTTGATTGAGTTCATCATCAATGATGTATGACTTTCATTCTGTGTGTCATTTGCATAGTTGTAGTAGGTGGTGTTGTAGGATTGATTCTGTCCCCAACTTCTTCCTCCACCTCTACCATAGCCTCCTCTTTGACTTTGTCTACCTCTTTGGAAATTACTTTGATATCTTCCACCTCGACCTCTGCTATTGTTGTTTTGATTCTGGTTTGATCCTTGTTGGTTGTGCCAACAGTCATGAGCCAAATGATTACTCAATCCTTAGATCCAGCAAGCCTTTTTGTTGTTATTTTGATTACCTCTTCCTCTTCCAAAACCTCTTGCTCTTCCTCTGCCAGTGCCTTTACCTCTTGCGTAATAAGCTTGAGAACTAGACTCCTCTTCATCCTTTGCTTTACCTTTATCTCCTTTCTTCTTATTCTTCATGTACATTGCAGAACTTTGA
>CM035440.1:136803554-136808554 GCA_020310875.1 Ceratopteris richardii
CACAGTAGGAGAGGAATTAGATTCTGAAACTCTAGACATAGCTTCATTAGCTTCTCAATTAGATGTGTACAAAAGGATTTCTGATCCACATGATCAGACAGAGAGCACTCAGAGAAAAACCCGTCGCCATTTTCTGGGAAAAAACTCTCTACACATCCTCCTCAAAATTGTCATCTACAAAATGACTCTATTACTTTCTCTCATACATTTCTTGTCATAATTATCTTATATATACACGACTTTGGACTCATCTCGCGTCTATGACTCTACTCCTTATCATCCTAAAGATTTTAACTATGGTAGCTTACAAGATTCTTCACTTATATGTACATATGTGTACAAGACAACATTCTGACTTCTTCTTCATTTTTGCAAATGTCTTCCTTTGCTTCATTCTGACCATAAGCATTCTCCAAGATCTGTATAATCACCAATTTGTGATTGGTTTGCTCCAACAGCTCCCCCTCAATCACTAATTGTGATTATTCCATTCTTCTTCACTCCTGCCATCTCCTTGAATCTCTGTAGCTTAGGTCCATCCAAGCTCTTTGTCATCATATCTGCCACTTGTTCTTTTGTTGGAGTGTACATCACTTCAATCTCTTTATCAAGTACCTTTTCCCTCAAGAAATGATACTGAATCTCTATATGCTTAGTCCTGGCATGAAAAACAGGGTTAGCTGCCAAATACAAAGAACTCATATTGTCTCCAAAAATTATTGGAGTACTATGATCAGTCTCAAAACTTTTCATCAAGGTCTTCAACCATATGACTTCTTTTGCAGCTTCTACCATTCCCTTATACTCAGCTTCTGTGGATGATAAAGCAACTGTGTGTTGCTTCTTTGAACACCAAGACACTAACTTGTCTCCAACATAACATAGATATCCATGAGTAGACCTTCTATCATCTGAGTCACCTGCCCAATCTGCATCACTAAACACTTTGATTCTTGTGTCAGAAGTGAAACCATAATACAAACCTTCACTTAGGGTTCCCTTGATATATCTGAGTACCCTTTGGGCTGCAATCCAATGAGTCTTCTTTGGACAATGCATAAATTGTGACAACACACCTACTGCATATGATAGATCTGGCCTTGTCAAGGTAGCATAAATCAAACTACCTACCAAACTCTGATACTTTTTCATGTCATTGAACTCTTCACCTCCATACCTGCTTAACTTATGATTTACCTCCAATGGTGTGGTTGAGGTCCTGCAATCTTCCATGTTAAACTTGACTAGAAGATTCTTCAAGTATCTCTCTTGTGAAACATATACTCCATGTTGAGTATACACAATCTGCATTCCTAGAAAATAAGATAAGTTTCCCAAGTCACTTATCTTAAACTCCTTCTCTATTTGCTTCTTGAGTTCATTGATTCCTTGAGCATCTGTTCCTGTAACAATAATATCATCAACATAAATGCACATGTAAATATATCCATTTTCACTTGCCTTCACTAGCAAGCTACTATCTGCCTTTGATGCTTGAAATCCACATTCATTCAAGAACTTGACCAATCTGTAATTCCAAGCTCTTGGAGCTTGCTTCAATCCATATAAAGCTCTCTTGAGCTTACACACATAATCTGATCCAATTGATTTCATGAAGCCTTCTGGTTGTTCCATATATACTTCATCTGCAATGTAACCATTAAGAAATGCATTCTTCACATCCAATTGTGATAATTTCCATCCTTTGCAAGCAGCAATAGCAATCAATGTCCTAATTGTAGACATCTTAGCAACAGGACTAAAGGTTTCATCATAATCTACCCCATAAGTTTGGGCATAACCTTTGACCACAAGTCTAGCCTTATATCTAGACACCTTACCATCTGCAAACCTCTTTGTTTTATATACCCACTTGCATCCAATGACTTTCTGATTCTTTGGTCTTGGTACTAACTCCCAAGTTTCATTTTCAAGTAGAGCATCATACTCTTCTTGCATTGCCTTCTCCCAATTCTGTTTACCTTTGGCTTCTTCATAAGTGGTTGGATCTTCTTCTGTTTTCACAATGTAGGCATAATCTTTTGTTGTTAGGAAAGATGTATCATAACTATACCTTATAGGCTCTTTCCTTTCTCTTGTAGATCTTCTGATTTCTGCACTTCTTGAAGTTTCAGCCTCATTTGATTCTGGATCAAATCTTGGCCCTTCTTCTACATGATCCTGCACTCTACATCTAGAGTCAACTTCATCAACAATTTCTTCACAAACTTTTACCTTTGCCTTTCCTTTCCTTTGAATTTCTTCAACACCTGTATACTCATTTGGTGATCCTGTATACCATGTGTTTTGCTCATCAAATGTCACATCTTTAGTAACAAGAAATTGCTTTGTGGATGGACTCCACAATCTGTAACCCATCTGTCTATCATCATATCCAATAAACACATACTTCTCTGCTTTTGGTTCTAGCTTATGTCTTAATTGTGAAGGAACATAAGCATATGCAATACATCCAAATACTTTACAATGATCAAGACTAGGTTTCTTACCCCACCATGCTTCATAAGGGGTTCCTCCATCCAAAGCTTTGCAAGGCAACCTATTCACAAGATATGTTGCAGTGTTAATGGCCTCTGCCCATAAGTAATTTGGACAATTCTTTTCCTTCATCATAGCTCTTGCAAATTCTACAAGAGTCCTATTCCTCCTTTCAGCTACTCCATTTTGTTGAGGGGAGTACCTGCAAGTCACTTCTCTTTTGATACCTGCATTCCACAAATAATCATCAAACTCTTTTGAGAAATACTCTCCCCCTCCATCTGATCTTAACCTCTTTAGCTTTTGTCCTGTGATCCTTTCTGCATAAGCATAGAAATGTTTGAATGTCTTAAAGACTTCTGATTTGTCCTTGATTACATACAAAGTAATCCACCTGGTTGCATCATCAACAAACAACACATAATATCTGGATCCATTTATGCTATAGTCCCTTGAGGGACCCCATACATCTGTATGAACCAATTCAAGCATATTTGAATACTTGTACCCTGATTTGTTATAAGAACTTTTATGTGCTTTACCTAATTGACAAGCTTCACACTTGTACACCATATGTTGCCCTTCAATGTTTGGCAATCCAAGCACCACCTGATTCTTTGACATCTCCTTTATAGCTCTCTCATTGAAATGACCTAGCCTTTTATGCCATAGGTCTAATTCAGATACCTTTTGACCTCCATAGGTAAACAATGCATGTCCCACATTACCTTGGACCTTGAGAGTGAACAATCTTCCTTCCTTTTTACCTGCAATTATGGTTCTATATCCCTGATTTGGATCTTGTACATACACACCATCATTTGTGAATCTTACCTCATATCCTTTCTCCACAATTTGCCCTACACTTATCAAATTTTTAGGAATAGTAGGAACATAAAGTACCTTACTCAGAAGTGTACTTCCACTCTTTGTCTTCACTGATCCAATGCTCTCCACTTTATGTTTGGTATTATCACCTGTTTGAACTGTGTGTCCATTCACCCTTGCTTCCATATCAGTCATCAAGGATAGATTCCCACTCAGATGGTTGCTGCACCCTGAGTCAATATAGAACACTCTTTGATCTTCTCCCATTGATTCATGAGTTGCATTTAAGATAAGAGTCATGTCATCCTTCTGATCTGATGCATAATTGTAATAATTATTGTTGTAGGACTGAGATTGGAAGTTTCTTCCACCTCCTCTACCATATGATGTCCTACCACCTCTTCCTCTGAAATTGCCTCTTTGGTTTCTGCCTCCTCTACCTCTTTGACTATAATTCTGATTGTTGTATCCTCCACTTTGATTATTATACCAACAATCATTTGCCAAATGATTTGTTCTGCCACAAATCCAACAAGCTTTAGCATTATCTTTGTTCTTACCTCCTCTTCCTTTACCTCTGAAATTTGTCTTCCCTTTTGTGAAGTTAGCTTGATTTGAATTCCCTTCATCATCATTTGATTGCTTTCCCTTGCCATTCTTTTTCTTGTCTTTGGAGTACATAGCTTGACTTGTACTTCTATCATTGTCTCCTTTAAGATCCTGCTCAAAGGTTAGCATGTGTCCTAGCAATTGATTAAGGTCAGGAGTAAAGTGATCAAGTGACAATTCTATGGACAATATAAAAGGCTTCCACTTCTCATCTCCTCTTAGACCTGTAAGTATTTGTCTTACCAACTTTTCCTCTTCAATGTCTTCATCCACTGCTCCCAAGCTATCTGCAATATCTTTCATCCTTGCCACATAATCTGAAATTGATTGTGAGCTCTTCTTCTTGAATGTTGTGAACTCAGCCCATAGTGAGGACTTCCTTGACTTAGTAGTATTTTGGAAATGCTCTTCCAAGGCATTCCAAACATCTGTAGCACTTTCCAAACCTCTGATGTGAGGTAGAAGATAATCATTTACAGCCATGTAGATGATACTCCTTGCTTGAGCATCCTTTCTCATCCAAGTCTTCAACATTGCAAGTTCTTCCCTAGTAGGAATACTTGGATCTGCAAACTCAGGTTTTTCTTCATCTCCTGTAATAAATGCTATAAGGTCTTTGCTCATGAGGTGTGCTTCCATCCTCATGGACCATGCTGGATAGTTCTCCCTATCTAGCTTATCAATTTGCAAGCTTTCTCCCATCCTTGACTTTCTGTATCTGCAATTACTATGGTTTATGAAGAGAAAGTGTACCTTTGATATATTCTTTGTCCTTCTTGATTCTTTCGAACTTGTACTATGAACTTCTGCAAGTTATCTTAAATAATTTGTCCTTATCCTCCTTTGATTTGGAAGATCTTCAATATCTGCACCAGTCGGAACTTCGATTATCTTTTCTTCTCTTGTACTTCATCTTAAGCTCTGATACCACTGTTGGAGACCTTTTAATCTCCAAAGGTTTGATCTACACTGACTTAAGAACACTTCTATGTCAGCTATAAACCAAACTTTACACAAACAATGTTCCTTTTTTACCAAAACTTCAAGTAACACTTCTCTGAGTG
>CM035440.1:136831054-136833554 GCA_020310875.1 Ceratopteris richardii
ATGATAGGTCCAAGGAATGATGAAGGCAAAACCTCTTTAGGATATAAAAGGTTTGCCAAGATATAAAGGTACCAAGCTTTTATAAATTTTTATTTGATTTCATCCCAAGGGGTGATGGAAATCAAAGGTTAAACCTCAACATCAATTGATCCTTGATATCAATAAAAGGATGTTAGGTTCTATAGTTGCATCTCTGGTAAATGATGCAACTAGCTAAGCAGTCTTTAGGAAATAATATGAGTTCCTAAAGACTTGAAGCAAGTGTGAACTTTTCATTTAGGAATAGAAAGTTCCAAGAAATGGATTTTCAATCCATGAACTTCGCCTAAACAAGTTATAAAGTTCAAAGTGTTCATAGTTGCATTACTATTGGATCAATCAATAGATGCTTGGACTTTAAACATAAATTTGATTAGTGAAATATGTTTAAAGGACTCTAGTAACATCTGAAGATTGACCAATAATAATGAGTTTTTCAAGAATAGAAGTCGATATCACATAAATGAAAGTTCAACTTAAACTTTCATACTGGCAAATGTGATATTTCGTCTCTAGTTTGATACTCAGGAAATAAATACAATTGAATCAGTAAATTTTTTGGATATTATTTGAAAGAAGTTCTTTCAAATGTTCTTTTTACAAACGATTCCAAGATGAATCATTAGACTGGAAAGCAAAAAATTCCAAGATGAATCATTTGCTTCAAATTATAGCCTAGTATTACTTGATAGGAATCAAAAAGTTCTTGAAAGAAAAATCTCCCCAGACGTGAGACTAGCATCTTTCAAGAAAAGTTATAGAGTAAGTAGTTCCCAGTAAATCCCTAACCACTAGAAGTGGTATTTCAAGTCCTATTTGTGATATAACCTAAAGGTATATCAAAGATTCTTAGCTTTGGAATCTGAGAGGCATAAGTGTATGCTTGGACTTGAGAAAGATCTCTAAAAATCCTGCAGGTAAGCAAAGAAGCTTAAGATAGTTTAAGAGATCTTAAAGATAAAGACTAAGTCTTTATTTTTATCGCAAGATCAACCAGACTTGATCAATCTTGGCCATGATTGTCCAAGTAATGTGCGATTAGAACTACTTTGTAGATTGCCCAAGTATTGGCAATAAAATTCCTTTTGGGAATTATTCACTCAAGTTCCATTTATTCGATGGAAAACTGTGAAAAAGAGTAAGTTGTTCCAAGTCTGAACAGAGTAAAGAAATTCCAAGAATGTAGTCTGCAACCGGGAAAATGGTAATTAAGTCTGTGGAAGGTAAAACATAAGTGTTTACCTATCCTTAAAGAGATTTTGGTACAAATCCAGAAAGCATGAGCGGATGCTTAAGACTTAAGCAGTAATGAGATTCCTAAATAAAGTCCCCGGGGTAGGTACCTAAAGCAACACTAAAGAAAGGAATCTAAAGACAAGAAGTCAAAAGCTCTTGTTGCTACAAAATTGGTCAAGGGTAAACCAATTGAACTTGAATTCAAGAAAATTCAAGTACTTGGAATTTTGATTGGTTTTCATTTGAAAACCCCAGTAAAGAAGAATTGATATTCTGTTAAGAGGTTTTCAAGTTCCCAAGGTAAAGCACATGATTGTGAGACGATCATGTGAAGGAATCAAAACCTAGAAAAATCTAGTTAGAGGTAATGCCTGAAACTTCCAATTCTTGTTAAAGAATTGAAGAAATAAGGTACTCTATCAAGAGATGTTTAGACTTTTGGATAAGAATCACCCACACATTAATGTGAATATAAAATAGGGTGGTATGGGACACCAGATTTTATACTCAGATTGATGTAGGAAAGGTGGAATGGGACATCGGACCGTAGGATGATGATTATCTTTTAGTCCTAGTTTGGATTTTGAAGTTAGGTTTCATCCTCAAGGGAATTAAGACTTCAAGGAAAAGTTTAATTCGTAAAGGATGAAAGTAGTATCTTACGATACTTCAAGGTAACTTCAAGATTAAGGAAACTGAAGATATGAAGTAAGTAACTTCCAAGATCTTCATAGAACACTTCAAGTTTAAGTGTTATTGATCAGAAATATTTGATAAATTTTCTGAAAGAAGTTGGACTTTTACTTTGAGTTGATCTTTTCAACTAAAGATTCAATTGACTAAGTCAAGTATCAAGTTCCTAGTGTAACTTGATAAATTCACTCTTTTAGACTCAAAGAAATGCACAAGAATTGCATTCACGATTAGGAGTCAAAAAGACTGAATGTGACCTGAACTTAGTCTCAAGTGAAGCATTATTTGAATACGAAACTCATCGACAGAACCTCAGTGGGTCGACACACTGATGTTGGTTATCACACTAGTATCTTGTGGTTGGATGATGTTTTTGATTTTCTTTGTATCTTTCTGAGAATCCAGCTTATTTCTCTGAAAGATAAAGACAATGCTTCAATATCTTGTTGAAATAGATCTTTGAAAAGTAAAAAGTCCTGAGTCATCTAGTCTTTGACTCATAGCAAATTTTTGTATATTCGAAGTTTGAATT
>CM035440.1:136838554-137018554 GCA_020310875.1 Ceratopteris richardii
ACTTGTTTAGAGATAGTCCCAAAAACCTTGCTAAAGCATCAACCACTACATAGATTAGCGTGATTGAAGTAATAGAGTCCTCAAAAAGTGATAAAGAATAAAGAGTGCCATTAAAATCCATCACTAGAGCTAAAGCTAAATAGAAACCTAGAAAATCAAATATGTGATAGTCTTGAGAGTGAGATCAAGGTAGAATCTTCACCTCAAGACGTGGAAGATTTAGAAGAACCATCAAATACATCAAGAGGGAATAAAGCTCAAGAATGTAGAGCTAGATGCGAGAAAATTAAGAACAAGTGGATTAAGACGTTAGATGAGGAGAAAGAAAAAGCTATAAAAGACATCGAGCCTAAGCCAACTAGCCTAGCCAATTAGAACATGAATGTGCTAAAAGAAAAACAAACAATGGAACAAGCAGGATCAACTCTAGCAGATCATATGCTTGAATATTTTAAAATGTGGTTGAAAGCTTATCACTCTAGAATAGAGGCAAAACCTAGTCTAGAGCAATATGACCAAAGTTACCCAAGAGGACATCTAGGAAAGGAAAGACTTGAAATATGTCAAGAATTGATCAAAGCGGCTTAGACTATGGTAAAACAATGAACACCTAACTTCCCTCGAATGTGAATTCCAAAATAAACATTCTAGGGATGTTTAAAAGACTTCAACTCAGAGAAGAAGGAAGTAGAGCAAGTGAAGGAGATTGAAGAAAAATTTGGCTTTGAAACCATAGAAAGTGATCCAATGATTCTGAAAGTGGAAGCTAATTGGCCGCATGACTTGTGGGCCATAGTTCAAGAATAGAGGTGGATGAAGAGTGAAGATGAACTCGCTCCCTTTGCAGATCTAGATGTTTTGAAGAACCAACCACTGGTGGAGCAAGAAGTGAACTAAGAGAATTTAATCAATCACAATCAGAATAGAGAAAAAACTATCAACTTGACTATCCTTCAAAATTATATGGGTGAATATGAGAAAAAACCAGATTTCTTTCATGCCCCAACAATAAGATGCAAGGAGAAGAGAATTCTGAGGAAGTCGACAAGCCTGCAGGAATTGAAGAAATCAAGAGTTCAATGTTCTATAACTCTAGAAAAACTTTTGCAAGTGAGTACCCATATATGGAAGAATTTGGGGAATAAGTAGAATTTGAGATAAGAAAGAACATCAACTAGGGAAGAGAAGGCAAAAAGAGCATCAACTATCAAAATACCTCTGGATACAATTAGAGACTTGATGGAAGGTGATGAGAAAAATAATTGTGTTCCAATCACTTTTTGAGCATATCTGACCAAGTCCAAGTAGATACAAATGCTCAAGAAGGAATAACTACCAAAAAGATTTGGGAAAAATGGGCAAACCCAACCTTAAAACCAAAACAAATGAAACTCCAACTAGTAGATGGTCATGTAGAACAACCTTTAGGACTCCTTGAGAACATAATTTTGATAGCATATAGAGTAGAATTTGAACACACATTAGCCATATCTCAATTTTTCAAGCCAAGAAACTATGAGATGATCCTAGGAAGACCGTTCATGCAACAACTAAAGATCGTTCAAGATTGGGGAAGAGATGTGTTGTACCTTCGACACCAAGGCATGAGAACCAAAATAAATGACCAAAATTTCTTGAGGATGTTACACCGCTTCAATGGTATCTTCTACGTAAAGAAGAGGATGATGCATCAATCCATAGTGTTGGATCTAGTGAACACCAGCTATGGATATGTAAGGGAGCTCAATGAGAGGAAAAAAAATTACAACATCGACAATTAGGACTAGAGGAAGATAGACCAATAGATGAACTGACATATATGCCTCAGATATTTCCTAATGAAGCATTTGAACCACACAGATGGATGGAGATATTAGCAACCTTGGATGTATGTGGCAATGAAAAAGTGCTAACCATGAATGAATATGTAGATCAAGAAGGATATGGTTTTAGTTTGTACATGGTAGTGCTCCAAAAGGTAGAAGAAGTAGAAATAATAGAGAAGGACTGGAAAGAGGAATATGAAAATATAGAAATGGAACTAGAGTTTGATTCAAAAAACAATACCTAAAAGAAGTGGAAATGGAAGACTTAAAGGACAAAAAATCTCTCCATAAAAGAAACCCAGAAAACTCGAACAAGGAGAATAATGAAATGAAGAATGAAATCAGCAACAAGAACACTTTGAAGTACCTAAACATTTTAAAAGATATGAAGTGCAACAACGAAACATTACTATTCAAGTGCCTAAGAGAGAGGTACAAGATGGAGTAGCATATGAAAACAAGGAACGAACAAAGAAAATTCTAGTAACCCTCCAAGGAGATGAAGAACAATGCAGCTACATAGGTAAAGATATCTCCATAGAAGAGGATTGAGAGTTCATAGAGTTAATATGAGAATATATGGAAGTGTTTGCTTGGACTTACAAAGATCTGAAAGGAGCTGATCCTTTGATATGTTCTCATAGAATTTCAATGACACTTGATGTCAAGCCCTCTAAGAAAACACCTTATACTAACAATGATGTATATTCAGCGAAAATTAACAACGAGATAGATAGGTTACTAGCAACTGGATTCATATATGAGATCGAACACACTGAATTGGTCTCTCCTTTAGTGGTTATGCCAAAGAAGAATGGAAAGCTAAGGGTTTGTATTAACTTTAAAAAGGTTAATGATACCATTATTCGAGATAGTTACTCCTTACCCATTATAGTTCATCTGTTAGAAAGAGTAGCAAGCAAGGAAGTTTATAGCTTTCATGATGGATTTTTAGGTTACAATGAGGTAGAGATTGCCACTAATGATCAACACAAAATGGATTCTTCTATAGAATGTGGAGTATATGCATGTAGGGTTATGCCTTTTGGTTTAACTAATGCCCTAGCAAGTTTCCAAAGACTAATGTGTCATTTTCTCAAAGAATTTCTCAAAAAAATTTATGGAATTCTATGTAGATGACTTATGCACCTATTCAATTCAATGTCAATCTCATATACTCAAGCTTAGGAAAATATTCAACAAATGGAGACAATATCGAGTATGATTCAATTCAGAGAAATATGTCTTCATGGTGAGACACTGAAAACTATTGGGACATATAGTTTCAAAGAATGGAATTTCAATAGACAAATATAAGATCAAAGTAATTAAAGAACTACCTTGACCCAAGAACGTGAAGGAAGTGCAAGCTTTTATGGGACATTGTGGATATTATCGTAGATTTACTCACATGTATGCCATAATTGAAAACCATTATATGGAACTTTAATTGTATTCAATTGGATAGATGAATGTGAATAGGCATTTAATGGGTTAAAATGAAGATTGAGTTAAGCAAGTAGACAACTAAACCTTGCTAAACAAAATTACATTTTGACTGAACAAGAGGGGTTTGGGATACTCTATGCAATGAAGAAATTCAAACATTACCTACTAGCAAATAAATTCAAGTTCTTTATTGATCACCAAGCAATATTTTACTCGGTTAATAAACCTTGCAATACGAAAAGGCTAGTTAGATGGTTTTTATTACTTATGGAATTTGACTTTGAGGTAGTGTTCAAGAAGGGTACTACACATATTAGGGTAGACCACTTATCTAGGATGATATGCATATTAGGGTAGACCACTTTTTTAGGATGATACACATATTCTACCCTAATACATATATTAGGGTAGACCACTCATTCATTTCCCTAAAACAAATTTTACCCTTGTCAAAGAGATAAGAACTACAACAAACACTCAATATGCTTAACAATGTAATTGAAATCCCCTTCTCTAATTCACTTAAAGATACACATAAGAGCTACATCCTCTACATGTTGATCGTATCCAATTGGCATATTGATATTCAACACCCCACTAATCCTAAAATTCCATATATTGCTCTTCTTTGTAGAATCGAAATAGCCACAAGCCCTCAAACAACATGTTATGGTGGTAGGATCCATAGGGATGCATTCGGATAGCATACTATCACATGCAGTAAAGGCTCCTTTTACATGATCATCTTACAAATAGCCTCCAAACAAGGTATTCCATGAGATATTATCATGATATAAGATCTTATTAGATGCTAGTTGTCATTGAATTAGATCCCTACACTTAATACACATATCCAAAAGAACATACTCCACAACTAAAGTTTTTTGTATTAAACCATTGTAATCAACTTCAGCATGAAAGGTTTGGCCCTCATACAATGCTCTCACTAGGCTGAAAGCTTTAAACGTACATGCATATGTCACTCCATTTGGAGGAATATTTCTACCTCTTATTTGCTTGAAGAAATTCAATGCCTCATTGCCAGATCCATGCTCTATGTAACAATAGATCAATTTATTCCATGTAACTACATTACTTCTCTAAAAAGCTTTAAACACCTCCTATTTGAAGGAGGCCCTAGCTTGGAATACATATCTATTAGTGCATTAACAAAAAATTGATTTGCCTTCCATATCCCCTTGTTATCTATTTCATCATGTATCTCTTGGCCTTTCCTTATGGCACAGAGTAACCCATATGCCTTTAAGACATGCACGTACGTAACCTCATTGTTGGGGCTTCACTCACTAATTAGGCATACAGATATGAAAACATGAGGAAAGAAGAAGGAAAAAGAGATATGGAAGCTAGATACCCAGAAAACCATGCCTATGTGAAGGGACGAATTCACATATGTAATTTAGTGCAAAATTAAAGAGGACATGTAGTCCAGAACTTCTAGAATTATGTGTTCGAGTTTAGACGCATATAGAAAAAATGTATATAATTTATTTTGAGAGAAAGAAATGTAGTAGAACCTGATTTTGTAAGTCCTAAGTGAGTATAGAGGCAATCAGGTATTTTCTAAGAGAGATAATGATGAGAGGTTACTCAGTATAGAGGCAATCAGGTATTTTCTAAGAGAGATGATGATGAGAGGTTACTCAATCTAGGAGATGTTTCTATGGCTCTGAGCATAATGAGGCCATGCCATTTTGTACACATCTTCTATTATATTAAATACATGTCTGTGTAGAAGGATTTGAGTCAATTCATCTTGTGTGAAGAAATCTAAGTGATTTCATAACTATATGATTGTTAGTTGGAAAGTTACGACTGTTCTAGCACACATTTATCTGATCTTCTAAGAGTGAGATCTCACAGTAAAATGTAACATTTTCATGAATAATAGCTCATTTTGAAGCTACCATTCTAGACTACAATTGACCAAAAGATCTTTGCAAAAAGGGATATGTGTCATAGAAATAAAATTAACAGTGAAGGCATGTCAAATCGATATAGGTAATTCTCAGTTTTCATACATAGTGTAACTTCAAAAGATATCTCAAAGTATTTGAAAGTTATTACCTAAAAGTTTTGCTTGGAATGTGTTGCTTACTATAAGTAAGAACATGTGTTAGTCATGGAGCACAAGAATCTTTAAAATTCAGGTTAAATGAGAGAAGGATTGAAGCCAGAAAAAAAGGCACAATTTTTAGGAATGTGAAAGTTCATATTTACTAAAGAATGTGGTGACGTTTTGGAAGATTGAAGTCTTGTTGAGCTAATGATGGTTATAGAGGTCTTCTAATATCACAGTAGCTTAGTTCTTGTGGTGTTTCATACACCAACAAGTGGTATCAAAGCAGAAAGGTCCTAAAGAGTAGAAGCAAGTGCAGATACAAGAGATCTTGGAAATTTTTCATTGGAAGGTGAAAGTTGAAGCATTCAACAACAAAAGGAATCTGAGAATCATTTCAAATTCATCCGCAAGGGTAAAATTGTACAAATGGTAACATTATTTAGATTTAAACTCAAGTTACACTAGAAGAAAGAAGATGATGGCAAATCATATCTCCATTGACGAATTGGATAGAGATAACTATCCTGCTTGGGTGATGAGAATGGAAGCCTTACTTATGAGTAAGGGTCTCATGATATCTGTGATAGGTGAAGAAGAAAAGCCTACATTTGAAGATGATATTCGAACAAAGAAAGAAGAGCTAGAAGCTTTGAAGCTTTGGCAAAAGAAAGATGCAAGTGCAAGGGTTTACATATACAACACTATCATAGATCATTTGCAATCTCACATGAGAGGTTTGGAAAAAAACTAAAGATACATGGAATGCATTGGAAGATCACTTCCAAAACATTACTAAAGCTAGCAAGGTTAGCTTGTGGTCAGAGTCTACAACATTTAAGAAAAAGAAAATTCAAAGCATCAATGACTATGTTATTAAGATGAAGGACTTGGTAGATAGTCTTGGATCTATAGATGAAGACATTAAAGATCATAGGTTGATTTCACAATTACTTGCAGGGTTGAGAGTGGAAACCTTTTGTACTTTCAAGTGAACTTTCATTATATCATTTTATACCATATCTAAATCAATTGCTTGGACTAATGCTCACATTTGAACAAGACTTGAAGTCAGATGGAGAAAAAGGACATAGCTCTGCTATGTATGCAAAGAATAAGAAGAAGGGAGACAAAGGTAAATCAGAGGATGAATAAGAATCAACTTCTTGGGCTAATTTTGTGAAAAAAACTTCTTGTTCATCAAGAGCTTCTAGTTTAACCCCTCTAGTTCTTGCATCCATTATGGTTATATTTCCATAGTTCTTTTTCATTCCTCCCTTATCATAATTTCCTTGCAAAGGTAGCCTAGATCAATAGTCATAGATTTTCTTGTTATATATTACTAGTTGTTGCTCATTAGCGGCCTTCAATAGTTCACAATCTCTCAAAAAGTGCTCTAATGAGTCAGCACACCTACAAGGACCATGCACAAAATATTTAGATTTTGAGTATTCTGATTAACTTGTGGTAGGAAATTTTGAAATTTTTGTTGATAAGGTATTGCTTGAACAGGATAATTAGGATTTTGATAAGGCAAAATTAGGAAAAAAGTAATCCTTGCATGGGCCTTGTAAGGATTCCTAATTTTTAGGAGTTAAAAAGCTTAATCTATTAGATTAGAAGTCCATAGAAAACCAGTAGTGGTATTTTCAAATAAAATAATATTTCATAGGCATTTGTATTTTAGTTTTGAAAAAGAAATTTTTTGGACCTTTGGATGGTCCTATTTAATGGCTAAGTTCTAAAGGGGTGACAGAGTAGGGAGAGAGAGGCTAGGCCATGCTTGGGAATTTGCAGTAGAGAGAGATGCAAACACAAATTTAATTTCACACTCTCTACAAGTATTATGACCCTTAGGTGAGGGGGAAACCAATGGTAGCCCGCATTTGGGGCTAAGAACAAGTTTAGATTGAGTTGAGCCATCAGATGGGAGGAGGATCTAATGGTTGCCCACGTTTGGGGTTGAGATGAAGATCGTTGTGCATTTTCAGCCATCGAATGTACCCAAAATCCAAGGGCACAGATTAAAAGGTGCTTTTCCCTTTTGGAGGCTCAATCCTGGCTTTTACATTATATCTTTATCCAATGGTGGACAATGTAGGTGCACAAAATGGGAAGAACTCAAAGGAAGCCATCCGATTTGAGAAGGAAATCAATGGATCATAATGAATGGAGCATTTTGATGGATAAAACAGATCATAGCCCTTCTTCTCCCTCAAATCCAAGGGTCCCTATTAAAGGATGCCTTGACTTTTGCACATCAACCCTAGCCTTTGGATCATTGAGCCAATCAAAGGGCTCTTATTAATCTTCAAGCTTTTCAAAACCATTCACACAACTAAAACCACTAGTTCAAGGTGGTTTTTTCTGCTTTGACCATACAAAACCCATGGAAGCCTATGCCTAGCCTATGTGAATAAGGGACTAGACTGTGTCTTCCACCCTCTTCTTCTTGGTCCATCCCTAATCACTCCTTAATCAAAAAGGCCCATCCAGGGCTCATTTTTTTTTCCTTATGATTGATGTATTTTAGGAGCTTGGGGAGCAATATGTGGTACTTGAGGTGCAAGAGGAGCTTCCATAGTATACGGTTGACGATTTGAAAATTTTGATTTTTAGGATTTTGAAAAGTTGTTGGAGAAGCTTGAGGGTACATGTTTTGATACATTTGAGGATTTTGCACATGAGGATGAGGATTTTGCATTGAAGGATTATGCATTGGAGGAACTTGATATGCTTGAGTAGGAGCTACTTGTGGATTTTGATTGGGAGCTATAACATGTTGATTAGGCTATTGAAAAGACATTGGGTTCATTTGATTTTGGAAACTTTTGATGTAATTAGATTGTAAAGCATCTATAGTCTTGGCCAGATTGGATTGTGTAGCAATAAGACTTTCGATTTGCTTAGTGAGAATTTCCACTTGAGATTCTTGGGCTACACCTTTTTTGGCTCTACTTTAAAACCATGACTAGGCTTAATCATTTGAGGAATAGGAGTAGAGTCAAAAAGCATAGCATGGGATTGTTCTGTAACTTGATCATTAGCTTGTGGAAGGCTAGCTTGAGAAAGACTAGTTTGCTCATAAAGCATGGATTGTCTTTGATGTCTATGGGCTACAAACTCTACTACTCTATGCACTTTTTGCCAATTATCAGTAAGACCATAGTGCTTATCCGGCTCTTCTAATCTCCATTCAACTTCCCTACAAGTTTTAGGGTGATGAAGCTTAAGAAAATTGATCACAAGATCAGGTTCCAAAGTTACCTTATCCTCATTAGGAAGTTGTTTATAGCATCTAATATAGTCATTTTGTAAGTGAGTAATGGAGCTAATAGGCCTTGGGGAATTGACCCATCGTAAGAATCCATCCTGATTATGTTGGCCATAATCCTCAAGATAGAATTCTTTGAGCATCTCCTTTCTAAAATCACTCCATGAAAAACTATCATATTGCATGACACGGTTTATGATAGAGCTATCAACAATTCATTCAAAGAATGTTATCAAAAGATCTTTAGGAAGACCAAAAATCATAGCTTGCTCTTCAAACAAATCTAAGTAGTCTGTAATGTTGATGCCATTGAATTTTTCCTTCTCTCGCAACATAGAAGAGACTATTCTTCAGCCTTGTTTCTCAACAATAAGGGAATCGAATCCTTCCTCCATCTCAAGTGAATATGCAAGTGATGCACGATGCTCCAGGTCTCTCATAAATGTGTTTATTTCAGGACAAAGATGTGCATGACATTATGTGAAATCTAGTGCAACACTAAAGAACGATGATGATGATGATAATATGCAACAAAGGATATGGATCACAAGCTCCCAAAAAAATCAGAAGCAAACACCGTGAAGAATTTCACGTCAAGTTCAAAAGTGGAGGTGATCGCAATCCGGGTGGATCGGGTCCGATCATGACACATGCAAAGTGTATGAAGTTAGTGAGTGTTGAAAGGTTTTTGTGATCAAAATATGAAGGTGAAGATGAAGTTGGGTATGGAGAGGAAAAATATCATGATTTGATTATGGGAAGGGGGAACATATGAAGGCAAGATAAACCCATGAACATGAATGATGAGGACAAAAGAAAACCATTCACATGAATCGATTTCGAAAGGAAGAGTGGTCCAAAAAAAATGAAGCTTCTTATACACTTTCAAAATTTAATTCATATGGATGGGTTCTTTTGGATGGTATGTATGCATGATGAGAAAAAAAAAACAAAACCATACACATGAATCGATTTCGAAAGGAAGAATGGTCCAAGAATGGAGCTTCTTATACACTTTCAAAATTAAATGCATAGATGTTTGTGGATTGCATGCATGCATGTGGATCATGATTTATGAATAAGTAGAAACTTATTCTCTCAATCCCAATGGATCATCCTCACTTGTTCAATGTAAGACTACGGAGCCTTCTCACACAAAGAAACAGATAGAAGGAGACATGTAAAAATACATAAGAGACCAAGAGACAGTAGTCAAGAGACATGAATTAAAAGATATTGTAACAAAATACATGTACATGAGTGTTGTGATATGTAAAGCTAAGTATTTTACTAGTCAAAGGCGGTCTGCACTACCCTCCCACCATGATGATTCAACCGAATGTCCCACGTAAGAGGATAGGTTCCACTTCATTCATCCTATATCTTTCTAAGAGTGTAATGTGTATCTAAAGAAGTATAAGACTCATAAAACCAACTCTAACTCACTTACATGCTTCATTGAAGATGAGCAAAGATAGAGAAGCGATTGGGTTTATGAGCCTATCCTAGATTGGAAGTCTAACTTAAAATTGATTCTAGGAACTATACTCTTACTAGCCCACCTTGGATCCTCACACGCTCAACTGAGGGTGATCGTCTCAAGGAAACCATGTGCTGGCAAGGGCCTTATGGGTGCCTAACAATGATGCTCTATGAGTTTGGAGGGGGGTTTCTATACTTTTTTGAATGAATTTGGGCCTTGGATCTAGAGAAATCAACTCTCAACACTAGGATCAAATACTTTTCATTAGAACAATGGGATTTATCAAACGGATGGCTAGGATTGGTTCTTTATATGATATCTAGGGCCTAACAAAAATTCCTATACAAGATGTTGTAGGGTCTAAGTGAAAAAATTATATTCTTTATAAAATGCACATGGCATATCAATGTGGTAAAAAATCCATTTATATGTGGAATTCAGGCTATAGACTACCTTCGATAGGCTTTACAAGTATATGAATTTTCATGTGATTTGGTGACATTGAAATTTTTTTCTCCAATTTCCAAAATTTGACCAGCTTTGACTCTCGTCCTAGATTTTCTTGATTTCTTCCAAAGTTTGCATGTAAAATCCCTTTGACATCCTTGATGCATCTTGGACTTCTTAGGGAATTCTAGCTACCTTCACCAAATGTGTTTCTTGTAGGCCTTCATGAGTGAGAGAGGAGAGAAAATCTTGACAACAACAATACATGATACTTATTAGAGACAAGATACATGACACTTGTGCTAGATGATATAGGATATTAGAATGATATCATATAGAGCACCTCATCCTAGACGATACATGATATTGGATTCGCTTGATATGATACTAGATATTGTTATGATACACGATACTTGGATATGGCATGATACATGATATCTGAAATAACTGATACAGGATACCTTGGTTGGGATAATACATGATACTAATTCTTGCGATAGGATATTTACCTTAGGCATGATACACGATACATAAATTTCTATGAGAAGATACTAGGAGGTATCACGATACACCGTACTCGAGTGTATAACTATACATGATACAAGGTTTACCACAATAAGATACTTGGTTCAACATCATACACAATATCATGCAATATGATACTAGGTTTGACCACGATACAAGATACTAAACTTCTCGTGATGCATGATACTTGAGAAGTATCAATGATACATGATACAAGATTGGTGATGACACTCAACCCAATGATACACGATACCTAGGTATCACGATACATGGGGAGTATGAGGTATTGGTGATACATCATACCTACCAAGTATCATGACACATAGGAATTCCGATATCATGATCTCAAAACTCAACAAGTCATGATACTTGGATTTTGTGAAGTGGAAATTCAAAAACTTTTATGGTTATGTGCTCTTTGTGGCCTCCCTCTCACCTCTATGTGCATGTAGATGTAAAATCTCTTTCAAAACCGATGATACCACACTTAGGATAGTCGACTTGTTTCATCTCATGCTCTATGAGTGATCAATCAATTTTTTTATGTCTGCATAGTTAATTTCTCACCTCTAAGAATATTCACATAAGTTTTTGCTAAAAGTTTCTTGTGATACACCACATTCATATGATATGAGTTCAGCGATACTGGTAGCTAGCAGCTCTCCATGATACTTGTGTAAAAGACAAGTGAGCTCACTTTTGGTGCTTGTTCGGTTTAGTCTCTGGCTAGGACCAAAAACCCAAGAATAGAAAATAAAATTTTTTGTTTTGTTTTGTGAGTTTTTGAAACAAAAGACCTATCCTACCTCCTTACAATCGTACACTTCCAATTCCTAAGTCTAACTCCATCTCTCTTAAACCTAAAAAACCTAAACCTAAAAACTTAGCACACATACATTATATGTATGAAGTAATAGATGCAAGAAAAGTTTTGACTTGACACACCCCTGAAATCACTTGTTCACCCTCAACATCTTCACACCATAGCTATAACCATCACTTAGGAACCTTGATCTGACTTATCCCTGGCAATGATACCAAAAATGTGTGTGCCAACCGAAGCTCAAAAGGTCTTAGGGACTGTGACGAGAGAGACTATACCTCAATCATCAACAAGTTCATATAGTGGTGGATTAAATCACTCTTTAATTTATTAATCTATGGACATAAATGTATCAAGTGTACAAGGATATGTGCTTATGTAATGGCACATGAAGTGAGTATGCAAACAATGCATGTGAATTAGGTCCAACTACCTCTCATGTCACCTACTTCACTGAAAATATATGTCATGATACTTGTTATAATAGTAAGCACAAATTAAGTCGTATCTCTCAATGCCCTACTTCAATATGGTCAATAATGGGTTGCTTTTGAAGATTTCGACTAGACACATTCAATGATGGTATGTTTTACTTAACCTGAAAAACAAACTTCAAGTTATGAGATGAATACTTAATGGCAGGAAATACCCAATCATGCTTCAAAAGCTACCAAGCTTCACACACACACATATGCTACAATGATAAAAACAGAAGGGGAAGGGATATACAATAGCTCTAGACACATATTTCAAGCATCACACACACATGCAAGCTCATGGAGAAGATGATACACAGGAGGAAAGAAGCAAATTCCAAATTTTCATCTTGTTCATTCAAAAACTGCAAAAGTCCTTACAAAGTGTCACAACGTGACTTATATACATGTGCCCTAAAAATAGTCCTCTCACATAGGAGACTAGCACTCTCTCTAATAATCACTAAGTTCCTACTAATGTACAAGGCTAATGTTAAAATGTTTAGGAATCATGCATCTAGGGGACTCCTCTAGAGCATTTACATGGCTTTTAAAGTTTTACAATGGATCCTAAAAAGAAATGTGCATAAAATATAAAAAATCTAGGGTCAACTTTTCTTCACTTCTTTCTTCTGTAACATACACCCTCCCACTAGTAGTAAGTGTACTCGCCACTTGAGTTACACCCCGTAGAACTCAAGATAACTCACATTACTTTGAGTGCATATTGTAGATGGCTCAAAAGAGTTTTTGGGCAAAATACTGTTCATTAGGTACCTGTGGGGATTCAACCCAAGACCTACTTCTTCTCATCCTTGAGTCTTAACGACTTAGCTACGCATATGACTTGTCTCCAAAAGTACCATAGTACACATTTACCAACTAATTCCTTACACATTAATGTCAGCCCTTTGTTTAGTGCATGTTTGCAAATGGAAATTTGTTAGTATTCTTTCGTGGTGATGTGACTGAGTATAATTAGGAAGACCAAGGCACTTTTTCCCTCTTTAGGAAGTCTTTTCCCTTGGCTTGTATATATGCCAATAACCCTAATAGACTACTTGTCTTTGTATATTCACTTAGTAACATAATCATTGTTTTGCTCCAAGCTTCTTCTTCTTCTTCTTTTCCTCATGGCCTTTTGTGATTTCTTGAAAGGCCACACTCGAATAGATCTTGTGGAAATCGAGAAACTTATTTTATAAACACGAAATGTATTGCACAAGGCACCAAAGGCAGAAGCAAAAGCAGCTATAATTCCTAGTATGAAAGCTGCAGGGGCATACATATGAGACGTGTTAGTACAATCCGAATTACAAGCGGAGTCGACCTCCTCGCATTTTTCCTAAGATGGAGGTTAGTCAAATGTAATACCACAATAGGTCGTGGTATGCAACAAAATGATAGCCAATGTATCTTGTACATATTATGCTCAGACAGACATTGGGATACAAGTCCTCAATTCACCAACGAGCACGCCCACATAACTTTCTTCAAAATGTCAAAATGAAGTGGCTGAGTTCTATGAGAAAAAACTTCTAAGCATATCGATAAGTTCTGAACGCATGTGCCTTACATGCGATTGACCCATTGGAGAGCATCATGCCCTTCATAATGTTTTCCCTTTTTTTTTTGTGGGTACAACAGGAATTGAAATCACACTCACACACCCACGATATGGTACATAGGATTTAAAATACCCACGATATGGTACATAGAAATTGAAATCACACTCACACACCCACGATATGGTACATAGAATTTAAAATATGCTCTTAAGAGCTGAGGCATCCAATTCCGGACGAGACTTAAACCCTGACCATCTGTCTAAGAATACAAGACACTACTGCTAAACCACGCCCGTTGCATTGCCCTTTATAATGCTGGCATCTTCGTATAAAATGTTAGGAAAGATGTAAAAGTAATGGACAAGAAAACGCAAAAAACATAGCTTTTTATTTGACTTAGCTCATCTCTCCATTCACAATGGTGTTGCGGAAAGGACGGTTCTCTCTCTCTCTCTCTCTCTCTCTCTCTCTCTCTCTCAATTTTTCTTGCGTACATGTACATCACAGTAGCACGGAGTGCGAGCAGTAAGACATGGAAATTTTAGTTGAGGTACGTGTCGAATTACAGTGGTGCAGAGAGGCTGGCAAATGGATGGTAACCCGTCGAGCCACGCCCATCTTCGTCGTCGGAAGGCGATAAGATGGGCGTGAGTCGAGAGGACGCCCATCTTCGTCGTCCTTTTATCCGCCTCCAATGTCTTTTATCTTTTACAGCCCACCATATTACTTAGACGCGGCACGCTGTGCATACAGGCTGACAAATGGAGGACTGGTAACCTCTCGACCCATTTTGATCGTGGGAAGGGGACAAGCGTCCTTTTATTCGCCTCCATATCTTTTACCTTCTACAGCCCAACATATTGATTGGACGTTGTTTCTTACATGCAGCATGCTATAGGAGATAAACCTAGAACACTCACATTGGGTGGCAGCTACTCGCACAGAAAAAGGAGAGAGAGAGAGAGAGAGAGAGAGAGAGAGAGAGAGAGAGAGAGAGATAAACGGGGTCAGATATATCTGATGTATGATTGCCCAGCAAAGGACGCTTTTATTGAGAAAATGATAGGTTGGGCAATTATCCTCCTGAAGAGAACGGAGATTTTGAGGTTTATGATCAAGAACTCGATTTTTCATCGCGAGTCTGCACACAAATCTCCATCTTCCCCTGCGTCGAGATACAGAGGCAAAGACAAAGGAATCCAGAACGAAGATTTTGAGGTTTATGATCGAGAACTCGACTTTTCATCGCGAATCTGCACGCAAATCTCCTTGCGTTGAGATATGGAGGCAAAGACAAAGAAAAAAGAATATCTTTGTACATCATTATCATAACATTTCATGTCTTCTGGTTATCTGCCTGCTTAGACGGATGAACACACACACACAGATAGATATAGATATATATATATATATATATATATATATATATATATATATATATATATATATATATATATATATATATATATATATATATATATATATATATATGTACATATATATGTGTGTGTATATATAGAAAGGTAAATATTTTTATATTATCATGTAGTGTATAAAATCATTTTAGAGTATGTGCACTAGAAGATGCTTGGACATTACTTTCTAATCCTATGACATAGCTTCTCGAATGCGCTGATTTATGGATCTATGAGTGAGATGACTACTGGTATATGATTCCTTCAGAGTTGTTGATACTGCATTTCATACGTTTGTATTGCATATTATTTGTTCAGAAACAGAGTAGCTCTTATTTTATGAAAAATCTTAATTTTTGACAAACACAATTCAATGAAAAGCTTTCTATACGGTGGTCACGATTAAGTTTTAGCACAAAACATATCAAATCAATATATTCTGTTAGATAGATATCAAACCTCAAACATAAATTTATTTATTTTTAAACAGAAACATCAATGCCTCTAAAGTACCTCTGAGCATGCGTTTGTGGTCGAATCATAAAGGGCATTTTTTTTAAGGAAAAACGTCCAAAAGGACATGTTGATAAAGTTTACCTAATCCATCTCTTTTTTTTTTCACGTATTGCTAGTGTCAATCATTTTTCGTAAAGGCATTAATATTTACGGAACCATATCTCCGCACTTTCCTATAGGGATGGAGTGAGGGGAGGGACTTCATAAGTCCTGCTATGATCCAAATAGGAAATCTAGCAATGGACCTCCGATAAAGAGAAATTCTCAATATCAATGACCTCTCTCACTTATTTTTTTCTGTTTTCCAATGTTATGCATCTTCTAAGTCTAATAATCTGGTGAGTATCTTATCTATCTCCTTGAAATTAAGGCTATTGAATCCAACTTTTTTTCAAAAGAAAGTTTGGCAGATCCTTATTCTCCTAAGCTTGAATTAGTAAAATAAAAAATATACAAGGAATGGGATTAGTGCCGTTAGGGTATCTTGTATCCCACTGGGTAGGATGTCGACCCAATAGGTATGATGGTCCAACACTAATAGGATTCCTAACATTTAATAGGTGATTAAAGAGAGTTAATGAGATGTTTAATGCTTTTTTCATCGCACTCATGAGGGACCCACTTTCTTTTAATCTTGTTGTTTTCTAAGACAAACATGGTATGGTTTCTAAAATGTGGGGATGCTTTACAATTACATATTCTTGCACCTTTCATGTAGAGTAATTTTTCAATCGACCACTCTTTTGGATGGGCATCAAAATTACACATCTTTCATTCCATATGTTCCTAAGCACTTGCCCTGTAATGGCATTGCACAAAGTAGAAGCACAACCAATTGTTTCTCCAAGTAATGCTTGTTTCCAAATGATTTGCCTTTGTAAGCTCAAAATCCTGGTGCGAGATTTCCAGATCGGAAAGGTTTTAGGGCACAAGAAGAAGTGATGACCAAGGTCCCCTCTACCATGAACAAAATGCTTACACTATTGAGGGGCCCCACATATTTTATTAGCTTTGGCATTGGTCGAGATTCAATAATGGAGGACTTGTCACATAAGAATTGATTTTCTTTTTCTCAATGAGAGGATTCCAAAGGTCCTCATTCATCATAATCAACCCTCCTTATAGGATCAATGCCCTCAAATCTAATCCAATGATGTATGTCTTAGTTCCAGAGATGTTTCCACTTGCTAAAACCTTTTGAGATAGTGTCATGACACAAGAATTTATTGAATGCTTCTTGTGCTTGCATTAGACCATTGCATTTAGTATACATATCCAAAATAGCGCACCCACAACTACATATTATGTAGTAAACCATTGTATTCAACTTCAGCATGAAAGCTATATAGATTCCATGCATTTCGACAATTGGGGATATTGTCCAAGCTCAAAAGTATTTGAAACCTTAGCCTGGCCTGAAGCAATTATGCATGTAGGAAACATACATACATATGATGAAGTTCATCAAGAAAATGAAACAAGGAGACAAGTTGAAGCCGAACAAAATCAAATTAGTCAAAAAACAAAAAAACATTGAAAATAAAATTTATCAAAACCCAAAAAACAACCAAGATGAGGTTTCTCCTTTGATGCTAACTTCCTTTCATGTGATGGAGGATAATCATTCAAAAATGGAAAAAAGACAAGATAAAATCCAAGAAGTAGAGCTTTCTACAAGTGCAAAAGATGATGAAAACTAAATAAAAAAAGAAAACTTACAAAGAATGTATTATGTCTTGGTGAAGGTCAAGTTGCAGAAGATGCTTACTTGAGTAATGATACGAGTGAAGACTTGGAAACTAATTTGATGCAAGAAAATAATGATATATCATTGGAAATTCTTGGTATAGAGACACCATATGATTTGATAAGTACCTTAACACATGAGACTTGACATGAGCAAGAAGCTATATCTAAAGATATGATAATTATTTATTCAAAGTTCAATGGTATACCCATGGAAACTAATCATATGTCCAAGGAAATGTCAAAAGGAGATTCTATGGATAGTGAGATCTATGTGATAGATGTCACACTACGTATCCATGAAGACTATTTTATTTACGAGAATGAGGACGACATGCCAATAATTACTCCTCTAGACAATAAAATGTATGAAGACGATGATGAGCATTACTATGATGAGGACCAAGTGATAGATGTCCTGTAAGTAAATGAGATTATGTATATTGAAGATAATGTGCAAGTGAAAGAGAATATGCAAGAGCATGAAGAAATGTAGATAAATGATCTTCTTATGCATGTGGAAAAATACCAAGCGATAGCAAAATTCCATGCACAAAAATGAAGAAGCCCTAATGGATGATGAGAAGCTCAATTATAAAGCAAGGCAAGAAAGTGTTCAAATTCAAATGAATACTAAAATGTATGTAAACGATAAAGCACAATTGGGTGCAAATGTACATGAACAAGATGAAGCATATAAAAACATTGATTCTCATATGTGTGACTTAGATGTAATGCTAAACAAGAAAAAGATAAAATCCGAAGTTAGAATGAATTAGATGCAGCTGAGACTATGCATATGTATTCTAATATGAGAATAACTAATGAAGAGCAAGTGCGTGAGGACATGAGTGTGCACGAGTATATACAAGCTGATGATTCAACACATGAGAATGATGAAACACAAAAGGATGATGCAGAAGAAGGCATTTTATCAAGAGGAGGATCTAGTAAGGGATGTAGATATGTATCTGTGCAAGTCTATGCACAGAGATAACAAGATCTACAAAAATTAAGGTGTCCGAATTAAGATACTATAGTTTTAAAGAAAAACATATATAAAAACCATTTCATGAAGGAACTGAAAGAAAATATGTATGTAAATGGAGTTTCTAACAAGAGACTAAGTCCTTTCAAAATAAGAAAGGCATTAAAAAATGCCTTAATTAAGTTGAGTGCATCTTCATACAATACATTTGAGAAGAATAATGCTTGGTTATACTTTTCAAGGGTTCATCAAATCTCTACGACAAGTGTACAAAGATTGATCCAAAAAGGATGAATGAGCAAATGAAGTGCCTTGTTTGGAAATCTCACCTTTTTCAGAAATATTTATATGCTGAATGTAGTACAACATTGGTTTCTTTGCAAGAATACCTTCTTTGGTTAGCACTTAGTGATGGAGATGTATTGCAAAGGGAAACCTTATCTGAGAAGGATTCTAAAATATTGAAAGAATTTTTTGCAAATATGATGTGCAAATAGCTATATTTTGTGTTTTGAGTTTAAGATAGGTACATGGAATAAAAAAAAGAGTAAAATATAAATATTTGCGGCAAGGATATTGAACATGATCATTGTGTAGAAATTCAAATAGACCTTTGGATATCAAACAGGTGAAATATTTTTGTTGCATCTTTTATTTGTTTTCCATATGTCTATACGGTATGTACTACATACTATATCTGAATGTGATGTAAGAGTTTGTACAAACCAAAGTGGAGTTAAGTGGAATTAAGTAAATATATGAATATTATTATTTCATGAGATACATAAAAGGAAAGGACTTATGCATATAGATTTAGCCAATGGACTAGAGCTTTCATGAGTAAAACCTTGAGAAGGTGAAGGTGGAGCTCGAATAAATTCTTGTACATACTAATGTGCATGAACGCTTGGTGAAAACGGGATTCTTCGATCCCTGCTATTCATCTCTCACCAAACACTACCTCTAGATTGATTGTGTTATAGTTTTGGCCTTCATATACTAGCCAACTATTTATATCCATTGACAATTATTCATACTTTTTTATGGTTGTTATGTATGGAGGCTGGTGCATCCAAAGAATTCATAAGTTTGGGAGGGGGGATGTGGTTGGAATTCAGACCTCTAACGTACAAGTTGTTTCGAAGAATCAAATGAAAATCAGTAAATGGTATGTAGGAATCAATTGGAATAGATGTATATGTTGATTATGCAGCTGATTTGTGCCGAATAAGGAGAAATAATTAAGAGAAACAAGTCAATGGTAAGAGGAAGTCAATCTTTATGGATGCTAAGAAAACTATTGATATCCATGATGCCTTTCCTTGAAAAATGTTATCTCATGCATTATTTTATGAGTAAATGATCCACATGTGTTGGGTTGCATTCCATGGCCAACTTGTTCTTCCTATTTGCAGTTCATAAAAATCTAAACTTTCAGTTCTTACGACATCCAGCACCTGCACCTATATAAGATGTTATCATATATGTGAATGATTATGAATATGTGAATATGAGAATAATGAGTGCATGTGTGTTGTGAATCGTGATATGAGTGTGAATATGAGTTATGTATGTGCAATGCATATGCTGAAAATTTGTAAGCATCAATGCAAAGTGTAAGTGCATAGAAATATATATATGTATGTCTCTACATGTGCATATATGTAATTGTATCAATATGCATAGATGTGTGTATGAATGCATGGTGGTACATGTATATGAAAAGGTTATGCGCTTTCGCATAGCTAGTGTGGCTTTCTTGATGATGTGTACAATCTATTTAACAAACTTGAAGTCTAAAGCATTGTTTCTTAGAATACTTTACTATGAGAAATGTAACTTTAGGGTGTTCCCTGAAATGCATGTTGGTGTATGAAACACCACAAGAAGTAAGCTAATGTGATATTAGAAGACCTCTATAACCATCTTCAGCTTAGGAAGACTTCAATATTCCAAAACTTTATCACATTCTTTAGTAAATGTGAACATTCACATTCCTGAAAACTCCACCTTTGTTTTTGGCTTCAATTCTTCTCTGATTTAACTTGAATCTTAAAGATTCTTGAGCCCAATGACTAAAAGAGGTTCTTAGTTATAGTAAGCAACACATTCCAAGAAAAAAGTTCAAGTAATAACTTGTACATACTTTGAAATATCTTCTAAAGTTACACTATGTCTGAAAACTGAGAATTACCTTCATCGATTTGACATGCCTTCACTGTTAATCTTATTTCTTTGAGCGTACCCCGTTTTGCAAATATCTTTTGGTCAATTGTAGTTGAGGATGACCGCTTCAAAATGCGCTATTATTCATGAAACAATTTACACTTTATTGTGAGATTTGACTCTTAGAAGATCAAACAAATGTGCACCCGAAAAGTGGTTACTTTCAACTAGCAATCATATAGTAATGAGATCACTTAGATTTCTTCACACAAGATGAACTGACTCAAATCCTTCTACATAAATATAATTCTACTATTAGAGAAGATGTTTAAAAAATGGTATGGCCTCATTCTACTCAAAGCCATAGAAAGATCCCCTATAGTGAGTGACCTCCCATCATCATCTCTCTCAGAATACCTGATTGCCTCTATACTCACTTAGGACTTACGAATTCACGTTCTACTATATTGATTTCTCTCAAATTAACTTATATAAATTCTTTATATATGTTTCTAGACTCAAAAAAATAATTGTTGAACTTCTAGACTAAATTTGATCTTTAATTTTGCACTATATTACTTATGCGAATTACTTATGCGAATTTGTCCCTTCACATAGGCATGGTTTTCTGAAAATCTAACCTCCATAGCACTTTGTTCTTCTTCTTTCCTCATATGTCTTCATATTTTTATGCCTAAATAGTGATTGAAGCCCCAAAAACTCCCCCTCAATCACTAGTTAGCCTTCTCTGTTTTCTTTATACAATCTTCTTCTCTTTTATCCCTACCATTTCTTTTAATATACTTATCTTCACTCCATCCAAGTTTTTTATCATGATGTCTGCTCTCTGAACTTTGGTAGGCGTATATACCACTTCAAGTTCCTTCTTCATTACCTTTCCTCTCAGGAAATGATATTGAATCTCTATATTTTTTTGTTCTTGCATGAAATACCAGATTTTCAGCAAGATACGAGGAACTCATATTATCTCCATGTATAATAGGTATACCTTGATCAATACCCAAGATTTTGAACAAGGTCTACATCCATATTACTTCTTTAGCTATTTCCACAAGTCCTTTGTATTCTGCTTTAGTTTATGATAATGGCATTGTATGTTATTTTTATGAACACCAACTTACAAGCTTACCTCTTATGTATACCATGTATCCATGTGTTGATCTTCTATCATCTTGAGTTTGTGCCCAATCTGAGTCACTATTTGCTCTCAAATTTATATCTGAGGTAAAAGGGTAATATAATCCTTTCTTTATAGTCTCTTTGATATATCTGAGGACCCTTTGACCTACAATCCAATGTTGATCCTTTGGACAATGCATGAATTGTGAGAGGACTCCCATTGCATAGCTAAGATGAGGGCTTGTTAGTGTATCACAAATGAAACTTCCCACTAAAGATTGATACTTCCCCATCTCTTTGAAATCTACACCATCATATTTGCTACGTTTATGATTGGATTCAAGTACAGTTGAAGCTTCTGTACAATTCTCCATATTAGAATTCTTCAATTGATCTAAAAGACATCTTTCTTGTGATACATATATGCCATGATCTGCATAAGTGATTTTCATTCCAAGAAAATATGAAAATTTTCCTAGATCACTTCTCTTGAATTCCTTCTCAAGTAACCTCTTCACTTCGTCGATTCCTTCATTTGAGGTACTTGTGATTATAATATCATCTACATAAATACAAATGTAGATTATACCTTCAAATGTTCTTTTGATAAGTATACTTGCATATGCCTTTGAACGTTGATATCCAAGATCATTGAGATACTTCACAAGTCTATAGTTCCAAGTTCTTTGAGCTTGCTTTAACCCATAAAGTTATCTTCTCAATCTGCAAGCATAATTTGGATACCTAAAATTTGCAAAACATTGAGGTTGTTCCATGTGTCAGGGGAGCACTAGATTGTGCTCTTTGACTTCACTAGACAAGATTTCGGAAATACACTTATGATTACAAGAACACCCACATAGGGAAAATAATACAAGAAAACGTAACCAATACAAGACGTCCCACAACCTAAACCAATAGGTATGGAAAATTGGATTAAAGATGATACAAAAGATCCCACAACCTGGTATTGTAAGTATGAGACAAGATATCTGGATTACACGAACTCCCTTCTGGGAGATGAACTAGATACAAGAAAGAACTTGAAAAGAGCTCGTACTACGAGATTACAAGAGGACAAAACAGGATGTCCAAGAACTAGACTAGACAAGACTGGAACAAGGAACAAAACAAGTATTGGAACTGGAACTTGGAGAGTACTTACTTGGCAGTCATGACTCCTTGAGCTCCCAAGATTGGTATTGGCAAGACTGAGAATCACTATGTCCAACCCCTCCTTATATAGGTTTTCCAAGGGTGGTTCAAGGGCGGTTACGAATTGATGATGTCATCAATTCGAAGCATGGTCACTGGATCTCAAAATCAAGCAAGAAGACAATCGATCTTAGGGTTTTGGAATGTTCCAGACGCAATGGAAGCATTGGTTTCTCCTAATTCTAAACCAATCATGAGATATAGGATTCACATGGAATCTAAGATTCAGGATAGTTTCCTTTGTCCATGACATCACCTCCCCCTCAAGCGACGAGTTCCACATGGAGCAGGCATGTTCTCTAGTCTCGTCTTCATTGGATTTCTCTTATGGAATTCTCGAACCTTGATTGGTGCTCTCTAAAGGTTTTCTACAGGTTCCGAAGTACGTCACTGATGTCATATCCTTTCCAATGAATAAGGTACTCTAATCTTCCTTGGGATATTCTTGAATCTCGGACATGCTCGACTTCAAATTCTTCATGATGATCAATCTCGATAGTTGGTGAAGGACTAGGTCTCTCCCCCCTCAATGGTGAAACTTGATATGGTTCCAACAAGGATACATAGAAAACTTGATGTATTCTCATGATACTTGGTAGCTGGAGCTTGAAGGTGATTGGATTAGTCTTAGCCAAGATGGTAAATGGACCAAATCTTTGATGATCTAACTTTGCACAAGGCCTTGAAGTTTGAAAATTGTTTCTGAGTAACCATACTTTATCCCCAATTTGACACGATGGATTCAGGACACGATGTTGATCTACATAGTACTTATATTGTTCTTGAGCTTTATGGATCTCTTCCTTGAGTTCTTTGTGAATGTCCATCAGGTACTGGGCCTTGTCTCTAGCAGCTGGATTCTTGACATGATTTGAGAGTTGTATATCCATCCTTGGATGTTGTCCATAATTTGCAAAGAATGGAGTTTGCTTAGTAGATGCATAAACGCTATTGTTATATGCAAACTCTGCAAAGGGTAACAACTCAAACCAATCATTTTGGTGATAGTTTCTAGTGCAACGGAGATATTGCTATAGGACTTGATTCACCCGTTCTGTTTGTCCATCAGTTTGTGGATGGTTTGCCATAGGTAGTTTAACTTGATTACTAAGGAGCTTGCAAAGATTGTTCCAAAAGCTAGATATGAACTGTGGATCTCGAGCACTGAGAATATCATCAAGCAATCCATGAAGCCTAAAGATGTATCTGAGAAAAATTCTAGCACTGGCTGCACCCTTGATTGCTTTTGTAGTTTGAATGAAGTGCTCCATCTTTGTAAATCTATCCACGATAACAAGAATGGCATCATGCTTATCTGACTTTGGTAGATATGTGATGAAATCCATACACAGTGAAGCCCATGGCCTTTCTAGAATAAGTAAAGGTTGCAAGGGGCCATGAAGTTTATGTCACGGTACCTTAGATCTATTTCAAATGTCACAGGTTCGAATATATTCTTTGACTTCCTTCCACATTTGAGGCCACCAAAAATCCCTTGATATGAGTTCTATTGTTTTATTTACTCCAAAATGTCCTCCTGCAAGGTTGTCATGATGTTGGTGAAGTACTTGGATCATGGGCTTTTGTGGAGGGACATACAATAAGTTCTTATAGAGTAGTAATCCATCTTTTTCCTGAAATTCCTTTACCTCTTGGAATTTTCTTTCCTTAGCTTTCTGCTCAATGTTACAAAACAATTCATCTTGTGGTAGATTCTCACGGATCAAATTGTAAGATCTTTTGGACACGGGATCTGATTGACATTGTTGACGTCCTGGATGGTATGCAATGACAAAGTCAAATTTGGATAGAAAGTTACTCCATCAAGATTGTCTTCTATTGAGAATGCGAGTGGTCATGAAATACTCTAGGTTCTTGTGATTTGTATACACACTCACTTTATGAGCTACTCCTTCTAGATGGTGACTCTAGGTATCAAACGCATCCATTATGGCAAGAAGTTCTTTATCATGAATTTCATAATTAATTTCTGGAGGGGAGAATTTCCTTGAATGATATGCAACTAGATGTAGGTGTCCATCATCTCCATATTGGGAAAGAATGGCCCCTAGGGAAAATTCTGATGCATCTTTCTCTAGGAAGAAGGGCTTACTGGAATCAGGATGAACTAGAATTGGAGCAGTAGTGAATGTTGTTTTCAAGGTCTCAAAGGATTTTTCCGCTTCTTCGGCCCATGAGAATTTGGAGTTCCCTATAATCTTGGTAATAGGTGTCACTATCTTGGAGTAATCTTTGATGAATATCCTGTAGAAATTGACAAACCCCACAGAACATTGTACATCTCGATTACACGAAGGTGGTTGCCAATCAAGGATTGTCTCAACCTTCTTAGGCTCCATACAATTTCCTTTATCTGATACAATGTACCCTAAAAATTCCACTTTTGTCTTATGGAAAGAGCATTTGTCCAATTTTGTGTATAATCCTTTTTCTCTTAGTTTCTCTAGGACTATCTTTACATGACATTCATGATCCTTTAGATTTTTGGAGAATATCAAGATATCATCAAGGTATATCACAACCAAATCATCTAGATATTCTCAAAAGGTATCATTCATCATATGTTGGAAGACAGCTGGGGCATTTGTAAGGCCAAATGGCATAGTCACATATTCAAAATGGTCATACCTTGTTCGAAATGGTGTCTTCCATTCGTCTCCTTCTTTGATCCTGACAAGGTTGTAAGCTCTTGGAAGGTCAATCTTTGTGAAGAATTTTTCTTTCCCAAGGCATTCCAAGAGCTCTGATATGATTGGTAGGGGGTATGTGTTCTTTATATTGACTTTATTCAATCCATGATAGTCTACGCACATCCGGAGAGTCCCATCCTTCTTCTCTACAAATAAAATAGGGGCTCTTGCTAGAGACTTTGAGTTTCCAAAGGGTGGTTGTGATCCCTCTTGAAGATCTATGCAACAATCATAAGGTCTATGCTCTGGGAGGATATCTGCATTCTTCTTTTCAGAAACACCTTCAAAGCCTTTGTACTAACTAGGTAGCTGCTTTGGATCATCTTTCTTGGATTCTTGTGCTACTATGGCATATATCATATATATCGGTTCCTTCCTTATTGCATGTATGAGGGCCTTGGCTCCGACATATGTTGGTTTCTTTTGGATATCTTGATGGGTGATTTTATTTTTTTCCCAATTGATGTTTGGATTATGCTTCTTCAACTAGGGCATTCCAATGATAACTAGATGTACTGGGCCAGATATAACATTGAAACATATGTGGGATTCATGGTCACCAAGGTGTACTCTTAATGATGTGGTTTCCATGGTTATATTCACAGATGCTAGAGGTCATCCATCTACTACTTGAGCAACTACTGGTTTGTTCTTTCGAAGTATAGGAATTCCATGTTTCTTAACCAATCCTTCATCGATGAAACATGAGGAGGCTCCTGAATCTACCAGGGTTGTAAAGGAAAGGGTCTTCTTGGGCATGATTAAATTGACAGGTGCAAGACATGTTTTTATGGGTGTAGCTAGAATTATGAGACCCTTTCTTATATCATGGTCCGGTTGCACGGTCTCTTTTACAACTGGACTTTGTTGTTTCCCTACTCTACAAGGGTGGCTAAAACTCTGGAGTTTGTTCTCTTGTTTGAAAAATTAACTACAATATGTCTAGAGTTTCCACAATAGAGACATAACTTGTTAGCTCTCCTTCTGTGTTTCTCGTTTGGTGTTAGAGGCTAAAATCTAGTTACATCTATTTGCATAGGTTCAGGCATAGACTCATCTTTAGGAGTGGCCTGGGAGGGTTTCCATTGGTGAGGTCTTCCTTCTACTTGTTTTTCTTGTTTCCTTTCAAAATATCACTTATCACATTGAATAGCTTGCATGATATACTCATTCAATGTTTTAACCTCTGGCATCATGAGCAAAAGGTCCTTCACATCATCTCTTAAACCCCATCTAAATTGGCTTATGAAATAATCTTCATGCCAAGTGAGAACACATATCAACTGCCTAAGTTCACATGCATAGGTAGAAGTAGGGCAGTTACCTTGACGTAGCTTCCGAAGTTTTGTTTCTTCCACTCGATGTGTCTGCATCTCCAAATGTGGCGATGAGTTCTCGAAGAAATCCCTCATAGTCTTGAAGTACTGCCATGTTCTTCTCCAAGATTGGTGCGAACCATGATAATGCTTGTCCACAAAGCAAGGTTCCAATAAAGCCGACCTTGGATGCCTCATCAAGGTATCTATTAGGTTGCATATGGACGTACAATTTAACTTGCTAGAGAAATCCGCAGAACTTCGTGTGATCCCCATCGTACTTTTTTGGCATGCAGATCTTGGGTTCCCTCATGAACGATGTACTAGGTCGTTGATTTACTTGCATACGCCCTTGATTTGTGTGAAGATTCCCGATTTGTTCTTGTAATTCTTGGAGGAGTGCACCTACATGCCCAAGATTTCCCATCTCGACTTGTGTCTGTTGATCAGTTAGGTCTTCGACTTGTTGTTGGAGACTCTAAAGTGATGCTACAATCTATTCATAGGCATTCTCCATGATGGCTGGTGTTGGATAGAAGCTAGTCTTGCCAAAATGTGAGGGGAGCACTAGATTGTGCTCTCTAACTTCACTAGAAAAGATTTCGGAAATACAGTTATGATTACAAGAACACCCATATAGGGAAAATAATACAAGAAGATGTAACCAATACAAGACGTCCCAAAACCCGGGACCAATAGGTATGGAAAACTGGACTAGAGATGATACAGGGGATCCCACAACCTAGGATCCTAAGTATGAGACAAGATATCTGGATTACAAGAACTCCCTTTTGGGAGATGAACTAGATACAAAAAAGAATTTAACAAGATCTCGTACTACGAGATTACAAGAGGACAAGACAGGATGTCCAAGAACTAGACTAGACAAGACTGGAACAAGGAACAAGACAAGAAGTGGAACTGGAACTTGGAGAGTACTTACTTGGCCGTCATGACTCCTTGAGCTCCCCAAATTGGTATTGGGAAGACTGATAATGAATGTGGCCAACCCCTCCTTATATAGGTTTTCCAAGGGTGGTTCAAGGGTAGCTACAAATTGATGATGTCATCGATGATGTCATCAATTCAAAGCATGGTCTCTGGATGTCAGAATCAAGCAAGAAGATAGTCGATCTTAGGGCTTTGGCACGTTCCAATTGCAATGAAAGCATTGGTTTATCCTCACTCAGAACCAACCATGAGATATAGGATTCACATGGAAGCTGAGATTTAGGATAATTTCCTTTGTCCATGACACCATGTATACTTCATCACATATATATCCATTTAGAAATGCATTCTTTATATCCAATGGACTCAAGGTCCATCCTTTTGATGTTGTAATGGCAATTATTATCTTTATGGTTGACATCTTTGCAACAAGACTAAATGTCTCATCATAATCTATGTCATGCATTTGAGCATAGGCTTTGACCACCAACCTACCTTTATATGTGGTTATTCCTTCATTAGCAAGCTTCTTCACTTTATAAACTTTATTTTCAATCACTTTCTTACCATTTTGTTTTCGAACAAGTTCCCAAATCTTGCTTTCCTTAAGTGCACTGAATTCTTCCTTCATTGCTTCTTCCTATTCTTTCTTGCCTTTTGCTTCATCATAACACTAAGGTTCTTCATCTTCTTTAACCATGTAAGCATAGTTTTTTTTATTCATATAAGAAGTATCATAAGAATACCTTGTTGGTTGTATCCTCAATTTGGTTGACCTTTTTGGTTCACATTCTTCATGTGTATCTGAATACACTTCTTCATCAAACCTAGGTACATCTTCATTTCTCCTTGATAAGCCAACTTGCAATGTACTTGCTTGTATGTGATCCTCTTCTTCATTTACGTGCATATTTGATTTACCTCTCTCATGTCTTCTTACCTCTTTTCAAATGCTTCAATGTTGTGACTTTGTTCTCCATACCAATTCTTCTCTTCATCAAATGTCATATCTCTAGAAACAACTAATTGATTGGTTAGAGGACTCCATAACCTATAATCCATCTGCTTTCCATCATATCCAAGGAACACATATTTTTTAGCCTTTAGATCAAGCTTATGTCTACATTGTGATAGTAAATAAGCATATCGAGTTGATCCAAATACCTTACAATGTTCTAGTGTTGGTTTCTTACCCCACCAAGCTTCATAAGGAGTCATTCCATTTAGACTTGTACATGGTAATCTATTCACAAGGCGTGATTGTATTCACAACCTCAACCCATAGATAACTTGTACAATTTTTTTCCTTTTGCATTGTCCTAGCAAACTTAACCAAAGTTCTATTGATCCTTTCTACCACCCCATTTTGTTGAGGTGTGTACCTGCAAGTTATTTCTCTCTTAATACCTGCATTCCATAGATAATCATTGAATTCTTGGGAGAAGTATTCTCCCCCTCCATCAGAACTTGGCCTCTTGAGCCTTTGGCCTACAACCCTTTCTTTATATGCATGAAAATGTTTGAAGGCTCCAAACACTTTTGATCTTTCCTTCAAGACATAAAGAGTTATCCATCTTGTAGCATCATCAATAAAAAGAACATAATACCTAGAGCCATTGATTGATCCTCCTTTTGTTGGTCCCCATACATATGTATGCATCAGCTTAGTAATCCATCATGATTGAATCCATTCTTTTGAAATGGTAGTCTATGTGCTTTTCCCATTTGGCATGCTTCACATTTGTAAACCATATGTTGGTTCTCCACATTTGGTAGCCCTACTATAGATTGATTTGCCACCATAGCTTTGATTCCTCTTTCATTAAAATGTCCTAACCACTTATGCTAGAGGTCTAACTCTATAATCACTTCATCACCATGTGTGAGAAAGGCTTAAAAAATGTTCCCTTGCACTTTTAAAGTAAAGAGTCTACCTTCCTTCTTACCGTAGACAATCTGATTATATCCATTCTCTAGATCTTCCACAAATACTCCTTCATTTGTAAATCTGAATTCAAAAACTTTCTCCACTATTCTTCCCACACAAATCAAATTCTTAGGTATTGTGGGAACAGACAAAACATTTGCTAACAAATCTTCTCCACTCGTGCATTTTACTTTTCCAATTGAATGCACATTATGTCTTGTATTATCACGTGTTTGAACTGTATGACTAGAAATTCCTTCCTTTAAATCGACATTAATTCTATATTTCTTGAAAAAATATTAGAGCAACCACGGTCAGTATAGAATACTTTGAGATCTTCTTTCTCTGATGTACTTTTTAAATTCATCATCAATATTGTATGGTTTTCATTTTGTGTATCATTTGCATAGTTGTAGTAGGTGGTTTTGTAGGATTTGTTCTTCCTCTTTGACTTTTTCTTCATCTTTGAAATTGTCTTTGATATCTTCCACCTCTACCTCCACCCTTTTTACTTTGATTTTTATTTAAAACTTATTGATTATGCAACCAATCATAAGCTAAATGATTGCTCAAGCCACAAATCCATGTCTTCTTGTTGTTAGTCTAGTCAAGTAAACCCGCAAAGGAAGTTGACTTTTATGTAGAGGCTTTAGTAAGAGACGAGATGAGATTAGGAGAATAATGGCTTGAGAGTCACTGCTAGAAAATCAATCTCTTATTTATCACATATCCAATGTAGAAGAGAAACAAAAAAGAGATGAAATTGAGCCCAGTGAAAGAAGAGTGACTCGAAAATAAACTTCAGAGGGAATAGAAACCATCATAGAGCAAGGAGAAACATCACACACCATAGACAAAGAACAAGAATCACAACCCAATGAACAAAAACAAGAGAAGAAACAAAAAGGTAACAAGACAAAGCAAAGAAAAACAGAACCAAAGCCTTTAGAGAAACAAGAACAATCAAAACAAACTCAAGACCAAACACAAGAACATGAACAAAAACAAGATCCTGAGAAAAACAAAAGAAACCAAAAAGAAAACTTAAAGCCATCTTGATTTTAGAAATTGAGGGAAAGATCCTATGGAGATTTTAAATGACATTTTGCTTAAGGATCAAGTAATTATGTCTTTAGATTTTCTCCATTGCAGAGCCTATTTTTAAAAGATAACTTTATCATCCTAATTAAAAGGAAGAGGTTTGTGCTTAATCTAGATACTGAGATGCAAGATTCTCTGGATCAAGTTCAAGCTATGAATGAAGCTTTAATCTTTGATGAATCTAATAAAGAGGACCTTGGTGGTGATGAAGTAAATGTTCATACAAATTTCTTAGGACCTATTCAACGTGACCATTAAAATCATGAAAACAATCTTGAATGTGACTTTAAAAGAGAATTTTGGTCTAGAGGTACATCAGAGATGCATGTTAAAATAGGCATTGATAAGAACACTATCATTGTAAATGCATTTGTAGATTTTGGCTCCGAAATCAATGTGATTTCAAGAGAAGTCTATGATAAATTTCGATGGCCCATAGATAAAGATTGTGGATGGTGTATGAGAAGTGCAAATAATCATGTAGGTACCTTGTATGGAGCTTGTGCTAGTGTGCCCATATCCATACGAGGAATCACATAAGAATTTGAATAGAGGATGTATTTACACCATGCTCTTCATACATTTCTTTGGTCATTTACTTTTGTTCAAATACTTCATCATGTTTGAATATCTTGGCTCAATCATTTGAATCAACTACATCTCGAGCTTCATGAATGTAGCCCTTTGATTCAATATTTTCATGTTTAGTCTCATTCGCTAAGTTCTTTCAAAACATTTTTCATACATTTCAATGAATGTTGCTTCCATCTCCTCATGTGAAAATCTTCAGCACATCAAACTAACTAATCATAATCATCATTCACATCAGAATGCGTCTCTTCATAGCATGTGACACCACTCATATAAATATCATTACTCTAAAATCTAGCCAATGTCTTATCAATTCCTTATGAGTAGGAGCATTCTCTTGTATCTCTAAATGCACATGCAATGTGGCATCATAGTCTTGATCTCTTTTTTCATTATCCTTATCCTTAGCATCATGTTGGTCTCCATCAACATACATTTCGCTACTTGGAGGACTCATCATTGGCATCTCCTTCTTGTTATGAGTAGGTTCATTCATTTGATTCTCTATATACTTGTACAATGTGGCATTATACACATCCATTTCATTACCCATGGTATCATTTATTGACATGCCCTTGGGCTTAGCATCAAACTCACTTGTAGCCTCTTGATGTAAGTGATTCACTAGGTCATACGTTGTACTGGACTCATTTCTTTGAAGAGACATATCCTATTAATTAGCATCAAATAATTATCCAAACCTTTTCTAGTTTAATTACTGAACGATGCATCTTGACCTTGATCTTCACCCACACACACTAGATTTTCTTGATGTAATCTTGTAGGTATCTTCAAAACTTGTTTAGTATCATGTCTTGCTTCTTGGTATGATTTAGTTCCTTTTTCATGTGAGGATTTTATCAGAGTATTGAAAGCTTCATCTTGTTTTCTTGTTAGGATTTTATGTTTGACATTTGTTTGAGTTGAATTTGATCAGCTTCCACCTATTCCTTTAATCCTCCCATCTTTGGTGCCATGCATTCATAGCACTTGAGGATGTGATCATTGTGAAGAGATATATTGGCTCTTTGCACCTCAAAATTTTAGAGATTACATAGATTCCATTTGTAGGATTTTCTTGTTGAACCTCATCATGAGCATGTATGTATACTCCATGGATAACCACTTCATGTACAATTGGGGCTTTGAGAACTTTAAGATCTTTGACAATATCCATAGTTATTGAAATGCATGGAGTTTGCATGTCTGTAACATCTACATGAAGATTTTTTTCCAATCATTAAGAAATCTTAGTGCAAATTTTGGAATTTACACCTCTTTGTTAGTGAGCATCTTGACACAACTTAAAATCTGACATATTGAAGATCATTACAATCAGGAGCAATCTCAGATCCTATGATTCAAGGATACAAGTAATCATGCTCATATAAATAAGCATTGTACCATGCATTAAGAAAGGTGCTTATATATGAGATTTTCATGGGAGGAGTTCAATAGTTATCACTTTCAAGTGGTTTGTAAGCCACAACTTCAAATTTTGACCAGAATGTATAGATGTGTAGAAAGATTGGCTTGATCCACCTGGTCACCTTCACAACTCCTGGACACCGCCTACGAATGCTTGACACTTATTTTATGCATAAGCTTGCTTATCTCATAGATAGAAAATTGAATATTAGGTCGAGTTATCCTTAACTAAATAAAACATCCAAAGCTTGCTAATAGAAAACAACATCAAATGCATCTCCAACATCATGAAGAGTGAGCCGTAAAGTTCATTCAATGGGAATGGAAATAGGTTTGGAATATTCAAGGCCAAAATGTCGCAGTGACATGTCAATGTATTTTATCTGAGACAATGTGATTCCCATATCAACTTGAATAAAAAAAATGCCCAAGTAATGATGCAAGAGCCCCAATTTCGACATCTTAAAATCGGCTTGAAAATTTATCTTAAATTTAAAAATATGCTTCTTGCTAGGTCCATTGTGCAACATATCATCAACACATACAAGAATGACTACTTCTACATGCATCTCTCTTGGATAAGAAAGTAGGCATTTACCTTTTCATACCAAGCATGTGGTGCTTGCATCAATCCATACAATGCATTTTTCAATGTGCATAGTTTGTTTTCATCCCCTTTTTGCACAACACTATGGGGCTAAAATACATAGGAATCTTATCCAAATCACCATTCAAAAATGCATTTTTTAATCACCAATTAACGTATTTTCTAATCATGATGAGATAAAAGTGCACAGATGCTATGAACACTTATCATCTGACACAGTGAGCAAAGGTATCATCAAAATCAATGCCCTTCTCTTGAGCATAACAATTGGCAACAAGCCTATTCTTATACATATCAATTGTTCCATCATGATTATCTTAGAGCTTGTGTACCCACTTAGCGCCAATGGCCCTTTCTCTAAGAGGCAACTCCCACAAAGAACAAGTATCATTCTTCATAATGGCTTCAAATTTTGATTGCATAACAACCATCCTAATTCTTTTTTGCTTCACAAAAGAAACAGATCATTCTCATCACAAATACTAGAGTCAGCTATTCTATAATAATATCATGCAAAAGAAGCATTATGAGATCTTGAAGGAGTACAATATGACCAAAGTTAATGTAAATTTCTATTTTTCAAAGTCTACATCAACACTTTAGGCATATGTTTTGCCTCTTCAATGTCAAAAATGTCATCAACAAGTGCATCATGCAAATTTGCATTAGAAATAGAATTATCTTCATCATCATTTTCTCTTAGAATCACATGAAAATTGGTAAGCATACTCAAGTGATCAGGCCTCATTTTGCCTCCAAATACAGTTTCATAGTGATTGTGTAGGAAAATTTGCCCTTTTGTGCCAATCATACATATAAAGGCTTTGATTGCAATACAAGTGCATTTAAGTCTGCTATACATTGACAGGGTGTTCCTGTTCAACTTTGTAAGATACAATCAATTTTTTGCATCAAGGTATTTACTCACTCGTCATGATTGAAAGTAATGATGTATTCCATATGTTGGTTGTAGAGGATAAGTTGGATGGTACTAATTACCCATTGTGGGCATATATGATGCCCCATGTATTCGGAGAAAAATGGCTATAAAATAATTGTGTAGGGTGTTGAAAATTGTCATACTACACTTGCAAATATAGTTATTGAAGGTGATATAAATGGTGTTGAATATCATGATCTTCAATTTCTTCGTTGTGTTGTGGCTCCTTTTGCACCTATTGTAAGGTAAACTCTTTAGTATGATGAGTTTTTTGGCAATATTTGCATCTCTTCTTCTTCTACAAATCAGCATCATTAGAAATGAGTGGAAAAGGAAGCTTGTGGCTTTGGTTTTGATGACCCCAAAGTTGAACCATACTTGGTTTTTCCCTTTTGTGAGATAGCAGGTGTTTGTATTCCTTCAATCAAACCACTCCTATTCAACTCTACAGAAGAGATGCAACCTTTTGCAACCAAACAAAGTGTAGTAGAAGAGCTTTGAAAATAGTTTGGTAATCCTTTCAACAATGTAGAGGTGAGTGATGCATCCAAAGTAATCTCATCTATGTTTTTCAATTGCTCTTTCAAATCCTTGATGCATGTCACATACACATCAACATACACAATTTTAGCCATAAATGCATCCTCAAGTTGATTCCTCAAATATCAAACATGTGCTTCATTATGCATGGCATACAAAGAAGCAAGAGTGTCCCATGGCTGTCTTGATGTAAAACATGATCTAATGTGCTGAACTATATGAGCCTTCACACAAAAAGCAATCAATGCATGAGCTTGAGCATCTATGACATCCCATCTAAGTTTCTCTTGCATAGGTGTAGAAGGAGTAACCACTCTACTTCAGAAGAAGTTCCATCTGTAATAATGGATTGTGAAGTAGAAGAACCTAGGGGTCTTTGATCTACCTCTCCCACTATGTTCCATAGTTGTTCTAACACAAGAACATGTTTCATCATTTAAGAGCACATTGGATAGTTTGTCTCATCAAGCTTATCTTTAGGTTGAAGCATGCCAAACAAGTCATTTCTACCCGCCATTTCACTATAGAACAAGAATGTGACAAGATCTTTATTTCAATGAATATTCAAATTTTAGCTCACAATACACTCTGATGGTGATTTTGATTCTGTGAATGACTTTGAAATGAGATGAAAACCCCACTGCAGGTACTGGAACTGCTTTTCAAGTATTGGACTTTTTATTTGTATGCTTTGAAGTCGATTTGCACTATTAAAAGTGCACATGCATCACATGTGAAATTCCAAAACTTGAGAAGCAGTTGAACCTGCTCTGATGCCACTATTGGGTGTGTATAGAAGTTCAAGAGACACACAAGAAGAACACACAAGGAGCACAAATGCAACAAGACACACAGAGAAGATGGATGGTTAGAATAGCTCTCTACTTTGTGAGTGTTGAACTTCATATTTCTATGCTCTGAAGTTGATTTCCATTGTTAAACACTACATGAATAAAGGGGGCAGAGCTATGGTAAATGCGACACATTTTCATCACTTTGTGATCAAGCACTTTGTCAGAGCAGGCATCGAGCACATATCATTGTCTAAACGAAGTTAATCTCAACATTTTGATGGATGCTCCTAATGACCTAAACATTAGCGTCACTCATTGCAGTTGCTAGAACGACTTGGTTGTAAGTGTCACTTATACGACTTATCACTTAGTGTCGCTTATGCGACACTATTTGCTATTGCTTATGTGACACTTATGCATCGCTTATACGATGCACATAATTATGGGGAAGATCATGGTTTTTCATCGCTTGTTCGATGGTTACGTTGACAAAAAAACATTGGACCGCTCTACAATCATCATTTATGTGCATTTGATCGAACAACTCTCCAATGTTTAGATCTATGTTGTAGTTATGAGCTCTTTTTGGATCTCTCTCTTTTTAATCCCTCTATTATTCTCTCTCTCTTTGTCTCTCTCTCTCTCTCTCTCTCTCTCTCTCTCTCTCCCCTCTCCTTCTTTCTACCTCTTTCTCTTTTAATTTCTATACCTCTCTTTCTCATTTTTCTTCATCTCTTTTGATCTCTCTCTCTCTCTCTCTCTCTCTCTCTTTATTATACGTTATTCAAAAATTTCACCAAGCATAAAATATTTCTAATTATTGTAAGTATAATTTTCATTGGTTGTATATCATTTAAATTTTTACATACTCACACGTATTCATATACACATATACATGACCATGCACGCTCACACATATACACACACATACACATGCACATACACAAATACATATACACACATACACATATACATGCATATACACTTACACATACACATACACATACACACACATACACGTGCATATGCTTAAACATATCTACAAACACCTAAAAAAACATGCATGCATCCATGCATTACTGCATATACACATACTCATACACACATTAACACATACTTATACAAATGCATATGCATATTCACATGGATGCACATACACATGGATGCAAATCAAGATGTATGCACATGCACATGCATGCTCATATATATACACATGCATATACCTACATATACACATACACACACAACATACATATGAACACACACACACACATACATACATACATACATATATATATATATATATATATATATATATATATATATATATATATATATATATATATATATATATATATATACATGCACATACGCATGCGCATGCACATACACTTACATATACACGTGCACATACATACATATACATACACATGTGCATACATACACATACACACATACACTTACACATACATATGCACACATACTCATACACACATTAATACATACGTATACACATGCATATGCATATTCACATGCATGCACATACACATATATACAGACATATACTTACACATACATATGCACATATATGCACATACATATATACATTTTATACACACATTGCAACTACACACGCACACACACATACATACATATATATATATATATATATATATATATATATATATATATATATATATATATATATATATATATATATATATATATATATATATATATATATATATATATATATATATATATATATATATATATATATATATATATGTATATATATATATACATATTAAATATAAGCAATAAAAGAGTTATTCAAAAAAGACTTTTCATTAATAAGTACCATAGACACAATTCAAAACATAACTGGAATGAGAAAATATATTGATATAAAAAAAATATGTATATCAATGTAAAATATATATCCAATGTAATATATCAATCATCATGATCATCATCATGTAAGTCCTAATCATCATGATCATCATTATGATCATCCTCATCATCACGATCATCCGCATGATCTGATGCATCTGTAGTGGCATCATGGGTAGAGGTGTTAGCACTCTGTGATGATCCATTTCATCGCACCTATGTCTATCTCTCCAACTCATCCATATCTGCCTCTCCATAATACTCATTACATATAACCAACATAAATAAATAAAACATATAAAACATCAATAAAAATAAAATAATTATATGAAATTTAGTAATACTTACAAAAGCATTTGGATGATTTTGCATGTACTCACACAGATGCCGATATCGTGTAGGAAAATTGATTTCCTTTTTCATAGGATATCAACCACAATCCTTTCGTTGAATTGAACCAAATAAAAAAGATTAATGATTAGTGTTTTAACTAAAATAAAAAAATATAGTTTCAATAATATATATACTTACAAATATAGCTACAAAACCATGATGGCCCATTTGGCCTAAATGTGATGTACGAACTGACTCAATTCTCTTCTTTGTAGCAGCCTGTGTTTATTTAATGAAACAAAAATACATAGACTAAATGTAAAGAATTTATAAAATATGTGAGAACTATAAGTCCTAGTAATATAAACTATTAATTTGTATACCTTCTATTGAGGAAATGATTCTTGAAGACGATTCTTTTTGAGAAAAAACTACCACGTCTCAGATGGTATGTAAGGTCTTATCTTATTTTATTCTACCATATGATATCTCTTGTTATTTTTATCTCAAACAAAACAAACATTAGAATATGAAAAAAAACTTTAAATTTATAAACATGCATACACACTTACACATACATACATACATTTATACATAATGTACTTACACATATACACACATACATGCATATACATACACTTATATATACACACATACACTTACATATACATACACATAGGTAAAGAAAAATTTTACTTTTTATGATATAGTTCAATATTTTTTCAAGCACATAATAATGAATTTTGGTTTATTTATATTTTTATAGGTTATTTTGAAGGTTTATTGATTTTGAGATGAACATCAAGGTAGAGATTTCCCATTAAAAAGGGATCGTTATTGATCGTTAACTTGAATCATTTGAATGGGTATCAGACAATAGGTTCTCCTTTATTTAACTAGAATATAGATGAATCCCGCCACATAGATGAAAACATGTTCATTTAAGATAGAACATGAACCTTGTGGGTATGCCTAAAATTTTATATATAGCTCTATTTTCAAGGATAAATTTTCTCTCATGTATGTATGTATGTATGTATATATATATATATATATATATATATATATATATATATATATATATATATATATATATATATATATATATATATATATATATATATATATATATATATATATATATATATATATGTGTGTGTGTGTGTGTGTGTGTGTGTGTGTGTGTGTGTATGTATGTGCATTCATGTGTTGGTATGAACATATGTGTGTTACATGTGTACGTATGTATATGCAAGTGTATGATATATGTATGCATGTGTTAGTATGCACATGTGTATGTATGCATGTGCATTTGTGTGATATATGAAAAGTGTGTTTATAATTGTGTATCCATGTATATGTATATATGTGTGCATGTAGGCATGTATGCGTGATGTGTATGTATCTAACTATGTGTTATATATATTTATGTGTATATACATGATCGGTATATATCTTTATATGTATTATGGTCCTCATTGATTCGAGTATCAATATATAGAGGCATAGGTTGTGAGGAGTGGTATCTCTCTAGTAGGTGGTGGGAGAGCTAGATACAATGTTTGTACTTCAACCATATGGAAAATGCATAGGGGTACAAAATTCAGAAAAAGTACTTGTACATGAGTGCTAAGTCAAATAAGGTTGCTTGACTGCACTTTCTTTTTCAAGGCTCAAGTCAGTTTATTGTATCCTATGTGTTGTTTAGATAGATACACACATAAATATAATAAATAAAAGCAATGCATAGTGTGCATTATCATGATGATGTGCCATAAGTATCCGCATCTCTTTCAAACACTATTTATGTGACCACCCAGTGCCAAATTCTATCTCCATCAAACTCACTACAAAAGAAAAAAAATCATATAAGTAAAACATAAAATATTTATCTCAATTTATATGTAAACTTATACTTACTTCCATTTTAAGTGAACAAAACATAGGTAGGAGTCACATAAAGCTCTCATTCTTCTTTTAAACTCCAACCCATGCCTCATATATACTATATTTCCCTCAAGCTCTATGTCACACTCTAGCCGTAGGCTACCTATGCATGTCTTCATAGGCACCTCTATTGTGTTTTCACGAGCTGGAAGTGGTATAGGTGTCCTGAAAATAAATAGATAAAAACGAATAAAAACTTGTGTTATAATATCATTAAAAATATTAATTTATGAAAAGAAAACTTACCTATGGGTAGATAAATCTTTCCTATAAATGAAACCACATAGAAGCCTTCCTCTAGGCACTAGGTAAGAATCTGTATGGTAAAGTCTAATTTCTCATCGGGAATCTCTACATACTCATGCATGAGAGCCCCTAAGGAATGAGGCAAAATTTTCCCTCCCACAAAATTCTTTATGAGAGTAAGTTTCACCTTTCTCTCTCTACTACGATCCATAATATCTATACATATAAAACAAAATGGTTTAGAAATATATATATATATATATATATATATATATATATATATATATATATATATATATATATATATATATATATATATATATATGTGTGTGTGTGTGTGTGTATGTGTGTGTGTGTACATGTGTGTGTGTGCATGTGCATGTGTGTATGTGTGCATGTATATATATACATATGCATGTGTATGTATGTATGCATATGTGTATGTATGTGTATATGCATGTGTGTATGTATATGTGTATGTGTGTGTATATGCATGTATATATATATATATATATATATATATATATATATATATATATATATATGTGTGTGTGTGTGTGTGTGTGTGTGTGTGTGTGTGTGTCTGTGTGCATGTATATATGTGTATGTATATGTGTGTGTATGTGTATGTAGGTGTGTATGTGAGTATATGTATGTGTATATGTGTATGTGGGTATGTATGTATGTGTATGCATGTATGTATATATGTATGCATATGCATGTGCATTGTGCATGCATATGTATGTATGTGTGTGTATGTGTGTCTCTCTATGTGTGTGTATGTATGTGTGTGTGTCTCTATGTCTATGTATATGTGTGTGCATGTGTATGTAGGTGTGTATGTGAGTATATGTATATGTGTATGTGGGTGTGTATGTATGTGTATGCATGTATGTATGTATACATATGCATGTGCATTGTGTATGCATATGTATGTATGTGTGTGTATGTGTATGTGTATGTGTGTGTATGTATATGTGTGTGTCTCTAGGTGTGTGTGTATATATATATATATATATATATATATATATATATATATATATATATATATATATATATATATATATATATATATATATATATATGTGGATGTATGTATATGTATGTGTGTTTGTATGTATACATGTATGTATGTGTGTATGCATATGTATGTGTTGGCAGCAGTCAGGGAACCGAAGGAGCCACAAGACAAAGAGAGTCAGAGCGAAGGGACGGCATAGGCAGACATGGCAGTCAAAGAAGATCTGGCAAATAGGCCAGTAATTTTTCTCATAAAGAAACAAGTATGAGCATTCACGCAAATCTAGCACTTAGGCAACCCTTTAACTTTTCAAAAACCCTTACACCAATTAAAAGTGATTCTCATCACTAAACACCATTGTAAATACCATTTCATATTTTTGTAGCTCCATTTTGTGCAAGCCAAGGAGTCCTTGAGCTTGAGGAGCTTTAGAAGTATCTACGTGCCAATTTTCGTAATTTTTAGATCTCGTTTGAGCCCTCAAATAAGCCCTGGAACCTAATTTTTAACTAGGCCGGACACTAGGTCTGAACAGGGCCAAAGCTAGTCAAAAACTATAAAAGGAGCTAGAGAGCTCATTTTTGAGGTTAGCTTGTAATTGAAATGAACTTGTAAGAGCTTTTTGAAAGGAATCTAAGAACTCCATTGCTTCTCAATCTTTGTCTTGCCGTGTGTGCGTGTGTGTGTGTATGTGTGTGCATGTTTGTGTGCTTCTCACTCACGCACTTGTGCCTCCACTTGCTCGAGGTCTTCATACCATCCTCACGTCTTCTCGGATTGACATTAAAGGAGGTGCTACTCATCACTGAGCTACACCAAATTTTGGCGCCGTTGCCGGGGATCGAGCTTTGAGGACGAGCGTGTGATGGTAAGACGTAGAGTTGACGTGTTGGAGTTGTAGGTATTTTCTTCACTTTCATCTATTTTCTTGTTTTTTCTTCACCATCATCATCACCACCATCATCACCATCATCATCACCACCATCTTCCACCTCCATTTCCATCATCGCGAAAATTTCAGTTTTTTTATTATATCACCATCTCCACCTCATTTCCCTCATTTCACTTGTGAGAGAGAGCGAGAGAGCGAAAGTCTGTGTGCTTCTTTTGCGTGTTTTTTGTGTTGTCTTGCAGGTACAGGTCACATCATCGTCCCCAGCACTCTGCGCAGGTACAAAATTCGAAGTAACTGTCTGTGTGTCGCCGACCTCTGTCAATCGCGACCGATAGAAAAAACGCTCAAATTACCAAACAAAGTGCAAAACCATGATCTACAGGCCTAGAGCTTCCCAAAAATGTGTTTAGTTTTTTGAAATTCCTCAGAATTCTGTCAATCGCGATCGCTCTGTCAATCGCGACCGACAAACCACGACGGACAGATCTGTCAATCGCGATCAACACGTCAATCGCGATCGACAGACCACGACGGCTCTGTCAATCGCGACCGACAGAGTCAACGACCGATTGACCACGACCGACGGACCATACGCGTGACACGTGTCAATCGCGATCGAGTCATCAATCGCGACCGACTCATCAATCGCGACCGACACAGTCAACGACTGTTTGACCACGACGGACAGACCACGACTGCTCTATCAATCGCGACCAACACAGTCAACGACCGATTGACCACGACCGACAGACCCTCGCGACCGACCTGTCAATCGCGATCGACCCATCAATCGCGACCGATAGAGTCAACGACCCTTTGACCACGACTGATTGACTTTTCGTAACCCCTGTCAATCGCGACTGACCAGTCAATCGCGACTGACAGCCACGACGGACCTGTCAATCGCGATCGACACGTCGATCGCGACTGACCTGTCAATCGCGACCGACAGACTTTGCGAACACGTTAGAAGGGCAATTTAGGTCAATTTTTTAAGGTAAAATAGTGGTCTAAATTTTGGCCAAGTGTGGGGCAAACACTAGGGGGTAGCATTGCATTACGAGGGCACGACCCAAGTAACTCGAGAATTCCTGTTTGCCTGTTAACCTAGTTTAATCCTGTTTTAGACCCAAAACCCTTAACTGGCATAACTTTCTCATACGAAATCCGTTAAATTAAGATCAGGAATATTAGCTAGGGTATTTTGAAGTTGACCATACCCAGGGGGAACAAAAATTCAGGGATCTCTAGAGTTGTGTCCAAAAAGTCATAGTGCAAATTGGTGAAGTGTTACATGAATGAAAGTGATTGGTTCTGTCTTTTGAATTTAAGTCTTGAGCTAACAGTGGGCCTCTTACAGGTCTTGTGAGAGCAGCGAAGGGTACACAAAGCAAGAGTAAGTGCAGGCTTGGGAATACGCGTCCTGGGCACACCGGGGCAACAACACAAGGAAAGGAACTCAAGGTTGGAAAACCCGCAACACCCTCTGTCAATTCTTAGTTTAGGCTAAGTGCGGGTAGTGTTAGAAGTAATTCCAGGCAACTATAGGCATGAGATAAATCAAAGACGATCTAAGAAATCAAGTGCAAGTCAAGAGATAACCTGTGTGTGTGTGAACGACAACTCTGAAGGAAAAGAACCTAACGTGAGACGACCAAACTCAAATGCGAAATTAAACTCAAGTATTCCTAACGACGTGATATCAGACAAGAGTATAAACACGATAATCAACATAAAAAGAACCAAGTGACCGATACAAAAGGACTCAGAAACGTGGTTGTACCTGGAAAAATTGGGCTAATCAGTTAGGCATATGAACCTTAGATCAGGACGACACCTAGTAAGAGAGAGACAAAGCCTTAGGTCTTCAGAGGCTAGTGTCAATCACACCGCAAGGTCTTGGGCCCAGCAGTTGAGTCACCACTCTCATTACCCAAGCTCTGATACCAGTGAATCAGGGATGTCTCAAGGCATGGACAGACCTACGGGAAGTTCAGGTGTGCCATACTTGTATAGGGTAGAAGGCCCTTACAAAACACAGTTGGAATACCTTAGGACCAACCGATTAGGTGCTAGCATCTATGAGGATGGCCTAGGAAGATCTGTGGTACAGATTAAAAACCCTGACCAATCCATAGGACTAGAGCTCCCAGCCGTCAAATTTGAAAACGGGGCTTATCTGGACAAAGAAGGAACCATATACGTAGTTACCAGCCACCCAGATAGGATAGATGAATTTGGGAATGTAATCTCAGAAGCGGACTTAGGTGACTTGGAACAAGGAAATATGGGAGTAGAACCTAGAACCCCCCGAGGCAAATCTATTCTCACTAGGATTATCACACCTGAGTGGGTGCCCCAAGACAACAAGAGCATAGATTTACTCCTCAATCGAGAAACTGACGAAGCCTTTTGGAGGTATAAATCTGATCAGCCAACCGATATAGGGACAATCATGATCTATGAGTTTAAGGATCCTGATAGCCCAGGCAGAGTGACCTACTTAGATCACTCTTCGGAGAGGATCTTTGTGGTGACAGAAAATGATAGGCATGCTTACACTTGGAAAGGTGAATTTGTTTTCCCCCAACCAAGATCGAATGTATCCTATGGTCACCCTGGAGCTGGAACATCCCAACCTCATGGAATGCAAAGAGACAGAAGTAGAGATAGACCAGAAGTAAGCTTTGCCAACCCAGTGGGCAGAGAAAGAACGAGGACGGAAACCAATAGAGTAGAACCTGAGGTACTTAGAGCTCACAGAAATCAAAGAAATACGGATGAGTTCCCTCTACCACGACCTAGAGAGCACACAAGGACTTTGAGACCAACTCAGCTAGTTAAGACCATGAAGAACTACTTCGATGGTACTGGAGATCCATACGATCATGTGGCTGAGTTTAGGCAAGTCCTGAGAGCTGAGCAAGTGGAGGATCTATTCACGCATTACAATGCCTTTGGCCTGACCCTTAGGAACACTGCCCTGACATGGTTTCAGCCACTAAATGAGAGGCAGTTCAGGAACATAGACCAACTCCTAGAGGCTTTCATTATTGAATTCTCTAAGAGTGGCATAAGGCATAATACCTCCTCGCTGATTCACAGCTTCAAGCAAACCCCTTAAGAGACCGTGAGACTTGCAGGAAGAAGATTTAGGCAATATCTTGAAAGATGTCCTGTTTCGGAGCTACCCACACCACCTAAGCAAGTAGCCTTATTCTTGGATGGATTGCTAAGTACCAAATTAAGATCATATGTGTACTTGAAAGACCCTAGGACCATAGAAGAGTGTGTACGCATGTATTGACATTGAGGATAACCTAGGGGAGGAGTTAGAGCTTTCCAAGATATACAAAGACTCGGATAGTGCCTCAAGCCTCTCCTCCACGCAATCCACATCAATCGAGGAACTTGCAGAGAAAGTAGCTCAGAAATTAGGTGTAACTAGCAAACAAATCCCAAGGTTTGCCCTTGTGAAGAGGTGCTATACTTGTGGTGGCGACCACATGGCGAACGTATGTCCCATTATGGCTCAGCCCCAAGTAAATCCTAGTAGCCAGTACTGCACCATAGAACGGAGATACACCAATCACACCGCACAAGATTGCCCATACAACAAGCAGGCAGTTAGGCAACCCTACCCTCAGCCATACCCTCAGCAGGGAAGATACCAGAACCCGTACCCTCCACAACCATATGGCAGGCCATAACAACCGTATCAGCAACCCTACCAAAACCAACAAATGCCTCAGCCAGTGTTAGCTCAACAACCCCCTGCCCCAGCTAATGTGATTCCGGTAAAGTATGATGTTGTAGAAGAAAACCTGAATAGAGTTATAGTCCATGTAACACCCTTGCTTTCTGAAAGTGACCCAAGTGACCATAGCTTTGATTCTACACATGTTGATAGTCCCCAGGCGTACTACATGCAGTCTCCAGAACATGGTGAGTCCTATTACAGCGAAGAGCCAAATGAACCTACTTGGGAGTCAGATTACACAAACGTCATGTATGCAAACCCCAACCCTAGGCCTCAACCTAGGCAAGTAAGACCTCCGTTCCCAAGAGGACCGTGCTACAGATGCCAAGGAGATCACCTCATTCGTGATTGCCCCTTACCTCCACCTACACAAAACCAGTCAGTGACAATCCAAGGCTTTTGCCAAGATTGTGGAAAAGAGCATCTCTTACGAGATTGCCCAAAAAACCCCAATAATATGCCAAAAATCACACCTATCAATGTTATTGGGTTAGTGGTAGATTCCACAGGAAGTGTCACTTCCACTGCTCCCATACAGGTAGTCACTAGAGCTCAAGCATTGCAGCAGAATCAAGGGGTAAACCAGGATAAGAACCCAGAGGCTAGTGAAACCGAGAGCATAACAAAGAAAAGGACTAGAGCATGGAAAGATAGTCGGGAAAGAATGAAAAGACAATGGGCTAAAAAGATGAGTGAACTCGAGGAAAGCATAAGAGAAACCAAAGCCAGGATAACTGAACTCACTTCTCAAACTCCCTCTCACACTATCCCATCACCACCATTCCCATCGCCATCCGACCCGCCACCTTCCAACCCACGTCATACGATTCCACCACCCCCTAGAGTAGGATCAGTATTAGCTGATCCCATTCCAGAAGACATAGACATGATGCTTAAAGCATATCAAGCCAGAATTCAAGAAGGGCCAAATGTCACAGATCACGACAAGTGTTACCCTAGAGCTGACCTAGAGATAGAAAGAACCAAGCTTTGCGCGAAAATGGTCGCATTGGCTCAAACTATGTTTGAAGCCAGTTGCCTTTTCAATTACTCGGGCTCAGCCAAGACGCAATTACACTTGGATGGACTTCTAGAGAAGTTAGAGGGCATAATTGCCAGATCGGCCAAGGAAGAAAAAAATCAAGAAAGAGAGGAAGCCACCAAAAACATGACCCATTCCCCATCAAAAGTTTATGTGGCCAATTCCACTGAACCAGACAACTTCCCCTCCTTAGAAAGAATAGAGAATCTAATGGCAGAATCACCAAAGGAACCAGCCTCTCAACACAAGGGCAAGGCAAGTGAAAGAGTAAGCATTCCTGCTCAAGAAGCCTATGTGCCTAACTCTACGGAGCCAGACACATCATCTTCTATGAATCGGTTCACACCAGAATTCCTACGCGAGATTCAAGAAGACAAATGGGCTAAGGAAAGTGAAGTTCCTCCTCCTATTGAACTTGTGGATGAGGCACATGACCAATTCCCACAAGACATCCCATCCATTTATGGAGAGCAGGAGAGTACCCAATCTCAAGAAAGATTAGACTTCGAGTCTAATTCTTTACAAGAACTACCCCATTTCACAGGCCCATGGGAAGCAAAGTCCACCTGCATGAGAGCACCTACAGTCATGGTAAGAAACGAAGATTCAGTCATACCTAGGAACACAGAGGTAGTGAAGAACACTAACGTGCAGTGCAATCTCAAGTTAGAAGAGCTACTCAAGGTTAGACCTGAGTTATGGAAACATGTCGCCAAACAAGTACCAGAAATAGCCAAACCTCGTTCCCAGGTAGTATCCCATAGGACAGTGCCAGAAATTCCCTTGGATAAGATAGGAGATATGTGTGAAGGTGAAGAAGGGAACACCTATCTTCCCATCACCTACCAGGAGTACACCACCAAGGCAATTTTGGACTCAGGTGCAGGAGTTGCAATTGCCACTACTTCCCTATGGAAGTGTTGGGGCAAGCCAGCACTCAGGCCAACGAGAATGAAATTGCAGATGGCAGACGGTCATATTGAGAGACCCTTAGGATTGCTAGAAGGAATAACTCTCACCACTTGTGGTGTCGAGTTCGAGCATACATTTGCTATATGTGACTTTAGCAAAAATCATGCCTATGAGATGATTTTGGGAAGACCATTCATGCGACAGTTGCAAGTGGTACAGGACTGGGGGACCAATTCTTTGTACCTGCAACACTTAGGTGTTACGACCAAAGTCAATCTCAAGGATTACTCTCATAGAGATGTCCCTCCTATCCAATGGAATCCCATCCATAGAGCCAAAGATGATACAGAATCAGTGCATTCCATAGGGTCAGGATCCTCTTGGATGCATGAAGACACCCACTTATGGATGTGCAAGGTAGCAGTAGAAGAAGAGAAGAGAGAGAAAGCCAGAGAGGTAGGTGCGAAAGAAACCCATAGATCAATCCAAGACCCAGCCTACGCACCTGTAGTCTTTCCTGATGAGGAATATGAACCCCATGGCTGGGCAGAAATCTTAGCAACAATGGACGTAGCCATCAATGAAGAACAATGGACACCTCACTGTGATGAGGATGGCTATGACATTTCAGTCTTCTCCATAGAGCCAATCATGGGAGAGGCAATTCTAGAAGAATGTGAACCTAGCCCTGATGCATTTGAGGATGCAAGTGACTCCGATCTAGAGTCAATCATTATGGACCCACCATTTGCATCAGATGAAGAATACTTCCATGAAGTAGAATTTCAAACCCAGAGGCATGGAGAGCTTACAAATGATGTAAGATTAGCGACACATGTGACCCCGAAGGAAGAAGGAAAGAAACGAAAGAAGAGAGAAGTCTCACCAGAAGAGGAAGAATCTTTGTTTCAGGTCCCAGAAAATTTTAAGAAGTATGAGATAGACGACAGGAGAGTCATGATCAGAATGCCGAAACGAGAGGCACAATCAGGAGAGGCCTATGATAACAAAGAAACCACCAAGAAAATAGTAGTGGCCCTAGAAGAAGGAGAGGAGAGATGCACGTACATAGGCCATGACCTAACAGAAGAAGAAGAGCATGCGTTAATTGCCTTGCTAACAGAATACAGAGATGTATTCGCTTGGAGTTACAAGGATTTGAAAGGTGTTGACCCTGACATATGCTCACACACCATCCCCATGACCTCAGATGCTAAACCCTCTAAGCAAAAGCCCTACACATATAACGATAATTACGCTGCTAAGATCAAAGAAGAGATAGATAGACTGGTTGAAGCTGGATTTATCTATGAAATTGAGCACACTGAATGGGTATCCCCCATCGTAGTGGTGCCCAAGAAGAATGGCAAGCTGCATGTGTGCATTAACTTGAAAAAGGTTAATGCAGCCACGATTCGAGATAACTATCCGCTTCCCATCACAGAACATCTCTTAGAAAGAGTGGCAGGCAAGGAAGTGTACAGCTTCCTTGATGGATTTTTGGGCTACAATCAAGTAGCCATAGCTCCAGAGGATCAACATAAGACGGCATTTGCCACCGAATGGGGCATTTTTGCCTTTAGAGTAATGCCATTCGGGCTTACCAATGCACCGGCTACCAAGACCAAGCACAGATGGGCCTAATCTGGTATTCCCACCCGTCCCATCAGATCTGGAATTCCCACAGGGTTTTACTCTAAATGATCTCACGGATGAAGAAGTAGCCCGATTGATCTATGATTCTAATCTCGAGACGGAAACAGAACGTGCTCAGGAACCACAACCCCAGACAACCACAGCAGCCCCCACCCGACCAGAAGTGGTAGAAGTGGACGCCGAGGAACAAGAGACAGAACAAGAAGAAGAAGCCTACGAGGAACAAGAATATGACGAGCTTTCCGAGCTGGCAAGTGCCCCTGCGTATTCGGCACAAATCAAAAGACTATATCGAACCATGCAACTAGTTCAAGAACAGCATAAGATGTCACTGGAATCGGGCAAGAAACTCATGAACCAGTTGCTAGCTGAGGAAGGTGTGGACGATATGTTCATTGAGTCCATAAACCTTCATGCCGACGCAGTAGGAGTGGATGAGGCCATCCACGAGGCAATGGCTTACATTCACAGATTTGAGAAAAGGGTTCCCGTTCGTCCCAGGAGGTCCGGGAAACAAATTCATATCAATGTATCAGCACCAGGAGAGACAACGCAAGCAGACGAACATCAGGAAGCACCACTGTCACCACCATCCCCACCTCGCACTACACAATTCACTCCACCACATGACACTAGCACCACCACGTCCACTACCACCACCATTGTCATGGGTATCCCACTCTCTCCGGGAATCCAATTCGGGGGAGTCACCATGCCCACTTTCACCACTCTTTTCATTGACGTCACATCCACTCCACCCACGATCCCCATCTACACTGTCACTCAAACAATTGACACTATGGAAACATCACCTGCCACAGCACCGCTCCCTCCCCCCATGCCACCTTCATCTCCCATACCCCCTCCACCCACATCTCCACTTGCATCCACATCATTCACAACTCCCTCTTCCGCCCCCATTCCCCCTGCATCTTCACCCCTCCCAGCATTATTTAATGTAAATAGCATATTTATAGCATTAAATCAATGTGTATATCAGCTTCAGAATGAGTACAGAGCTCTGGACGGCCGGTATCAACAACTGACAACACACCATCAGAACTTACAAAGGCAATTTCACATTCTATAAGAGGAAAATGCAGAAGTGAATCAACGCTACACAACGCTTGAGCAGGCTCACCAAACACTATTGGAGGCATCCCAACCATCGACAGAATCAGGTGTCAAACAACTAGAAGCTTTGCTCGAAGTATACCAGGCCGATAACCTACGAGTCAGACGCAACTTGGTGCTACTAAGGAAACATATGGCCACAGCACTGGAAGAGAACAAAAGGTTGCAAAAACAAAATGAAGAGAATCTGGAAGCAGCAATGGAAGGCTCCCCTCACGAGATAGATCCAGAGCAGTTCAAAGCAGTTCCCACGGAGACGATGAAAACCATTTTGGAAAGCTATGCAGATCTCCTGGAAGCCCATGATGACTTGGAAAGAGAGCGTGACACACTTCAGAGCAGGCTTAAGGAACAGGAAGAACAACCGAAGAGTGTCCCATCAACCTCCACCTCAGACGAAGTAAAGGCCTTAACTGAGCAGGTAGTAGAATTACAAAAGAGGTTACTGACATACGAGAAGCAGCCATCTCCAGTGGTCGAACCAGAGCAAGAAGAGTTGGTCCCTAGAGGTGGATGATTCGTACGAGGAACCGTATGTTCGTATGCCAATGCCAGGCGGGCAACGAACCTCAGAGGGACTAGACACATTGGAAGTGGAAGCACCCGAGTGGCTTCAGACACTGGAAAGAACAGCGAACACTCACGAAGAACGGGTGGCCATTCAGATCCAATCACTAGCGAACTTAGAAGAAACTGTCATAAAGTCTGAATACTTCAGAAGCATGTCTCACCATAGATGGATCGGCACCAATAATGACCAGTATGTGCCATTCTGTATACTTTTAGCCGATTACAATGAGGAGATTCAACGGCAATGTGGCAAGCCTCCCACATTTGCTACACAATTTGGTCCAGATGATATACCGGAAAGTGCTCAGCGTGGGTCCATCCATCAACCCACCTGGAGAATCAGGCTTTTGGAAACGTATCCTGAAATGGTTCGAACCTGCAATAATATGTCGTTGTTTATTAAATATAATCCTTGTTACATTCCAGTTCTTCGACGAGGCACCTGGCCTGAATTCACTATTGCCGTCAGAGACATTAAAGCCTGTGCAAAATGGTTGAATTATGTTTACCTAGCACCTCCACGAGGACCCCCCACGGTCAACTACATGATTTCTACAATCCGTCACTGGAGTACTCGGCTACGCAATAATCCTGATGTGATGGCCCAAATGTGTATGAAAATATTTGAATTAATGCTGATCACTTTCAGGACGTTTAAGAACATTAAGGACCCTCACTTCTCAGGTGCAGGCTTTATGACAGGAAACCAGGATCTAGTGTACGATATGAGTACCACCCCGTCAATTGAAGTAATATATGCTTGGCACGCCAGAATCAAGTACCTCCCAGCCTGTTTTAAACAGACATTTGAGGAGATGTTCATCACAGGATTCTGGGAATATCACTCCGAAATCTTTATACCCAGACCATCACATCTCCTCCAATTATTTGCTGTGGAGAGAACTATTTACTCAGAACAATTGAGGGTGCCTCATCCAGATGTTCCCGGACCTGTGAATTGGGATGATTTGCTCACAGATCTAGCACGCGGCTTGCGACTCGAAGAACACCACCTAGCCTCCGATGTCGTCCAATACTATGTTCAAAAATCCTCTAGACAAGGGTCTGTCAGGGGCGACAGACGCGAGAGTGGGGGGGGTGTTGGCAGCAGTCAGGGAACCGAAGGAGCCACAAGATGAAGAGAGTCAGAGCGAAGGGACAGCATAGGCAGACATGGCAGTCAAAGAAGATCTGGCAAATAGGCCAGTAATTTTTCTCATAAAGAAACAAGTATGAGCATTCACGCAAATCTAGCACTTAGGCAACCCTTTAACTTTTCAAAAACCCTTACACCAATTAAAAGTGATTCTCATCACTAAACACCATTGTAAATACCATTTCATATTTTTGTAGCTCCATTTTGTGCAAGCCAAGGAGTCCTTGAGCTTGAGGAGCTTTAGAAGTATCTACCTGCCAATTTTCGTAATTTTTAGATCTCGTTTGAGCCCTCAAATAAGCCCTGGAACCTAATTTTTAACTAGGCCGGACACTAGGTCTGAACAGGGCCAAAGCTAGTCAAAAACTATAAAAGGAGCTAGAGAGCTCATTTTTGAGGTTAGCTTGTAATTGAAATGAACTTGTAAGAGCTTTTTGAAAGGAATCTAAGAACTCCATTGCTTCTCAATCTTTGTCTTGCCGTGTGTGCGCGTGTGTGTGTATGTGTGTGCATGTTTGTGTGCTTCTCACTCATGCACTTGTGCCTCCACTTGCTCGAGGTCTTCATACCATCCTCACGTCTTCCCGGATTGACATTAAAGGAGGTGCTACTCATCACTGAGCTACACCAGTATGCATAGTGTACGTATGTGTGTTTTGTATGCATGTATGTGTATGTATGCATGCATGTATGTATGTAAACGAATGCATATGAGTATGTATGCACATGTGCGTAGACATGCACTTGTGTGTACACATGCACTTGTGTGTGTATGTATATGTCTGTGTATGTATGTGTGTCTGTGTATATGTATGTGTATGTGAATGTATGCATGTGTTTATAAAATGCGTTTGTGTGTGTATATGTGCATATGTGTGTATGTATGTGTTTGTATGCATATGTGTGTATGTATGTGCATGTGTGTGTATACATGTGTCTAAGTATGTATGTGAATGCATGTGTATGCATGTGTGTGTATGTATGCATGTGTGTGTATGTATGCATGTCTGTGTATGTATGCATGTGTGTGTATGTGTGTGTGTCTATCTGTGTGTAGGTATATGTGCAAGTATCTATATGTGCATGTGTGTGTATGCATATGTGTGCATTTATGTATGTGTTTATATGTGTGTATGTTTGTATGTGTGCATACATATGTATGCATGTATGTATGTATGTATGTATGTATGTATGTATGTATGTATGTATGTGCATGTGTGTGTATGCATTTCCATATATGTATGCATGTGTGTGTATGTATGCATGTGAGTGTATGTGTATATGTATAGCATGTCTATGTGAGTGTATATATGTGTAAGTATCTATATGTGCATGTGCATGTATGTGTCTATGTGTGTGTATGTATGTGTAAGTATCTATATGTCTATGTGTATGTGTGTAGATGTATGTATATATGTAAGTGTATGTATGCATGTGAGTGTATATATGTGTCTATGTGTATATGTATGTGTAATTACATGTATGTGTGTGTATATGTGTATGTATGTGTATGCATATGTGTGTCTATGTTCTTGTGTTTATGTATGTATACATATGCATGTGTGTGTACGAATGCATGTGAGTATGTATGCACATGTGTGTATGTATGCACATGTGTGTATGTATGCACATATGTCAATGTATGCACATGTGTGTATGTATGCACATGTATGTGTATGTATACATCTATGCATAGGTGTGCATGTGTGTGTTCTGTGTATATGTGTGTATATGCATGTCCATGCATAAGTTTGTATGTGTGTATATGCATCTGTTTGTGTGTATGTGTGTATGTGTGTATCCATGTGTTTGTATAGTGCATTTGTGTGTGTATATCTGCATAAGCGTGTATGTATGTGTGTGTATGCATATGTGTGTATGTATGTGCATGTGTGTATACATGTGTCTATGTATGTATGCATATGCATGTGTATACATGTGTGTATGCATGCATGTGACTCTATGTGTGTGTGTCTATCTGTGTAGGTATATGTGCAAGTATCTATATGTGTATGTGTGTGTATGCATATGTGTGCATTTATGTATGTGTGTGTATACATATGTATGTATGTATATATGTATGTCCATGTGTGTGTATGCATGTCTATGTATGTATGAATTTGTGTGTATATATTCATGTGAGTGTATGTGTGTGTATATGTGCATATGTGTGTGTATGCATGTGTGTATGTATGTATGCATATGCATGTGTGTGTATACATGCATATGAGTGTATGTATGCATGTGATTGTATGTGTGTGTATCTATGTGTGTGTATGTATGTGTAAGTATATGTATGTGTATGTGTATATGTATATGCATGTCTATGTGTGTGTATGTATGTGTAAGTATCTATATGTGCATGTGCATGTGTGTGTCTATGTGTGTGTATGTATGTGTAAGTATCTATATGTGTATGTGTATGGTTGTATATGTATGTATGCACGTAATTGTATGTATGCATGTGAGTGTATATGTGTGTCTATGTGTGTGTATGTATGTGTAAGTACCTGTATGTGTATGTGTATATGTGTATGTGTGCATATGCATATGTGTGTGTATGTGCTTATGTCTATGTATATATACATATGCATCTGTTTATGTATGTATACATATGCATGTGTGTGTACGAATGCATGTGAGTATGTATGCACATGTGTGTATGTATGCACATGTGTGTATGCATATATGTGTGTATGTGTATGTGTGTGTGTAAATGTGTCTTTGTATGTATGCATATGTGTGTATGTATGCTGGTGAGTGTATGTGTGTGTGTGTCTATGTGTGTGTATGTATATGTGCAAGTATCTATATGTATATGTGAATGTGTATATGTGTATATGTGCAAGTATCTATATGTGTATGTGTGTGTATGCATATGTGTGCATTTGTAAATGTCTGTGTATGCATATCAAATATGTGTGCATTTGTACATGTGTGTATGTACGTGTGTGTATATGTGTATATATGTGTGTATGTGTGTATGCATATGTGTGTATGTATGTGCATGTGTGTGTATGCATGTATCTATGTATGTATGCATACACATATGTATACATGTGTGTATGCATGCATGTGTGTATGTATGGATGTGTGTGTATATGTGTGTGTATGTATATGTGCAAGTATCTGTATGTGTATGTGTGTGTATGTGTGTGTATGTTTGTGTATGTGTGTGTATGTGTATATGTCTATGTGTGTGTATATGTATCTGTGTGTATATGTGTATATGTGTGCATGTGTGTGTATGCATATGTGTGTATGTATGTGCATGTGTGTATGCATATGTGTGTATGTATGCGCATGTACCTTTGCTCATTCGATCATTGTTCGCTCTCATTCGCTCATTCGCTCTCGTTCACGCATTCGTTCTCATTCACTCGTTCAGTCGCTCGTTCGCCCTCGACCTCTCACTTGATCCCGACACAAATGTGCTAGGAGAAATCAATTTTTTTTTTCAAGTTCATGAAGCATCGCATAAGCATCACATCCAGTTTGGAATCGTCACTAAAAGTATCACTAAACATTGATGGTCATAGCAATGACGACTATACCTATCACTTATGCGATGTTGTTTATCTCTTATTCGATGCCCTAGATTTATTTTCCTAATTTCCCTTTTGCAGTGTCACATATGCAATGCTATCTAACTGGATCATTGCATAAGCGATTGTTACTGCATTTTTTTTCAATTGGGGGCATCACTACGCCCCCTTTATTCTTTAGTGAAAATTGCACGTGGATTGCATGTGAAAAACCAAAATTTGAGAAGGATCTGTATGAGCTCGAATACCATTGTTGGGTGTGTGTAGAAGTATGAGAGACACACAAGAAGCAAACACAAGGCTCATAAATGCAATAAGACACATAGAGAAGGTGGATGGTTGGAATAGCTCTCTTTATTTATGATGAACACAAGTGAAGTAAGAGCTGAATAATATACCTAAGTACAAAGTACTACCACATATGAGTGTATCATGTATACATAATATGGTGAAAAAAGCTCTAGACAACACTAGATTAAAAAGTGTCTATGCATAGGGAAAAGGCTCACATCAAATCTACTCAAGGAACATGTAAGTGTAACAAGCATGGGATAAAACATCAATGTATAGTGCCATATAAAACTCAAAAAAATGGAGTTGTTTGAAGAAACAACACATCTCTCATAGAAATTACGAGATGTATGATCAAAAGTCAAGAATTACCACCTTGCTTCTAGTTTGAGGTTGGTTTAGATGCTTTTGGCTGATTTGGGTGTTGGTCAGTCTTATACCACCACAATCTTCACTGACATTTAGAGCACATTAGTAGCTGCAAGGAACCTTGTGTTTTATGCTCACACAAAGCACGTTGAGATGCACTTTCATTATGTGAGGGAGAGGTTCTCTCCTAGAGACATCAATTACACTTATGTGCCCACATAGGATAATTTTGCAAAACTTTTCACAAAATGGTCTACAGAGGAAAAAGTTTGAAGCTTTTTGCAAAGCTTTGGGATTACTTACTTTTGTGGATTGATCTATTTCCATGTATAATGGCAGTTCCTTATACATGAATGCTAGTTCCTTCTACATTGCATCACTCCCAAGGGCATTTGTTGATATATTTTGTTAATGATGCATGTGAACACACTTAGGACTATCGTTCTTCTTTCCCTCTATAGAAGGTTTTTTTACCCTATCTTGTATATATACCTATAACCCTAATTAATCACTTATCATTGTGAATTCACTTGGTAAACGTTATGTATTTTCTTGTGCTCCAAGCTTCTTTTTCTTCTTCCTTGTGTTGTTCATGTGCTTATGTAGACCTCAAACTCCAACATATATGACAGTATGCACTAATTTTTTATCACACACTCAACCAGAAATGCATTATACATAGAAGACATATACTCCCTACTTGATCACAATGGACGGTGCCTATTTGACATGGCTATTGATTTTCAGCCATACTCAAGTATTGCTTTAAGCACTTAAATACTTCAGACTTCTTGTTCAGCCGATAAACCCATACATGCCTAAAAAAAATCATCAATGAAATTCATGAAGTATAGGAAATTCCCATATGAAGATGTGTCCATCGAATCACAAACATCATTGTGAAGAAATTGCAGTTTATGTGTAGCTCTTATCAAGATATTTGTGGGAAGGAAGACTGCTACATTTTACCCGAAATATAGTCCTCACACACCTGCTTAGAAGGTTCCTAAGATTTGGGCAAAGAGGATATCATTTTGTAATTTTGCAAGCGAAGTAAACTAGCAAAGCTCTGATGATCAAAGCACGCATGCCAAAATTTTTGCATCTAGAATACCCTAAGAATCAAGAATTACACGTTGATCCATTATCATATTTTGCATAATCTATGAGCTTATAGAATCCATGACATAATATGATTGAAGCAATGATATTATCACCATTTGCACAAACTATAAGTACATATAAATTGAAAAAGAATGATCAGAGTAACTATATAGATTGAAAAAGAATGATAAGAATAACTAGGAAGAGGTAAAGAGGAGGTTAAGTAACCTCTAATCCCATGGAGGGGGATCCTCTTTGTTATCATCTCAATTTCTTTCAAAAAAAAGGTTACATTCTGAGAAGGAAGAAGAACTTTGACGAGTTTCAATCCTCTTTCCCAATAGGGCCAATAAGATATGTACTCTTGCCCAAAGTTTCCAATAAGATATGTAAGAAGGGCTTTGTGGACTTTAAACCCAAAAATTAGTAATGGCTTTTGTATCCCATGTGTTCGATAGAGTTTCCCATTAAATTGCATTTCTTGCAGGCCAAGAACAACCCTATGGGAGGAACATGTGATCTAGGTAGAAGATATTGTAAAGATTTCTCAATATCTTAGAGCCTTTGTGATAAGAATATAAGTTTCCTAAAGAAGATTTCTACTCGAGACGATTTTGCACACAGCATGGAGAGGGGGGAAGGGGGGCTAGGGGTAGGGAGCGGGGAGAGGGAAGTGGGGGGAGGGGGGTTGAACTAGATAACTTACACCGATCTTTCATTGGAGAAACTTTGGCACAAAGGCTAACACTAAGCATGGCTAGAACTACCTGTCTCAGTATCATGTATCCCACAAGCACGTAATGGCAATCTGCTCAAAAGATCAAGACGATTTGTAGCTCAAGTGGCTCATGATTCGTTTGCGGTTTGTTGGTTGCGTTACTCCTCATCACATGTTATGCCATGAGATATCAAATCAGTTCTCTTCGAGGAATGTTGGGTTTCAGGTGCTCTTGTTGGATATGTCAGTAGCAACAAGGCCATGCTGTTGGCATAAAAGCTCAAATCAATCTCTTCGTCTCGTCTTAGGGTCATTACGCTTAATAGACCTTTGGTCTCTATTCATTCCTAATGGCTGCTAGGCATTCTACCCCCACATTTGTGATTCGGAGATCTCATGAATACCATGCCTTCCACATTGTTCTCTTCATTAATTAGTTCAAACTATGAAGAGGAGTTATCTAAGCTCAAACTAAACTTTCTTTTTATGAAAAAGGGACTGGTTTGTAACTCCGAAGCTTCACATATGATGAGTTACCCGCGAATTGCAACACCTATCTCCGATTTTTCTTGTGTAGAACGAACATAAGTTGGCCCCCGCCCCTGCACACTGCACACACACAGCTTGTCAAACCCTTCATAAGAAAACACGTTTTCCTTGGCTTTAAAAAAAGAACTCCTCTCTCTCTCTCCACCGCACCACAAACAACTCTCTCTCTCTCTCTGGCTCTCTCTCTCTCCAGTGTCCACCGCACCACAAACACAAACAACTCTCTCTCTCTCTCTGGCTCTCTCTCTCTCCAGTGTCCACCGCACCACAAACACAAACAACTCTCTCTCTCTCTCTCTCTCTCTCTCTCTCTCTCTCTCTGTATATATCCACCGCAGCACAAACAACAGTCTCTCTGAGAATCTCCGTTTCCGCGATTTCTGTGAAGAATGCCCATTGTAATTTGTCATGCTCATTGCTTCCTTGAAACGACAAACATTGTTGATACTTTTATGATTGGAAGGTAATGGCACTTTTTCATTTGTCTTTCCACGCTTATGTGGCTTATCTGCAGAGCCCTCGGTCCATGTATGATGTCAGATGTCCTTGTGGATAAACAAAACAGAGGGAAGGGAAACCCCCCTCTCTCTCTCTCTCCCTCTCTACACGCAGAGGCGCACTATGATGAAGAAACACCAGTATACCGTACCAGAAAAAGGAGCTGAGCTGAAAATCTCGTATTTCCGCGGCTCCTGTAAACGATGCCGTAATTCGATGAAACGGCCAAAATCGTGGATAATTTCTCATAGAAAGATATTCATATCTTGATCTAGCCGACAGGAAATTTTCTTACGCAGATTTGTTTGTCTTATCTGCAACACCTATCAACGGCGTTCTAACATATATATATAAAACAGATGGCAACCTCTCTCTCTTGTACGCACACATCCACTGTCAGAGACGTACACGTACCAGAAAAGGAACCTGCCCTGAAAATCTCCTTTTCTGCGGCATCTGTGAAGAATGCCGTACTTCGCTAAAGCGACAGAAAAACCACAGCATTTTCATTTCTTCTACGCGAAATTTGAATGGAAGGAAGGGAAGCGCAGCTCCGAAACATCGGTCAGTCGTACCGACTACTGAGAGCCCCAAGTCCTTAGTACATTGGAATGCGTGTTACATGTCATCTGTGTGAGGAGTCTTATTTGCCGAGACACGCCATAAAGCTGCAAGCTTGTCTCCATTCTAATGAACTATAGTGACGCAGATGCATCAACGTGAAAGGCAGGGGGGTGGTAATGGGCAGATCCACTGTCGCGATACGGGTGACTTTGTCTTCATAATTTCTACCGACGCATGTTGAGGGTGTGCCATGCCGAACTCCACTTGTAGCACAAACTCCAAATATATTCCGAACAGCTTATGGGGCAATCAGATGAAGAAACATGTCAAATCACAGAGAGTTTCTGAGAAAAGATATATATATATATATATATATATATATATATATATATATATATAGTGCAGATGAAGAAATCTGTCAAATCAAGACAGTTTGGGGAAAAGACATGTATGTATATAAAATTTACAAGGGAGAAAACTGATCGGTTATAGATAATCACAGATTCAAATTTTGCCAATAATAAAACATGAAAATATAAAAGAGTTGTCCACGTGACGTAGGCGAGGTGGTTGGGCAATCACCTTTTCAAAAGGAGGTTGTGTTCAATTTTTGTGGGCTGTTGGACATGTTTGTGTGAGTCTAGCATCTATGGGGCCTTGTAATGTCTTTGGGTAGTCCTTTCATCGTGATGCTTTGGGAGTCCCATGGGTACTATGCCCTTCACTTGTATAGTTGTTCTTTCAATGCATTCAAGCTTGGAGAGATTAGGCTTAGGCCAAACTTCCTTTTTAGAAAATACATAAAAAAATTTAGGAACAAATAGTGAAGTGCTTTTAAATACGAGATATCAATTAAATTCAGCATAATGTGCTTTAAGCCTTCATGCATGTTAGCTCACCGAATTGGGCTTTACATCTCTCAAAGTTAGGGGCAAGGGTTCAACCCGTGTGGGTTGTGATTGGACACCCCTAATTGTTTAAGTGGTGAGATGTTAAAATCAACTCTTTCGAGGCACTATTGGGATTTTGGGCTACCCAAATGAAGTCAATTATCTCATTTGGCTTTAACACCCTCCTTTCCTAGTTTCTACTTTAGTAGACATTTCAACTATGTATTGTTGTGGTAGCTATGCATTTAACCTCTCCTTTGTGGGATTTGAGGATACAATCGGTGCTATGCCTCTCTTTCATTGTACTTTCATCGATCCAACTTCCTTTAGAAAAAAAGACATATAAGTTTACTGTTTTTGTCCAATGGTGATAGCTCATGCGCTTGAAGCATTTTGCTTCTCTAATTGAAAATCAATGAACAATTTCATCACCTCTAGAAACATTATATCCTTGAATTGATATGAATATCTAAATGTTCTACATGTTCTTGAATCCTCAATAAGCCTTTGTGGAGGATGAACGAGACATTGAGTTGCCTCTAGTATTTTTTGTTGTGATGACGTTAAAAAGCTATTATTTGATTATATTGTTGGAGATAGACGTTTGTGGAAGCACGTGAACAACACAAGGAAGAATAAGAAGCTTGGAGCACAAACACACAATACAGAATGTATTACTAGAGAATGTACAAAGATAAGTAGCCCATTAGGGCAATAGGCGTATGTACAAGCCGGGGGAAAAAAACCTCCTAAAGAGGGAAAAAAGTGCCCCGGTAGTCCTAGAGTGTTCACACACATCACTACCTAAATATATCAACAAATCCCCCCTGGGAGTGATGCGGTGAACAAGGAGCTGGCACTCATGTATAAGGAAGTGCCAAGCTATGTGGAAATCACTCCACAAAAGGAAGTAAAACCAAAGCTTTGCAGAAAGCTTCAAACTTCTCCCTAGGCAGAGCCTTCGTGAAAAGGTCTGCAATGTTCTCCTGCGTGGGCACATATGCCAAGCTGATCTCCCCAGCAGAGAACCTCTCCCTGACATAGTGATAATGCACCTCAATGTGCTTAGTGCGAGCATGGAACACAGGGTTCCTTGCAACTGCCAATGCGCCGTGACTGTCAGTGAAGATGGTGGTGGCAGAAGACTGGCCAACACCCAAATCAGCCATTAGGCGTCTGAGCCACACACACTCAATAGTCGTTGTGAAAGCTGCCCTATACTCAGCCTCACAACTGGAAGTGGCCACAGTAGGTTGCTTCTTGCTCAACCAAGATATACATGAGCTACCAAGCATGAAACAAAAACCACTGGTGGACACACGAGTGTCATAGCAACCAGCCCAATCTGAGTCAAAAAAAGCATGCAAATCTGGCGGTAGTGATCCCCCCTTGGGATAAAACAACCCAAGTAGCCGAGTACCACTCAAGTAGCGAAAGATGCGCTTAACCGCTTTCCAATGCGTGACTCCTGGGCAATGCATAAACCTGCTCATCTGTGAGACAGCAAACTGAATATCTGGTCGAGTAATGCATAAGTAAATCAAGCATCCAACAGCCTGCTGATAGAGAACAGCATCAAATGCTCTCTAGCATCATGAAGACTCAATCGTAAACCTGTCTCCATAGGAGTGGCAATAGGCTTACAGTCTTCAAGGCCAAAACGCTGCAATAATGTGTCAATATATTTCGTTTGACACAAAGCCATTCCACCATCAACGTGCATAAACTGAATGCCCAAATAGTGATGCAAATGCCCCAAATCAGACATCTCAAATGAGGCATGCAAATCAGCCTTAAAATCAGCAATATGTGTCTCAATAGGACCAGTGAGCAGCATGTCATCAACATAGACAACAATGATCAGAAGCACATCATTAGCACGTTTAACATATAAGGTGCTTTCAGTTGGACTGTTCACAAAACCATGTGCAATCAGATAGGCATGTATCTTCTCATACCAAGCACTTGGTGCTTGCTTTAAACCATATAATGCCTTCTTTAACCTGCAAACCTGGTTTTCATGCCCTTTTTGCACAAAGCCACGGGGCTGAAAAACATACACTTCTTCATGCAAGTCACCATTCAGAAATGTTGTTTTAATGTACAATTGATGTACATTTCAACCATGATGGGCTGCAAGTGCACAAATGCTCCGAACAGTAGTCATACGGCATGTAGGTGCAAATGTCTCATCAAAATCAATGCCTCTTTCCTGTGCATAACCCTTTGCAACAAGCCTAGCCTTATACTTGTCAACTGTACCATCAGGTTTACGCTTCAGCTTGTATACCCACTTAGTGCCAATGGCCTTCTTGCCAGGAGGCAAGTCACATAAAGACAATGTACCATTCTTCATTATAGCATCATATTCAGATTGCATAGCAGCCATCCAATATTCTGAATTTTGTGCTTCATCAAAAGAAACAGGCTCATTCTCATCACAGAGACTAGATGCAGCCATAGTATAGAAATCTGATGCAAAGGAGGCACTATGAGAGCCTGAATGAGTACGATATGACAAAGGTGCATCTAATTTGCTCTAACGCAAAGTCTGCACCATCCATTTTGGCATAGTTTTTGCCTGCTCAATATCACCTCTCTCATCAACAAGTGCATCATGTAAATCTGCATCAGAAATGGAATGATCTGCATCATCATATGAAAGCTGCAAAGGCTGAGAAGTTGCCTCATTAGGACCAGCACTAGCCTGTCCACCTGTAAAAAGAGGCATCAAAGTATCATACATGTCTTTGGAGCTAACAGATGTCTCCTTAGTACATGAAAGCAATGGCTGAATAGCATCTTCCACAAAGACAACATCACGGCTAACCAGAATGCGTTTAGTCTGTGGATGATACAGACGATAGCCTTTACTTTCAGAACTGTACCCAAAAAATACATTTTACTGCCTTATCATCCAATTTTCTGTGATGTTGTTCAGGCACTAATGCATATGCCAAACAACCAAAAACACGCAGATGAGCAACAGATGGCTTGCGGTCATGCCAAGCCTCATATGGAGTGATAGACTGCAACGCTTTAGTGGGACACCTGTTCAGTATATATGATGCACACATGACAGCCTCAAGCCAGAAACTATGTGGTAGAGCCTGACTTTTGACCATGCACCTTGCCATCTCCATGAGTGACCTATTCTTTCGTTCAGCAACTCCATTCTGTTGAGGTGTATACGGCACTGTACACTGGTGTTTTATCCCACGTTCAACGAGAAATGCATTAAAATCTGAAGACATATATTCCCCCCCTGATCAGAACGGAGGGTGCCCATTTTACATGCTGACACATTTTTAGCCGAAACCAAAAACTGTTTGAAGCACATGAACACTTCGGACTTTGCTTTGAGTGGATATACCCATGCATGCCTGGAAAAATCGTCAATGAAAGTCACGAAGTAAAGGTAATTTCCAAAAGAGGGTGTCTGCATAGGACCACAGACATCACTATGTACAAGCTGCAATTTCTGCGTAGCCCGAACTGAACCATCTTTTGGAAAGGAAGAATGCTGCATTTTGCCCAAAATACAGCCTTCACAAACATGTTTTCCAGGTGCCTCAAGTTTGGGCAAAGAGGACACCATTTCAGATTTCTGCATGCGTAACAAACTAGCAAAATTCAGATGACCAAAGCGTGCATGCCAAAGCTTTGCATCTGACATAGCCTGAGAATCATGAACTGCACATGCCGAATCATTCACAGATCTTTCATAGTTTATGAGCTTATACAGCCCACGACATAAAATGCCAGAAGCAATAATCACATCGCCATTTGAGAGATCATGGACTGTACACCTGTCATCAACGAATTTCACAACCAAGCCAATCTTGGCTAATGCAGAGACTGATAACAGGTTCTTTTTTATCCCTGGCACAAATAAAGCATCTGAGAAAGTGAAAGAACTACCATCAACAGTAGTCAGAATGATCTTACCAACTCCCATAACAGGATAAGAGGAGTTATTGGCGCATGTGACAGTATTCCCTGTAGGGGCAGGCTCGAGTGAAGAGAAGAAACTGCACTGCGAGGTAATATGTTTGGTCGCCCCACTGTCAAAGTACCAAACATCTGAGTCTATTGCAGACATGCACTGATCATGAGAAGATGGGTCAAAACTGCAAACAGTAGTAAACGCCCATTCTTCTTCCTGCACAAGATTTGCAGACTCTGTTTTTGGTGTAGATGCCTCTGCAACAACCATTCCAGCCTCTTTCTTCTTTGCCTCTTTAGCAGCCAGTTTTGGACAGTTCTTTATAATATGATCATTTCCTTTATAGTACTTGCAGAACAATTTCTGCTTTTCTGATTTCTTCTCATCTTTATCCTCGTTCTTCGATTGTGTAGCATTTGCAGATTTCTGCTTACTAGTAGAAGAGCTCCATTTTCCTTTGCCCTTCTGACTAGCCAGCAAAGCTTGATCTGCAATACGCATAATGGACTTGTTCTGCCTGGACTGATCTTCTTGCAACAGAACAGAGACTAATTCCTCAAATGACAAGGCATTCGGATTGCCTTTCATCATCAACCGAAGAGTAGAGGCAAAGCTCTGATATGAATCAGGAAGACCATTCAGAACGGTTTGCAGAAGTGAGCTATCTGGTATAACCTCATCAGCAGAAATCAATTGTTCCTTCATGTCTTTGATCTTTGTAAGAAAACTGTCCATAGAATCACCTTCATTCATGTGCTCACTCTCCAACTGTTTTCGGAGGTAAGCAACACGAGCCTCATTCCTAGCCTGGTACAAAGTGGTAAGTGTATCCCAAGCATCCTTTGCTGTTCTACAAGAGCGAATGTGAGGAATAATGGCACGTTTGACAGACAAAGCTATCAATGCATGTGCCTGGGCATCTCTGCCATCCCAACGAATTTGCTCTGCAGTAGGTGCAACAGAAACAGCAGCACGAACAGGAATCTGTGGAATATCATCTTCGACACCATCTTCATCAGCTACAACACCTGTATTTGCAGTACCTGTCATTACAGGTGTAATAGGAGGTCTTTCAACACCCTGCACAATGTTCCACAATCCTTTTGCAACCAGTACATATCGCTGTGAAGAGATGGATAGGTATGTGCTTGAAGATGAAGAGGTGTTGCAAAATCCTTGATCTACACCAGCCAAATGAACTCCATGAGTATATGGTGGGCCCTTTTAGCTTGCCAATGGATGTATTAGACACCCTATGTACCTTGGAAGATCACTCTCAAAAAGATAGATCAAAACAGATAAGTTGGAGTTAGCTCAGAGGTGAAAACTTGCTATTCTTGGTTCATACACCTGTCCAGTGTTTTACATAATTCTCTGAGCACAGTAGCAATTAGCTCAATTCCTCTTGGGGAAGTCTAGGCAACTTAAAGAGCTAACTTTTAAGAGTAATCTCATCAAAAATAATGAACCACACACTGAGAATGAGTTTTAACAAGTGATAATATCATCCCGATTTTCACGGGCTGCTATAGAAATAGACCAGTGAGCAAACAAATCAACATAACTCAAAATATAGGAATCCAATGACTATGAAAATTTGTATGCTTATACTAAACAGTAAGCTGAATCCAACAAGCTTTAAATCACTGAATTTGGATAAGTAACCAGTAAGAAACACCTCTGACAAAATGAGTGAAAAAGTCGGGTACCTGACAGAGAAGTGAAGATGAACAGACCCTGTTGACTTCAAATGAACATAACTGAAGATTGCAACATCCAAATGACATGAAAATTTGTGAGCATATAGTAGACTTATAGAGCTAACTTTACAACCTTAAATCACTGAAAATTATGCACTAAGCTCAGAGAAAGATGACTGAGAAAATTGAGAGTAATGGCAGTGAGTAGTACACTTCACAAGAACATGGAAAGATGAACACAAATAATCATGAAAATAAAAGTATATTGCTTGTACAATACAATGACTTACTGATACATATGTGTGCCTTGTAATCACACCTTGATATGGCATAAAGCTCAGCTCTTGGAGGTCTTCACATAGGTCTCTCTAACCACGACTAAAACTGCCATCTATTTATAGTTGAGTTTGGGAGGCTAACTTCCCTCAATCACTCTCCAATCAATCAATGATTGATTTGATTCTCTACCTACCACAAATCACGAATTCATGGCTCCTCTTTCCATTCTTGGTCAAGTGGACTCAACCACTTAAGATTCTCTTACTTTTACATTAAGTAAACTCTTCAAAAGTTACAAGAGGTAGTTCACAAGTGAACTTTACATAATCTTCATTTTAAGGCTTTTTCTATGACTTTGTGGGACTCAAGCCAATACTTAGGCTTGTCATAGACTTGCTCCAACAGCTCCCCCTCAAGCCAAGTATGCTTGAGGTCTTCAATCTTCCAAGATTACCTGCAAACCAATCATAGCCTTGAATTTGCAAAGCTTTGTACCATCCAATGCTTTGGTTAGAATATCTACACATTGTTGATGAGTGGACACATATGATATTTGAATCTCTTTGCTTAGAACCTTCTCTCGTACATAGTGATAATGAACTTCAATATGTTTAGTCCTTGCATGAAAAATAGGATTAGCAGCCAAATGAATAGAACTCATATTGTCACCAAAAATAGTTGGAGTTCCAAACTCCAATCCAAGATCTTTGAATAATGTCTTCATCCACATAGCTTCTTGTGTATCTATGGCAAGACCTCTATATTCAGCTTCAATAGAAGAGAGAGCAACTGTGGGTTGCTTCTTGGATGACCATGAAATAAGCTTTGAACCTGCAAAGGTAAGATAACCTGAAGTGCTCCTTCTATCTTCCTTGGAGCCAGCCCAATCTGCATCAGAAAATAGCTTCAAACCTAAATCAGATACATAAGGATAATAAAGTCCTTCATTTATGGTTCCTCTGAGATACTTGAGAATCCTTTTGGCAGCATCCATATGTGGTTTCCTTGGTGTGTGCATAAATTGGCTTAGCACACTCACACTGTAACATATATCTACTCTTGTCAATGTGGCATAGTTGAGACTACCCACTAGACTTTGATATGATGTGATGTCCTCTATAAGTTCACCTTCATGTGAGCTCAATTTGTGATTGACCTCCATTGGAGTACCTGCAATCTTACAATCTTGCATCTTGAATTTTGCCAACATGTCCTTAATGTACTTCCTTTGAGTGAGAAACAAACCATGATCTTTGTAGACAACTTCCAAACCTAGGAAGTAGGTAAGTGAACCCAAATCACTTATCTTGAACTCTTCTCTCATCTGATCTTTGATCTTCTTCATACCATCTGCATCATTTCCTGTCAATATAATATCATCTACATATACACATAGGTAGATGACCTCGGAATTACTCTTTTTAATAAAGAGTGAAGGATCTGCCTTGCTTGGTTGAAAGCCTTTGTCCTACAAGAATGAAACAAGCCTGAAATTCCAAGCTCTTGGAGCTTGCTTCAGACCATACAATGCTTTGTTAAGTTTACACACATAATCAGGATAAACTTGATTCTCAAAACCAGGTGGTTGTGCCATATATACCTCTTCTATTATCCAACCATTCAAAAATGCATTCTTTACATCTAGTTGAAGTATCTTCCAATTCTTGGAAGAGGCAATACTAAGCAAAACCCTAATAGTAGGCATCTTTGCCACATGAGAGAACGTATCATAATCAATTCCCTGAGTTTATGCAAAGCCTTTTGCTACAAGCCTTGCCTTATACCTGTTAATGGAACCATCAGAATTCTTCTTGAGTTTATAGACCCATCTTGAGCCTATTACCTTCATGGATGAAGTCTTGGGCACCAAATCCCAAGTGTTGTTTTCCTCAAGTGCTTCAATCTCTTCCTTCATTGCATGCTTCCATTCTGTTTTTGCTTTGGCCTCTTCGAATGATGATGGCTCCTCTTGGTTTATGTCCTGTGCTATGTAGATAGAATGTTTAGTTACTAATGAGGTGTCAAACCCATACCTTTCTGGTTTTTTCTTTTCCCTCATAGATCTTCTTAGGCCATGATGTGATGATTCTGCCTCATGTCCAAGTTCCTGCAATTTTGCTTTACCTTTAGACTTCCATGCTTTGATCTTTTCCATGTGAGATTCTTCATCATCCTCTGAGGTGTCTTGTTCTTCAATCTTTGATTGTTCTCTACCAAGCTTTGGAAAATCTTCTTCAAGATCATATGGTAAATTGATCTTCCTGCATGAATCTTCATACCATGAATTGTTCTCATCAAAAACTACATCTCTGCTTACCAAGAATCTTTTGTTGGTAGGGTTGTATAACCTGTAGCCCTTTTGATTGTTGTCATATCTAATAAATACACACCTTTTTGCCTTTGGATCCATCTTGCCTCTAACCTGTGAAGGAACATGAGCAAAAGCAATACATCCAAAAATTTTACAATGATCTAAGCTTGGTCTTCTTCCATTCCAAGCCTCATATGGAGTCATCCCATCAAGGGATTTTGAAGGCAACCTGTTAATCAAGTAAGTGGCTGTAGATACAGCCTCGGCCCATAAGTAATTAGGTAAATGCTTTTCATTTAACATAGACCTTGCAGCTTCAACAATTGTCCTATTCCTCCTTTCTGCCACTCCATTTTGCTCAGGAGTGTACCTTGTAGTTACCTCTCTTTTGATTCCTATTTCTTGAAGAAAAGAATCAAACTCATGGGAGAAGTATTCTCCCCCTCCATCTGACCTTAGCCTTTTTAGTGATTTACCTGTTTGATTCTCCACAAGAGCCAAATATCTTTTGAAACATGAAAAAACTTCATCTTTGTGTTTCATAAAGAATAGGATAGTCCATCTGCTGCAATCATCAAGAAAGGAAACATAATACCTTGATCCAGATATTGAAGCTTCCTTGCTAGGTCCCCATACATCTGTATGAACCAACTCCAAGAGATCTCCATGCATATAACCTTTCTTCATGAATGGTAACCTGTGAGACTTTCCAAATTGACATGCACTACACTTATAAATCATATGTTGTTTTGACAAATTAGGAAGTCGCCCTACACTTATCAAATTCTTTGTAATGTTAGGGACATAGAGTACCTTACTGAGTAGGTTGATGTTTCCATCAGGTGCTTTGACATTGCCTATTTTCTCCACTGGATGTTTTGTATCATATCCTGTTTGTACCTCATGCTTATTCCTTCGATCTTCTAAATCTGATAGGAGTGCCACATTTCCTGCCACATGATTTGAACAACCTGAATCTATGTAGAAAACATGCTCATCAGATTTACCTTGTGGCATAGCCATGTTCATGATCAATAATGAATCCTCTTTGTTTGAGTCTTCTGTGTACTTATTTTGTAGTCTCTCCTTCCTTTGTAGCCTCCTTGATAGTTTGAATGATTGTAGTTGTTGTAGTTGCCATGGTAGTTGTTGAACCTTCCTCTTGAGTAGCCATAACTTCCTCTATTGTATCCTCTGCCTCTTTGATTCTTGGAATTCCTAAAGCAATTTTCACTTGTATGATTAGTTAATCCACAAATAGAACATGAGTTGGAGTCTTGGGATCTCCCCCTGCCTTGTCTACCTCCTCTTCCTCTACCTCTGCATTTCTTCCTCTACCTGCATAGTTAGCTTGATATGTACCTGCTTCATCATCCACTTTCTTTGCCTTTCCTTTGTTATCTTTAGACTTGCTTTTATCCGTGTATAAAGCTGAAGATTGATTACCTTTAGAGCTTTCTCCATTTTTTATCAGCTTTGCCTCTTGAGTAAGTAGTTGTCCAATGAGTGTGTTGAAATCAAGTACATGCATGTCCATGTACAAATCCATAGCTGTGGTGAATGCTTCCCACTTATCATCTGCCTTCAAGCCATTGATGACCTGCCTTACAATTTGCTCTTCATCTATTACCTCTCCAATGCTTCCCAACTGATCCGCTATGTCCTTGAGCTTTGTGACAAAATCAGTCACATTTTGTTTGGGAGCCTTCTTGAGAGTTGTGAAATCCAGCCATAGTTGATGCTTCCTAGCTTTAGTACTCAAAGAAAAGAAAGCTTCAAGTGCATCCCACACTTCCTGAGATGTCTTACAACTTCTAATGTGAGGCAACAAAAAATCTGAGATAGAGTTGAGGAGATAAGACCTTGCAAGTGCATCCTTGGAGCACCATGTGCTCAATCTTTCTTGCTCTCCTTGTGTTGGTTGACTTTTGTTCCTGAAACTTGGCATAACTTCATCTCCAGCCACATAACCATATAAACTTCTACCTTGGAGATAAGCTTCCATTCTTAATGACCAAGCTGAGTAGTTACCTCTGTCCAATTTGTCAATTGATGAAGGAAATCCATCTGCCATGTTGTCCAACCTTGCTCTGATACCACTGTGAAGAGATGGATAGGTATGTGCTTGAAGATGAAGAGGTGTTGCAAAATCCATGATCTACACCAGCCAAATGAACTCCAGGAGTATATGGTGGGCCCTTTTAGCTTGCCAATGGATGTATTAGACACCCTATGTACCTTGGAAGATCACTCTCAAAAAGATAGATCAAAACAGATAAGTTGGAGTTAGCTCAGAGGTGAAAACTTGCTATTCTTGGTTCATACACCTGTCCAGTGTTTTACATAATTCTCTGAGCACAGCAGCAACTAGCTCAATTCCTCTTGGGGAAGTCTAGGAAAATTAAAGAGCTAACTTTCAAGAGTAATCTCATCAAAAATAATGAACCACACACTGAGAATGAGTTTTAACAAGTGATGACATCATCCCGATCTTCGGGCTGCTACAGAAATAGACTAGTGAGCAAAAAAATCAACATAACTCAAAATGTAGGAATCCAATGATTATGAAAATTTGTATGCTTATACTAGACAGTAAGCTGAATGCAAAAAGCTTTAAATCACTGAATTTGGATAAGTAACCACTGAGAAACACCTCTGACAAGATGAGTGAAAAAGTCGTGTACCTGACAGAGAAGTGAAGATGAACAGACCCTGTTGACTTCAAATGAACATAACTGAAGATTGCAACATCCAAATGACATGAAAATTTGTGAGCATATAGTAGACCTATAGAGCTAACTTTACCAACTTAAGTCACTGAAAATGATGCACCAAGCTCAGAGAAAACATCTCTGCAAGCTGACTGAGAAAACTGAGAGTAATGGCAGTGAGTAGTACACTTCACAAGAACATGGAAAGATGAACACAAATAATCATGAAAATAAAAGTATATTGCTTGGACAATACAATGACTTACTGATACATATGTGTGCCATGTAATCACACCTTGATATGGCATAAAGCTCAGCTCTTGGAGGTCTTCACATAGGTCTCTCTAACCACGATTAAAACTGCCATCTATTTATAGTTGAGTTTGGGAGGCTAACTTCCCTCAATCACTCTCCAATCAATCAATGATTGATTTGATTCTCTACCTACCACAAATCACGAACTCGTGGCTCCTCTTTCCATTCTTGATCAAGTGGACTCAACCACTTAAGATTCTCTTACTTTTACATTAAGTAAACTCTTCAAAAGTTACAAGAGGTAGTTCACAAGTGAACTTTACATAGTCTTCATTTTAAGGCTTTTTCTATGACTTTGTGGGACTCAAGCCAATACTTAGGCTTGTCATAGACTTGCTCCAACACTCGCATCATATAAGCCCATAATGGGTAGTTGGTACCATCCAACTTATCCTCAACAGCCAACATACGGAATACATCACTGCTTTCAGCCATGGCCGGTGACTAAAATACCTTGATGCAGAAAATTGACTGTATCTCAAAAAGTTGAACAGAATTGCCCAGACGAGTTCTGCTAGACCTGTAGCAGACTTCGAGACGCTTAAACTGGAGAACAGAAACTGGTATATACCTTTGACACAAAAGGATGAAATAGCCTGCACAAGCACTGCGATAGTGCATTCGGAGGCCGAAACGAGCTCATATCGCGATTTCGGCACCACACAGCAAAGCTATTTTGATCTCGGAAACACCCTGAGTATGCGCACCAAATTTCCTGCGAATCTGAGACTGCAAATGGAGGAGTGTCGACGGCGCTCTAGAAGAAGCGACGACCTGCTCTGATACCAATTGTTGGAGATAGACGTCTGCAGAAGCACGCAAACAGCACAAGGAAGAAGAAGAAGCTTGGAGCACAAACACACAATACAGAATGTATTACTAGAGAATGTACAAAGATAATTAGCCCATTAGGGCAATAGGCGTATGTACAAGCCGGGGGAAATAAACCTCCTAAAGAGGGAAAAAAGTGCCCCGACGGTCCTAGAGTGTTCACACACATCACTACCTAAATATATCAACATATATATCCTATGAAATGCATGGCAATTTATCTAACATAAATAAGTAGCTACTAAAGAATGTATGTGTGGTATTTGGTTCAATCATTGCATGTGAGATTGTTTGTGAGCTTTACTTGGAGTCAATGAGGAGTTGCTTCTAGAGCTAAACTTGGATTGAAATAGCTGAAGGAAGTCCTGAGTTTCAAAGTTACTTCATCAATAAATTGTATGCTTTTTTATTGCATATTTGAATTATACATTGACAATAGTGTAAGACATAAAACTCGGCTAAAAAGTTTGAGATGAATTATGATCATTCTAAATTTTAGTACTTAATTGTCAAAAATCATGTGTTCATAGATTATCATTTTCTTTGTTTCTTGATTATTCCTTGTAAAGTTTTAATCAACTATCATGTCAATGATTTTTTCTTTTGTTTTTGTATTAGGCATTAAGCAACAATGAGGTTTTACCCTCTTTGGATTGACAATTTAAAAAAGTTTCTTGAATCATTAGTGGATATGGTTATTTCAATCTCATTTTCTTCTTAAAAGAAAGGTCGGCCTTGAGGCCTAATCTCATTGGAATTATATGAAATTAACTAAAAGTACAAGAGAAGGATAACTTACTACCCATGAGAACCCTATTGAGAACATTGTTTTTATGTCTAGGTTAAGGTACAAGATCCAAATGATGTAAATACCTTTGGGAGGTCTTCAAATGCTTCAAGAAGGCTCACATAAATTATTAAACATGGAGAGAACGCCATGTGAGTTCTAGAACATGGTGACTCAAATGACTGAGTCACAACGGAGGTGTAGTGGTGTCCTAATGGAAGGTCGATGTGGCTAGTTCTCAAAGTCCATCCATATGTTCCTTATTTGAGCACTTAAGTCATGTAATACCTCCACCCAAGTGTATACCATGAGTTTAGAGATATTAGGAAGGTTTTGGGTTAGTTTTCCATGCCATAATAGGAGGAGATAAGTTGTGATCTTGTTGAAAGTCCAAGAGAGTCATATGTTTATCTCTCTACGACTGTACTTTTATAGATAGAGATTGCAGACCTTGTATCTCCCTCATTATATATCAGAATTACATCTTTCATGGTTCATTGAAAAGCTCTAACTATCAACTATCATTTTATAAATTTTCATATTCATTCGAATGGTTACGTGAGAGCACTTCTCTCTACAAGTAGCATGTGTTCTCAGGTTTACCTCTATTGAAGGTCTCCATTAAACCTCGAAATTGCAGAGGTCATATCACTTTCTGTATTTATCCACATCAAGTGTTCTTTAGATCATTGGAAATATCTTGGTTTCTAGTATATGTGGATAACATCAATTTTAAAAAATTCTAAATGAGTGGAGAATAACAAACTCTACAAGCAATATTCATTTTCTGTGTGTAAGTTTGTGAGAAGGTCAACTAGTTCCTAGGGAGTTCTACCTACTTCTAGCTATACTTTTGAGGTCAATAAACTCCAACATGGGTATCAAAGCAAGGAATTGAAGCTTGGATAAGATTCTAATACCTTGACGAAGAATTTGAAGGTATTGGAGTAAAGGTTCATCATCAACACTACATGAAGGTAGAAGGAGATAGCAAGGAAGCATCTCAAGCAACATCCAAGCTAATCACATATAGAAAAAAGAAGGGTTAAAGGAGGAAGTTTAGTATTTACACAATGGGCGACAAACATGCACAAATAGAGAAGCTTGATAAGAATAACTATCAAGCATGATGATTTAGAATCACAACATACTTGCAAGGTAGAGGCTTGTATGGTTTGATTGATGGCATAAATATCAAACCTATATTACCAGATGATCCAAATCAACAACAATTGAGGGAATTTGCACCTTAGAATGAAAGAGAAAAAAAGTATTATATTTATTTTATCACAAAATATTCAAGATTCAATGGTAGGAGATATACAAGATCTACACACAAGTAGGGATGTTTGGTTTGCATTGGAAAGATTGTATGCTACAAGTACAAGAGCAAGGAAGATTGAATTCAAAAACGAGTTCAACAACATAAAGAAATATTCAAGGACATTGGTCAATGATTATGTATTGAAGGTCAAAGAGATTGCAGATCAACAAGGATCAATTCAAGCTCATGTGGAGGACGACGACTTGGTTGCACATACTCTCAATGGACTCAAGCTAGACAATGAGAGATGGAAACCATTCATTACTTCTATTTATGTTAGAGGAGAATTACCAAATTTTGATAAGCTTGTTCCTCTCATGCTCATAGAGGAGATGAATCTAAATGGCTCTAATTCAAATAAACAAGGTTTCTTGTGGAAATCCCCTCTTGATTGCCCATCATGCAAGCTTCACATGTTGACTTCATGTCTACAATTGATGGTAAGTGTGCAACCATATCCCTAGGGATGCATCTCCTTTAGTATAGGGTATCCAATATAGCCAAATCTCTCATGCCATAGCTTAGTTGAGCCCACACTTGTTGTGGCTATAAAAATAGACAACTCATACACGTTCCTCCTCCTTATGTTAGTCCTAAGAAGGTTGTTGTTACTATCCATAATCTTAGCTCCTTAATGAAAGATAATTCATGACCTTGATCAACTATAGAAGCTACTCAAAGTAGACTTTGTTTGACTTGTGGAACATACAATACATATGAAAGAATTTTTTATATCACCATTCAAATTAATGAAAGAGATTGTACCTTCACCCTTTGCAAGACAATGTGCAATATTGCCTACCTTTATTGTGATGGGTTCCCTTAGTGGTTGTAAGTAATTGTAAAAGTATTTTTTGCTTGTCATGTGATGAGAGGCACCACCCTCCAACACCCGCGAGTCATCTTGTCATAAAGTATCTAATTAATGTTGATATATTTACGTAGTGATGTGTCTGGACACATTAGGACCATCGGGGCACTTTTTTGCCTTTTTAGGAGGTCCCCCCCCCCTTGTATATACACCTATAAGCCTAATGGGGTACTTATCTTTGTACATTCTCTTAGTAATACATTCATTATTGCGTGTTGTGCTCCAAGCTTCTTCTTCTTCCTTGTGCTTCTGAAAACCTCAAACTCCAACAATTGGTATTAGAGCAGGTCGCCGCTTCATCTAGGGTGTCATCGACATCCCTTTGGTCACAATCTCAGAATCACACAAAATTTGGTGAGCATACTCAGGGAGATTAGGAGTTTGGCCTCCAAATGCACTCTCGTAGTGTCTGTGCAAGCAATTTCATCTTTTTGTTAAGCACCTTGAAGTTTGCTACAAGTTTAGTAGAACTTGATAGGATAGTTCTATTCAACTTTTTGAGATACACTCATTTTTCTTCATCAAGGTATTTTAGTCAGTGGCCATGGTTGAAAGTAGTGATGTATTTTGTCTGTTGGCTATTTAGGATAAGTTGGATGGTACGAATTGCCCATTATGGGATTATATGGTGTTTCATGTATTGGTTACAAAAGGACTATGTGTAGGGTCTTGGAAAACTTCCTATTACACCTACAAATACAGTTACTAAAGCTAATGCAGAAAGCATTGAAGATGGTGACATTCTTGAGGTTCTTGTTCATGCCATGGTTCCTGCTGCACCTACTGTGGATCAACTTCATTGGGATGGTAGAGATGCTCAGGCACATGCTTTAATAGCCTTGTTTGTCAAACATGCCATTATTCCTCACATTCACTCCTACAAAATGGCTAAGGATGCTTGGGATACACTTACCACTTTATATCAAGCAAGCAATGATGCTTGTATTGCTTACCTATGAAAACAATTGGAGAGAGAGCACATGAATGAAGGAGATTCCATGGATAGTTTTTTGAAAAAGATCAAAAATTTGAAGGAGCAATTCATTTCTCCTGATGAAGTCTTGCCTGACGATCCACTTGTGTAGACTATTCTGAATGATCTTCTAGATTCATATCAGATTTTGCTTCTACTCTTCGATTCATGATGAAAGGCAATCCAAATGCCTTAAATTTTGAGGAGTTAGTCTCTATTTTGTTGCAAGAACACCAGTCTAGGCAGAATAGGTCCATTATGCATATTGCAGATCAAGCTTTCTTGGATAATCAAAAGGGAAAAGGTAAATCGAGATCTACTAGTAAGTAGAAATCTACCAGTGCTACAAAATCAAAGAAGGATGAGAGAGATGAGAAGAAAACAGAAAAGCAAAAATTGTTTTGCAAGTACTATAAATGATCATGTCATAAAGAATTTTCCAAAACTCGCTGCAAATGAGACAAAGAAGAAAGAGGTTGGAATGCTTGCTACAGAAGCCTTTACACCCAAAACAGAGTCTACTAATCTTGTGTAGAATGAAGAATGGGCATTTAACACTATTTGCAGCTATAAACCATCTTCTTATGGACAATGTATGTCTGTAATAGACTCAACTGTTTGGTACTTTGATAATGGGGCAACCAAACACATTGCCTTGCAATGTAGTTTCTTCACTTCACTGGAGCCTCCCATATACGGAATATTGTCAGATGTGCCAACAACTCCTCTTATCTTGTTATGGGAGTTGATAAGATCATTATAACTCTTATTGATAGTAGTTCATTTACGTTGTGGGATGCATTATTTGTTCCAAGGATCAAGAAGGATTTGTTATCAATCTCAGCATTAGCTAAGATCAGCTTGGTTGTGAATTTGTTGATGACACATGTACAACTCATGATCTATCAAATGGAAATGTCATTATTGTTGGAGCAAACCAATCACAAATTGGTGATTATACAGATCTTGGAGAATGCTTATGGTCAGAATGAAGCAAAGGAAGACATTTGCAAAAAAATGAAGAAGAAGTCAGAATGTTGTCTTGTACACATATGTACATATAAGTGAAGAATCTTGTAAGCTACCATAGTTAAAATCTTTAGGATGATAAGGAGTAGAGTCATAGACGCGAGATGAGTCCAAAGTCGTGTATATATAAGATAATTATGACAAGAAATGTATGAGAGAAAGTAATAGAGTCATTTTGTAGATGACAATTTTGAGGAGGATGTGTAGAGAGTTTTTTCCCAGAAAATGGCGACGGGTTTTTCTCTGAGTGCTCTCTGTCTGATCATGTGGATCAGAAATCCTTTTGTACACATCTAATTGAGAAGCTAATGAAGCTATGTCTAGAGTTTCAGAATCTAATTCCTCTCCTACTGTGAGAATGATCATTAGGAACATTCATATGTAGAATGTGAGAACTGAAGCCAAAAGTAGCGCACTTTTCCGTCTCAGTATTTTGATCAGATCTGAGTGTATACTGTAAAGTTTTTAATGAGTGAGCACTTAAAATTTAAGTTAGAAGATGAGGAAGCTATGGCTAAAAGCATTTAGCAAAACGGGTTCCAGATTGGGAGAAATCAAGTTAAGAAGTTGACTATGTCGAAGGCGCAACTTCTGAGAGTCATTTTCTGACATGTATTTGATCTTAATGATCAAATTAAACTTTTGGTGATTAGTTTTGAGAACTAATGGCTAGTATGATTGCGCAAAGGTATTGCTAATACTTGTGCATCATTTACTTGAAGAAATTTGAAGATTTGTGCAGGTAAAGAAGTTGATATCTGAAGCAGACTTTCTGAAGTTGACACTTCTTCACTCAGAGAAGTGTTACTTGAAGTTTTGGTAAAAAAGGAACATTGTTTGTGTAAAGTTTGGTTTATAGCTGACATAGAAGTGTTCTTAAGTCAGTGTAGATCAAACCTTTGGAGATTAAAAGGTCTCCAACAGTGGTATCAGAGCTTAAGGTGAAGTACAAGAGAAGAAAAGATAATCGAAGTTCCGACTGGTGCAGATATTGAAGATCTTCCAAATCAAAGGAGGATAAGGACAAATTATTGAAGATAACTTGCAGAAGTTCATAGTACAAGTTCGAAAGAATCAAGAAGGACAAAGAATATATCAAAGGTACACTTTCTCTTCATAAACCATAGTAATTGCAGATACAGAAAGTCAAGGATGGGAGAAAGCTTGCAAATTGATAAGCTAGATAGGGAGAACTATCCAGCATGGTCCATGAGGATGGAAGCACACCTCATGAGCAAAGACCTTATAGCATTTATTACAGGAGATGAAGAAAAACCTGAGTTTGCAGATCCAAGTATTCCTACTAGGGAAGAACTTGCAATGTTGAAGACTTGGATGAGAAAGGATGCTCAAGCAAGGAGTATCATCTACATGGCTGTAAATGATTATCTTCTACCTCACATCAGAGGTTTGGAAAGTGCTACAGATGTTTGGAATGCCTTGGAAGAGCATTTCCAAAATACTACTAAGTCAAGGAAGTCCTCACTATGGGCTGAGTTCACAACATTCAAGAAGAAGAGCTCACAATCAATTTCAGATTATGTGGCAAGGATGAAAGATATTGCAGATAGCTTGGGAGCAGTGGATGAAGACATTGAAGAGGAAAAGTTGGTAAGACAAATACTTACAGGTCTAAGAGGAGATGAGAAGTGGAAGCCTTTTATATTGTCCATAGAATTGTCACTTGATCACTTTACTCCTGACCTTAATCAATTGCTAGGACACATGCTAACCTTTGAGCAGGATCTTAAAGGAGACAATGATAGAAGTACAAGTCAAGCTATGTACTCCAAAGACAAGAAAAAGAATGGCAAGGGAAAGCAATCAAATGATGATGAAGGGAATTCAAATCAAGCTAACTTCACAAAAGGGAAGACAAATTTCAGAGGTAAAGGAAGAGGAGGTAAGAACAAAGATAATGCTAAAGCTTGTTGGATTTGTGGCAGAACAAATCATTTGGCAAATGATTGTTGGTATAATAATCAAAGTGGAGGATACAACAATCAGAATTATAGTCAAAGAGGTAGAGGAGGCAGAAACCAAAGAGGCAATTTCAGAGGAAGAGGTGGTAGGACATCATATGGTAGAGGAGGTGGAAGAAACTTCCAATCTCAGTCCTACAACAATAATTATTACAATTATGCATCAGATCAGAAGGATGACATGACTCTTATCTTAAATGCAACTCATGAATCAATGGGAGAAGATCAAAGAGTGTTCTATATTGACTCAGGGTGCAGCAACCATCTGAGTGGGAATCTATCCTTGATGACTGATATGGAAGCAAGGGTGAATGGACACACAGTTCAAACAGGTGATAATACCAAACATAAAGTGGAGAGCATTGGATCAGTGAAGACAAAGAGTGGAAGTACACTTCTGAGTAAGGTACTTTATGTTCCTACTATTCCTAAAAATTTGATAAGTGTAGGGCAAATTGTGGAGAAAGGATATGAGGTAAGATTCACAAATGATGGTGTGTATGTACAAGATCCAAATCAGGGATATAGAACCATAATTGCAGGTAAAAAGGAAGGAAGATTGTTCACTCTCAAGGTCCAAGGTAATGTGGGACATGCATTGTTTACCTATGGAGGTCAAAAGGTATCTGAATTAGACCTATGGCATAAAAGGCTAGGTCATTTCAATGAGAGAGCTATAAAGGAGATGTCAAAGAATCAGGTGGTGCTTGGATTGCCAAACATTAAAGGGCAACATATGGTGTACAAGTGTGAAGCTTGTCAATTAGGTAAAGCACATAAAAGTTCTTATAACAAATCAGGGTACAAGTATTCAAATATGCTTGAATTGGTTCATACAGATGTATGGGGTCCCTCAAGGGACTATAGCATAAATGGATCCAGATATTATGTGTTGTTTGTTGATGATGCAACCAGGTGGATTACTTTGTATGTAATCAAGGACAAATCAGAAGTCTTTAAGACATTCAAACATTTCCATGCTTATGCAGAAAGGATCACAGGACAAAAGCTAAAGAGGTTAAGATCAGATGGAGGGGGAGAGTATTTCTCAAAAGAGTTTGATGATTATTTGTGGAATGCAGGTATCAAAAGAGAAGTGACTTGCAGGTACTCCCCTCAACAAAATGGAGTAGCTGAAAGGAGGAATAGGACTCTTGTAGAATTTGCAAGAGCTATGATGAAGGAAAAGAATTGTCCAAATTACTTATGGGCAGAGGCCATTAACACTGCAACATACCTTGTGAATAGGTTGCCTTGCAAAGCTTTGGATGGAGGAACCCCTTATGAAGCATGGTGGGGTAAGAAACCTAGTCTTGATCATTGTAAAGTATTTGGATGTATTGCATATGCTTATGTTCCTTCACAATTAAGACATAAGCTAGAACCAAAAGCAGAGAAGTATGTGTTTATTGGATATGATGATAGACAGATGGGTTACAGATTGTGGAGTCCATCCACAAAGCAATTTCTTGTTACTAAAGATGTGACATTTGATGAGCAAAACACATGGTATACAGGATCACCAAATGAGTATACAGGTGTTGAAGAAATTCAAAGGAAAGGAAAGGCAAAGGTAAAAGTTTGTGAAGAAATTGTTGATGAAGTTGACTCTAGATGTAGAGTGCAGGATCATGTAGAAGAAGGGCCAAGATTTGATCCAGAATCAAATGAGGCTGAAACTTCAAGAAGTGCAGAAATCAGAAGATCTACAAGAGAAAGGAAAGAGCCTATAAGGTATAGTTATGATACATCTTTCCTAACAACAAAAGATTATGCCTACATTGTGAAAACAGAAGAAGATCCAACCACTTATGAAGAAGCCAAAGGTAAACAGAATTGGGAGAAGGCAATGCAAGAAGAGTATGATGCTCTACTTGAAAATGAAACTTGGGTAGTTAGTACCAAGACCAAAGAATCAGAAAGTCATTGGATGCAAGTGGGTATATAAAACAAAGAGGTTTGCAGATGGTAAGGTGTCTAGATATAAGGCTAGACTTGTGGTCAAAGGTTATGCCCAAACTTATGGGGTAGATTATGATGAAACCTTTAGTCCTGTTGCTAAGATGTCTACAATTAGGACATTGATTGCTATTGCTGCTTGCAAAGGATGGAAATTATCACAATTGGATGTGAAGAATGCATTTCTTAATGGTTACATTGCAGATGAAGTATATATGGAACAACCAGAAGGCTTCATGAAATCAATTGGATCAGATTATGTGTGTAAGCTCAAGAGAGCTTTATATGGATTGAAGCAAGCTCCAAGAGCTTGGAATTACAGATTGGTCAAGTTCTTGAATGAATGTGGATTTCAAGCATCAAAGGCAGATAGTAGCTTGCTAGTGAAGGCAAGTGAAAATGGATATATTTACATGTGCATTTATGTTGATGATATTATTGTTACAGGAACAGATGCTCAAGGAATCAATGAACTCAAGAAGCAAATAGAGAAGGAGTTTAAGATAAGTGACTTGGGAAACTTATCTTATTTTCTAGGAATGCAGATTGTGTATACTCAACATGGAGTATATGTTTCACAAGAGAGATACTTGAAGAATCTTCTAGTCAAGTTTAACATGGAAGATTGCAGGACCTCAACCACACCATTGGAGGTAAATCATAAGTTAAGCAGGTATGGAGGTGAAGAGTTCAATGACATGAAAAAGTATCAGAGTTTGGTAGGTAGTTTGATTTATGCTACCTTGACAAGGCCAGATCTATCATATGCAGTAGGTGTGTTGTCACAATTTATGCATTGTCCAAAGAAGACTCATTGGATTGCAGCCCAAAGGGTACTCAGATATATCAAGGGAACCCTAAGTGAAGGTTTGTATTATGGTTTCACTTCTGACACAAGAATCAAAGTGTTTAGTGATGCAGATTGGGCAGGTGACTCAGATGATAGAAGGTCTACTCATGGATATCTATGTTATGTTGGAGACAAGTTAGTGTCTTGGTGTTCAAAGAAGCAACACACAGTTGCTTTATCATCCACAGAAGCTGAGTATAAGGGAATGGTAGAAGCTGCAAAAGAAGTCATATGGTTGAAGACCTTGATGAAAAGTTTTGAGATTGATCATAGTACTCCAATAATTTTTGGAGACAATATGAGTTCTTTGTATTTGGCAGCTAACCCTGTTTTTCATGCCAGGACTAAGCATATAGAGATTCAGTATCATTTCTTGAGGGAAAAGGTACTTGATAAAGAGATTGAAGTGATGTACACTCCAACAAAAGAACAAGTGGCAGATATGATGACAAAGAGCTTGGATGGACCTAAGCTACAGAGATTCAAGGAGATGGCAGGAGTGAAGAAGAATGGAATAATCACAATTAGTGATTGAGGGGGAGCTGTTGGAGCAAACCAATCACAAATTGGTGATTATACAGATCTTGGAGAATGATTATGGTCAGAATGAAGCAAAGGAAGACATTTGCAAAAAAATGAAGAAGAAGTCAGAATGTTGTCTTGTACACATATGTACATATAAGTGAAGAATCTTGTAAGCTACCATAGTTAAAATCTTTAGGATGATAAGGAGTAGAGTCATAGACGCGAGATGAGTCCAAAGTCGTGTATATATAAGATAATTATGACAAGAAATGTATGAGAGAAAGTAATAGAGTCATTTTGTAGATGACAATTTTGAGGAGGATGTGTAGAGAGTTTTTTCCCAGAAAATGGCGACGGGTTTTTCTCTGAGTGCTCTCTGTCTGATCATGTGGATCAGAAATCCTTTTGTACACATCTAATTGAGAAGCTAATGAAGCTATGTCTAGAGTTTCAGAATCTAATTCCTCTCCTACTGTGAGAATGATCATTAGGAACATTCATATGTAGAATGTGAGAACTGAAGCCAAAAGTAGCGCACTTTTCCGTCTCAGTATTTTGATCAGATCTGAGTGTATACTGTAAAGTTTTTAATGAGTGAGCACTTAAAATTTAAGTTAGAAGATGAGGAAGCTATGGCTAAAAGCATTTAGCAAAACGGGTTCCAGATTGGGAGAAATCAAGTTAAGAAGTTGACTATGTCGAAGGCGCAACTTCTGAGAGTCATTTTCTGACATGTATTTGATCTTAATGATCAAATTAAACTTTTGGTGATTAGTTTTGAGAACTAATGGCTAGTATGATTGCGCAAAGGTATTGCTAATACTTGTGCATCATTTACTTGAAGAAATTTGAAGATTTGTGCAGGTAAAGAAGTTGATATCTGAAGCAGACTTTCTGAAGTTGACACTTCTTCACTCAGAGAAGTGTTACTTGAAGTTTTGGTAAAAAAGGAACATTGTTTGTGTAAAGTTTGGTTTATAGCTGACATAGAAGTGTTCTTAAGTCAGTGTAGATCAAACCTTTGGAGATTAAAAGGTCTCCAACAATTATTGCTTCTTAGATTTTATGTCGTGGGCTATATAAGCTCATCGACTATGAAACATTTGTGAATGATTCAGCATGTGTAGTGCATGATTCTTAGGCTATGTCAGATGCAAAGCTTTGGCATGCATGCTTTGGTCATCGAAATTTATCTAGTTTGTTATGCCTACAGAAATGTGAAATGGTGTCGTCTCTACCTAAACTTGAGGCACCTAGTAAACATGTTTATGAAGGCTATATTTTGGGCAAAATGCAGCATTCCTCCTTCCCAAAAGATGCTTCAATTTGAGTTACTAAAAAAATTTCACCTTGTTCACAGAGATGTTTGTGGCCTATGCAGACACCTTCTTTTGGGAACTATCTTTAATTCGTGACTTTCATTGATGATTTTTCTAGGCATGCATGGGTATATCCATTGAAAGTAGAGTCCAAAGCATTTATGTGCTTCAAGTAGTTTTGTATTTTGGGTGAAAATTTGTTAGCATTTACATCAATGTGCAGTGCTATATACACCTCAACAAAATGGAATTGCTAAAAGGAAGAACATGTCACTCATGGAGAACATGTCACTCATGGAGAACATGTCACTCAGGCTTTACCACATAGTTTCTGGCTTGAGACTATTATGTGTGCAGCATATGTACTTAACAGGTGTCCCACTAAAGCCTTGTAGACTATCACTCCATATGAGGCTTGGCATGTTTGTAAGGCATCTGTTGCTCACCTGTGTATTTTTGGTTGTCTGACATATGAATTAGTGTGTGAACAATGCAGGAAATTCGGTGATAAAGTAGTGAAATGTATTTTTGTTGGGTATGATTTTGAAAGCAAAGGCTATCATCTATATCATCCATAGCCTAAACCCATTTTGGTTAGCCGTGATGTTGTTTTTGTGGAAGATGTTATTCAGCCATTACTTTCATGTACTAAGGAAACATCGCTCCAAAGACATGTATGACACTTTGTTGAGTCTTTTTAGAGGTGGACAGTCTAATGCTGGTCCAAATGATGTAATCTCTCAGCCTTTATACATTTCACATGATGATGCAAATCGTTCCATTTTTATGCAAATTTACATGATGCACTTACTGATGAGAGAACTAATATAGAGGAGGCAAAGACTATGCCTAAATGGCTGGTGCGACTACAACATATGAGGGGCATACCGATGCTGCATGTACCGACGGTCACAGTCAGCGTCGGTATGGGCCTCGGAAAATGTCACTTAGAGATACCAACGGTCAAGTGACCGTCAGTATGACCGTTTTAAACGGATCGTCGGTGTGGCCCGTAGCCGCCGGTATATGCGTCAGTATGGGCGTCGGTATAGGCATCGGTAATTCACTAGGAATTACCGATGCCTATACCGATGCCCATACCGATGCCTATACCGGCGGCGAGTTTTAAACATACCGCGAAGCCAAGAGCAAAACTTCACATTTTTGCGTGTGTTTGAGTATTGTTGGTCTTCTATCAAACTTGCGCGTGCGAACCGAATTGCGACCTGCATTGTCTTGTGCACACACACACACACACAGACCTCTCTCTCTCTACACACACACTCTCTCTTGGCTTAGATCTCACATCTTGGTAAGTGTTGCGTGTACTGTTAGCATTTGTGTTTCTCTATGCTTTAGGTTTTATAATTTCTCTTTTCTTTGATTTTGCAGAAGTTCTTTGGCGTCGATTGTTTGGAATTGGACGATAGACGACATACATTACGCTTTGACGACAACGATCCAAAAGAGGAGCATACTTGTAAGTGATTGTTTTATTCTCTATGGATAGAGAGAGAAGGAGAGAGAGAAGGAGAGAGAGAAAGAGAGAGAGAGAGAGAGAGAGAGAGAGAGAAAGAGAGAGAGAGAGAGAAAGATAAAGAATAATGAAAGAAAGGAAGATAGAGATAGGAAAATAGAGCATACATACACACACACATTTACACATTTACACATGCATACATACACACATATATGTACACACATGCATACATACACACATACATGTACACACATGCATACATACACACATACATCTACACACATGCATGCTTACATTCACACACCTATACACACATGCATGCTTACATACACACACACATATACACACATGCATGCATACACACACATATAAATTTACACACATGCATACATACACACACATGCATACACACATACATACACACACATATATACACATATGCATACATACACATACACACACACATATACACACATACATACACACACATATATACACACATGCATGCATACATACACACACATATACACACATGTATGCATACACACATATACACATATACACACATGCATACATACACACACATGCATACACACATACATACACACACATATATACACATATGCATACATACACATACACACACACACATATACACACATACATATATACACACATATACATTCCCACACACACATACACACATGCATGCATACACACATATACACATATACACACATCCATACATACACACACATGCATGCATACAATATATACACACATACATACACACACATGCATGCATACAATATATACACACATACACATACACACACATGCATGCATACATACACACACATACACATACACACACATGTATGCACATGCATACATACACACACATATTGGCATACACACATATATACAAACATGCATACATACACACATATACACACATGCATGTATACATACACACATATACACATACACACACATGTATACACATGCATACACATACACACACATACACACACATGCATGCATACACACACGTACACACACATGCACACACATGCATGCCTACATACACACACATACACATACACACACATGTATACACATGCATACATACACACACATATATACACACATGCATACATGCACACATATAATCCTATTTTTATTTTGAAGTTCCTTTCTTACATCAAATATATAAAAATAGGATTAGGGTTTTTACGCTATTTACACATACATACACATACACATATAATATATATATACATGTATATACACATGTATACAGAAATATACATATTTTAGGTCTAGATATTTAAGATTAGGGTTTTAGGGTTTAGGTATACATATCACTCAATTATATTTATATTAAGAAAATATAGAGAAAAATAAGAAAAAAAATCTGAATATATAAATAAATATATATATAAAATATGATTAGGGTTTTAGGATTAGGGGTTTAGATTTTTATAGGTGTTTAAGTATTTAGGTTTTAGTATTTCAGATTTAAGCCTAGTCTTTTTTATTAGGGTTTTAGGGTTTTAATACATAGATAACATATATACATAAACACACATATACATATAATGCATACATACATGTAGATACACATGCATACAAAAATATACATATTTTAGATTTAAATCTCTAAGATTAGGGTTTTAGGGTTTTAACACCTACATAACATATATGCACACATACACATGCACATATAATACATATATACATGTATATACACATGTATACAGAAATATACATATTTTAGGTCTAGATCTTTAAGATTAGGGTTTTCGGGTTTAGACATACATATACCTCAATTATATTTATATTAAGAAAAAATATAGAGAAAAATAAGAAAAAAAATCTGAATTTAGGGTTTTAGGATTAGGGGTTTAGATTTTTATTGGTGGTTAAGTATTTAGGTTTTAGTATTTCAGATTTAAGTTTAAATCTTTAAGATTAGGGTTTTAGGGTTTTAACACCTACATAACATATATATATACACATACACATACACATATAATACATATATACATTTAGATACACATGCATACAAAAATATACATATTTTAGATCTAGAATTTTAAGATTAGGGTTTTAATTAAATATATAAAATTAAATATATAAAAATAGGATTCCGTAAGGAAAAATCTGAATATATAAATAAATAAATATATAAAATAATATAATTATATACATAAATAAATATAAAAAGAACTAGTGTTTTAAATAATTTAATTAAATATATATAATTAAATGTATATAATTAAATATATAAAATTAAATATATAAAAATAGGATTACAAAAGGAAAAAATTTGAATATATAAATAAATATATATATAAAATAAGATAAATATATACATAAATAAATATAAAAAGAACTAGTGTTTTAAATAATTTAATTAAATATATATAATTAAATATATAAAATTAAATATATAAAAATAGGATTACGTAAGGAAAAAATCTGAATATATAAATATATATATATATATATATATATATATATAATAAGATAGTTATATACATAAATAAATATAAAAAGAATTAGTGTTTTAAATAATTTAATTAAATATATATAATTAAATATATATAAATAAATAAATGAAATATATATGATTAAATATATAAAAATAGGTTTAAATTTAATCATTTTAAATAGAGTGAATATATATACAATACACAAACACACATACTTATACACCTATCTATATGCACATATATATACATATACACATATATATACACATGCATACATATATATACATGTGCAGACTTTGTGAGATAGCAAATAAGATGCACCTCTATTATATCGTACTCGTTCAATCTCTCATAGTGCTTTTTTGGGCATCAGATTGCTATGCTATGGCTCCCTAGAGTCTTTGTGATGAAAATGAGCAAGTTTCGTTTAATGAAGCACAAAATTCAGAAAAATGGATGGTTGCTATGCAATCAAAATATGATGTTATTATGAAAAATGGTACCTAGTCTTTATGTGAGTTGCCTCTTGGCAAGAAGGTCATTGGCACTAAGTGGGTATACAAGTTGAAGCGTAAGCCTAATGGAACAGTTGATAGGTATCAGGCTAGGCTTGTTGAAAAGGTGTATGCTCAAGAAAGAGGCATTGATTTTGATGAGACCTTTGCTCCTATATGTCGAATGACTATTATTCATAGCATTTGTGCACTTGATGCTCATCATGGTTGGAACGTACATCAATTGAAGATTAAAATTGCATTTCTAAATGGTAACTTGCATGACAAAGTGTATGTTTTTCATCCCTATGGTTTTGTGCAAAAAGGGCATGAGAACAAAGTGTGCAAGTTGAAGAAGGGATTATATGGTTTGAAGCAAGCACCACATGGTTGGTATGAAAAAATGCATGCCTTCATGATTGCACATGGTTTTGAGAATAGTCCAACTGAGAGCACCTTGTATGTTAAGCATGCAAATGATGTGCTTCTGATCTTTTTTACATGCTCCTCACTCATCCTCATGTGAAGCATATTGTTGATTTTAAGGTTGATTTGCATGCCTCATTTTAGATGTGAGATTTGGGGCATTTGCATCATTATTTGGGCATCCAGTTTATGCAAGTTGATGGTGGAATAGCTTTCTATCAAACAACATATATTGACACATGACTACAGATTTTTGGCCTTGAAGATTGCAAACCTATTGCCACCGCTATGGAAACAAGTTTATGGTTGAGTCTTCATGATGCTAGAGATGCATTTGATGTTGTTCTCCATTAGTAGGTTGTTGGATGCTATATTTACTTATGCATTAATCGGCCAGATATTCAGTTTGTTGTCACACAAATGAGCAGGTTTATGCATTTCCCAGGTGTCAAGCATTGGCAGGCAATTAAGCGCATCTTTTGCTACTTGAGTGGTACTTAGATACTTGGATTGTTTTATCCCAAGGGGGGATCACTACCTCTAGGTTTACATGCTTTTTCTGACTCTGACTGGGGTAGTTGTTGTGACACTTGTGTATCCACTAGTGGTTTTTGCTTCATGCTTAGTAGCTCATGCATATCCTGGTTGAGCAAGAAGTAGTATATTGTGGCCACTTCTAGTTGTGAGGCTGAGTATAGGGTAGCTTTCACATTGACTGTTGAGTGTGTGTGGCTCAAAAGCCCTATGGATGATTTGGGTGTTCGTCAATCTTCTGCCATCACCATCTTCACTCATAATCAGAGCACATTGGTAGTTGTGAGGAACCATGTGTTCCATGTTGGCACTAAGCACATTGAGGTCCACTACCATTATGTCAAGGAGAGGTTCTCTATTAGAGAGACCAGTTTAGCATATGTGCCTACATAGGAGAACATTTCATACCTTTTCACAAAGGCTCTACGGAGGGAGAAATTTGAAGCTTTCCGTAAAGGTTTGGGCTTACTTCCTTTTGTGGATGGATTCCACATAGCTTGGCACTTCCTTATACATGAGTTCCAACTCCTTCTTCACCTCATCACTCCAAGGGGGGCTTTGTTGATATATCTAGGTAGTGATGTGTATGAATACACTAGGTATGTCGGGGCACTTTTTTCTCTCTTTAACAGTTTTTCCCCCCCGGCTTGTATATATGTCTATAACCTTAATAGGTTACTTAAATTTGTACATTCTCTTGGTAATACAGTCAGTATTGTGTGTTGGGCTCCAAGCCTCTTCTTCTTCCTTGTGTTTTTCATGTGCTTTTGTAGACCTCAAACTCCAACAAATAGATGACTAGAAAAGTAAGAAGTATAATGAATCAAACCATGAATTTTTTCCCGTTTAACAAAGGGTGCCTTAAATTATCAAAAAGTAGAAAAGATGCAAGAAGTTTAGAGAGAATTACAAATATGGTTAATAAACTTTTGATCGCCTTCGAGGGGGACCCAATAGCTTTTTGACTTGTTGTTTTCTAGAAAGAACACCCTATGGTTCCTAAAGGGGGTAGTGCAGGTCATGAAAGTCTATGTTTATATTGCTTCTTGGAGTGTCCCCCATTTTTTTCCATTTTCTAACCTTCGGCCTTTGAAGTAGGGACTTGTTACAAGCAAGAGGCAAATCTTTGAGTCATTCTAAGAATTGATTATGTGTCTTAACAAACACCATTCTTCAAAGTGAACTATACAAATTAGGTCAATCCCATCAAAAATTTAATCCAATGTCTTCTACCTTGGATCTAGAGGTTCTTCCATATATGAAATCCTTTGTTTGCAAGCCTCTTATCTCTTTGGAGGTTCTCAAAACCCAATCTCACAGTACCTATTTGTAGATCCTTCTCCTATTCATAGAGCCTCATTTGGGCCCTATTTTTCATCCTTTGTAGGTTTGGACTACCTCCTATTGACCTTGTGCAATATATAAAATAGGAAATACTACAACCTAATGGTGTATAGCTGGAAAGTTTAGGTCATGATATTTGATATGACATGATGCTAAAGCTTTTCCGTAAAGGAATAAATTCTCATGTGTTGGAAGCTAGAGATCGAAAGAAGTAGTTCCTATTTGCATGACTTGCACATCCTATTTTTAGAGGCGAAGTTTAGAAGAACTATTGGCACTTCCTATTTCAAGAGGACAAGTTCATAAGGTTCTGATAACTCAAGATGAGAGTTGCACATGTCGGAATGAATCTCGCCTATGGAGTTATCAAGAACTTTTGAGATCCATTGAGTTATCAAGACCTTCTTGAAATATTTGGACTGGTAGGATTCCAGTCATTATGGTATCTCACATCATCGAAATCTCTACCAATCAAAAAACCTCAAATTCATCTTGCTTAAGTTGCTCTTCTACAGAAGAAAACTTGCTTAACTCATTCGAGTGCCTAACAAAGACCCAGGAAAGCTATGAACATTTCTTAATCATCATATTATAATTCTATTAATCGAATTCAAATAAATATGTGGGTTTTGAAACACAAAATAACATTGTAAATCTTAGAACACAAGTAATAGATCTCAAAATGAAAAATACATTTAAGATTGATACGTGATGCCCAGGTTGAAATGTGTTCTAAAAACCAAAGATAAAGCCTAAAACCCTTTACCAACATCTGAATCAATTCACGAGTTGAAAGTTAAAGATTACAAGAAGTCATTACTATTTCCACCCATTTTCACGTCATATTCCAAGAGGAGAAGTTTAGAAGACCTATTTGGAGTAAGAACAAAGCAAGATAAAATTGTGGAAAATGTTCCAACTTGTAGATTTTGAGTAATGTTGCTATCTTCTAAGATACGTGGAAGCTACCAATTAGAGAATTTATCACCATCCTATCATGCTTTAGTTGGTCAACTATTGCAAAAAGACCTATAGAAACATTTCAAGTGCGAAAAAAAGACCCAAACAAGGTATGTGTATAGACATATATAGATATGTAAATGGATGACTATGAATATGTGACACATAGGCTGAAATATGTTCTAGAAAACCAAGATGAAAAACCTTGAAAGACAATGGCTATCTCTATCTATCCCTCTCTCTCTCTATCTCTCCTATGAAGAAAAAAAATTAAGAAGGCCACAAAGGGTACATGTTTGTTGTAGTACAAATGGGATCTTCTTTCAAGTTAACTAACAAATTTGATGCTTTTTAGAGAGTTTTGTCATTGAAAAATTCAATGTTCCATCAGAAAAATCCATGCAATGAACCATAGATGATAGATAGATTGATAGATAGATAGATAGATAGATAGATAGATAGATAGATAGATAGATAGATAGATAGATAGATAGATAGATAGATAGATAGATAGATAGATAGATAGATAGATAGATAGATAGATGGATGGATAGATGATAGATAGATAGATAGATAGATAGATAGATAGATAGATAGATAGATAGATGATAGATAGATAGATAGATAGATAGATAGATAGATAGATAGATAGATAGATAGATAGATAGATAGATAGATAGATAGATAGATAGATAGATAGATAGATAGATAGATAGATAGATAGATAGGTAGATAGATAGATAGATCAATAGATAGATCGATAGATAGATCGATAGATAGATCGATAGATAGATAGTTAGATAGATAGATAGATAGATAGATAGATAGATAGATAGATAGATAGATAGATAGATAGATAGATAGATAGATAGATAGATAGATAGATAGATAGATAGATAGATAGATAGATAGATAGATAGATAGATAGATAGATAGATAGATAGATAGATAGATAGACAGATAGACAGATAGATAGATAGATAGATAGAAAGATAGATAGACAGATAGATAGATACATAGATAGATAGGTAGATAAATAGATAGATAGATAGACAGATAGATAGATAGATAGATAGATAGATAGATAGATAGATAGATAGATAGATAGATAGATAGATAGATAGATAGATAGATAGATAGATAGATAGATAGATAGAGAGATAGATAGATAGATAGATAGATAGACCGTGCAACAACCATGTGCATTTGGCATAACCTTGTCTTTTGCACCATCCACGTCATGCATCTCCAAATTCTGCATTAATATAGGGCCACATTACATGGCCTTGCATAGAAACAATTGAGAAATCCTAGGCACATGAGACACACTTGACATATGTAAAATATTTTCTCGATACTAACCTCTTTCTTCTTGTTTTATGCCATTGTCCAAAAAAAAGAGAAAAAAAAGGGACAAGAAGAAATAGGAGTAGGTGCTCAAATAATCTCATCAGTGAACCATCCACAAGGAGATCCATCAAGAAGAAAGACAAGCTAATGCTCAATCATCCTGATGCGATTACAACACAAAGAGATGAACATCCATGGACCTTTCACTATGGTAAGAATTGCCTACTTGGGCCAAAACTATAACCATGATAGATTAGGAAACCTCTTCATTAGCATACCCTTGAGCACTTAGCTCAAGACCCAAATTTTTGCACCATACATCTTACAATGCATTCCCCAACTATGCATGCATAGGGCCACATTGCAACGCCATGCACAAGGCACATATTTTGTTCAACCCATGCACTAATGCACTTCCCGTCATCCATTATGGGTAACAAGTACTTGGCATAAAAACTATGAAAGCCATCTTTGAAAGAACCATAGGACATTAAGGTGACAACAACAAGAGTAAGGAAGCAATCCACCGCCAACAGCTGCTCACAATCAACATTGACAACCTCTTTTGAGTAACTAACAATTTTCTAAAGCTTACCAACACCATCATGCTGGCATGCAAGGAAGAAGTACATACAAAGGGACCAAAACTGGGAAAGGCTAGAAGTAACACAATGAATATCCGGACAACCGACCCTGCTACATGTGGAAAACAAACCGCTTTTGGGGATATATGATGGACACTACCTCTCACAGTACTACATGGAACAACTACTCCAACAAGGGTTTATCAAGGATGACAGACCCGAGAGGGGGGGAGTGTTGCCACTCAAGATCAAGCACAAGGTGTGAGAATGCATCAAAGGAGTGGACACACAAGATGAAGGAGCATATAGGGAGCTCTAAGAAGCATATGTCAAATTTTTCGAACAAATCCCTATGAAAATAGTGATTTTCATCACTAAAAACCATTGTAAATACCATTTCACAGTCTTTCAACTCCATTTTGTTCAAGTTGAGGATTCCTCAAGCTTGAGGAGTACTAGAAGTATCATCCTACCAATTTTCATAACTTTTAGACTTTGCTTGATCCCTCAAATAATCCTAGATCCTAATTTTTAACTAGGCTAGACACTAGGTCTGGACAGGGCCAAAACTACACAAAAAACTATTAAAAAAGCAAGAGAGATCATTTTTGAGGGTGAGCTTGTTGTAGATTTGAGCTTTTGTAAGAGAATTCTGTTGTAATCAAAGTGCTTCCATTGTTCCACTCTTTGCTCTTACCTTGTGTGCGCATGTGTGTATATGTGTGTGCATGCTATTATGCTTCTCACTCATGCACTTGTGCCATCACTTGCTCATGGTCTTCATACGAGTCCTCATGTCTCTACGGATTGACATTTATGAGGTGTATCTCCTCACCTTGGAACTTACCATTGTGCTAGAGTGACACATCACATGATTGAGTCAATAGTATTTCATCAACATAAAGAACAAGCATTGTAAGATCAACCTTATCTTTTCATAATAGAGGGTGCTTTCAAGTGCTTATGGATTTTGTCATACCATGCACATAACTTGAGACCATAAACATCTTTATGAAAGCAACAAACTATATCTTGTCCAAGAGGTTGCTTCACATAAACCTCTTCTTGCGAATCACCGTTCAAGAAAGTTGTTTTTATGTCCAACTGATGTACTTTCCAACCTTGATTGGTAAACAATGCAACCATAGTATGAATGGTAGTCATGTAAGAATTAGGTTCAAAAGTTTCCTCATATTCAATGCCATATTGTTGTACATATGCTTTGACAAGCAATCTAGCTTTGTAGAGATCAATGCTACCATTTGACATGCTCTTAATTTTGTAAACCCACTTTGTACCAATGCAAGTTTTTCATTTTAACAATTTACATAACTCCCAAGTACCATTCCTATGTATGGAATCCATGTCCATATGCATAGCACCCATCCAATGTGGATCATCACATGCATATTCAAAAGTAAGTGGCTCTTCATTACATGTTGTTGCAATAAGAGCATAATCTGCAAAATTAATAATGCATGTTGAGAGCTTGATCTTGGTCTACCAAGTAAAGGTACACTCAATTTACTGTCCTACAAAGTTTACCTCAACTACTTTGGCATAGACATGCATTCATTATTTACTACATCATCAACATGTATATCATGCCTTGGCTGAATTCCACGCTCATTTTCAGCCATAGTTTGATGCAAATGTTCAGACATATGTGGCTAGAAACTTCTGAAAATTCCAACCATGTTTTGTTGGAAATTCCCTACATTTTTTGCTCTATTCTTTTTGGAACTTTTTAGCCCTTTGAACTTCACTTGGCTGACCTACATGGCCATAGTCAAGCGCACCACTTTTGGAACAAAGGCATGAGTGTATCAAACATATCTTGTGAGCTAATTGTTGGCTGTTTTTTCCATTAAATTAGAGGGAAAATTGAATTTTTAGGAAATACCACATCTAGAATCACAATAATTGTGTGCTTCAATGGATGGTACAGATGATATCCCTTATGTTCAGCACTATAACCAACAAATATACATTTCTTTGCCTTATATGTTGTTGTGATGGCACAAGAGCATATGCCAAGCAATCAAACAGACACATATGAATAACCATAGGGGTATATCCATTCCAAACCTCATAAGGAGTGATGAATCTCAATGTTTTTGTAGGGTACGAATTCAACAGATAGTTTGCATACATGATCTCTTCCATCCAAATCATATAAGAACACATTGGATAGTTGGTCCCATCAATCTTATCTTTAGCTCAAATCAAGCCAAACAAGTCATTTTGGCCCACCATTTCATGAAAGAACAAGAATGTGACAAGATTTTTACTTCAATGAAAGTTGAAATGAATGTTGAAATTTTAGCTCATAATCGGTCACTTTGATGGTGATTTTGATTGCATGAATGCATCTGAAATGGGAGTGTGTGTATAAGTGTGAGAGACAAGAAACACACATAAGGATCACAAATGCAACAAGATGCATAGAGAAGACAAATGGTTAGAATAGCTCTCTCTATTGATGATGAACAAAACTGAAGTAAGAGTTGAATGATATTCCTAAGAAAAAATTACCTCTACATATGAGTGTATCATGTATGTGGTAAAAAAGGGAAAAAACATCTAGCTCAGACTAGAGTAAAAAGTGCTCATCTATAGGGAAAAGGTTCACATCAAAGCTACTCAAGAAACACATATGTTCATGAAGATCTTTTTGTTTTGCTTTGGAGTTGTCCTCTCCAATCATCATGGCATAAAGGACCAACAAACTCAAACACTTAAATTGTTAATCTAGGGAGCATGTTAAGACCCTAGCCCCCTTTGTCAATGGAATCCAAGACTTAGAAGATCATCAAACCTAAAGAATTAAAAAACGATCTTGATAATATCGTGGGCAATGCATAAACCTGCTCATCTGTGAGACAACAAACTGAATATCTGGTCGAGTAATGCATAAGTAAATCAAGCATCCAACAGCCTGCTGATAGAGAACAGCATCAAATGCATCTCCAGCATCATGAAGACTCAATCGTAAACCTGTCTCCATAGGAGTGGCAATAGGCTTACAGTCTTCAAGGCCAAAACGCTGCAATAATGTGTCAATATATTACGTTTGACACAAAGCCATTTCACCATCAACGTGCATAAAATGAATGCCCAAATAGTGATGCAAATGCCCCAAATCAGACATCTAAATGAAGCATGCAAATCAGCCTTAAAATCAGCAATATGTGTCTCAATAGGACCAGTGAGGAGCATGTCATCAACATAGACAACAATGATCAGAAGCACATCATTAGCACGTTTAACATATAAGGTGCTTTCAGTTGGACTGTTCACAAAACCATGTGCAATTAGATAGGCATGTATCTTCTCATACTAAGCACGTGGTGCTTGCTTTAAACCATATAATGCCTTCTTTAACCTGCAAACCTAGTTTTCATGCCCTTTCTGCACAAAGCCACGGGGCTGAAAAACATACACTTCTTCATGCAAGTCACCATTCAGAAATGCTGTTTTAATGTCCAACTGATGTACATTCCAACCATGATGGGCTGCAAGTGCACAACTGCTCCGAACAGTAGTCATACGGCATGTAGGTGCAAAGGTCTCATCAAAATCAATGCCTCTTTCCTATGCATAACCCTTTGCAACAAGCCTAGCCTTATACCTGTCAACTGTACCATCAGGTTTACGCTTCAGCTTGTATACCCACTTAGTGCCAATGGCCTTCTTGCTAGGAGGCAAGTCACATAAAGACCATGTACCATTCTTCATTATAGCATCATATTCAGATTGCATAGCAGCCATCCAATTTTTTGAATTTTATGCTTCATCAAAAGAAACAGGCTCATTCTCATCACAGACACTAGATGTAGCCATAGCATAGCAATCTGATGCAAAGGAGGCACTATGAGAGCTTGAATGAGTACGATATGACAAAGATGCATCTAATTTGCTCTAACGCAAAGTTTGCACCAGCCATTTTGGCATAGTTTTTGCCTGCTCAATATCACCTCTCTCATCAACAAGTGCATCATGTAAATCTGCATCAGAAATGGAATGATCTGCATCATCATATGAAAGCTGCAAAGGCTGAGAAGTTGCCTCATTAGGACCAGCACTAGCCTGTCCACCTGTAAAAAGAGGCATCAAAGTATCATACATGTCTTTGGAGCTAACAGATGTCTCCTTAGTACATGAAAGCAATGGCTGAATAGCATCTTCCACAAAGAAAACATCACGGCTAACCAGAATGCGTTTAGTCTATGGATGATACAGATGATAGCCTTTACTTTCAGAACTGTACCCAACAAAAATACATTTTACTGCCTTATCATCCAATTTTCTACGATGTTATTCAGGCACTAATGCATATGCCAAACAACCAAAAACACACAGATGAGCAACAGATGGCTTGCGGTCATGCCAAGCCTCATATGGAGTGATAGACTGCAACGCTTTAGTGGGACACCTGTTCAGTACATATGCTGCACACATGATAGCCTCAAGCCAGAAACTATGTGGTAAAGCCTGACTTTTGACCATGGCCCTCGCCATCTCCATGAGTGACCTGTTCTTTCGTTCAGCAACTCCATTCTGTTGAGGTGTATACGGCACTGTACACTGGTGTTTTATCCCACGTTCAGCCAAAAATGCATTAAAATCTGAAGACATATATTCCCCCCCTCGATCAGAACGGAGGGTGGCCATTTTACATGCTGACAGATTTTCAGCCAAAACCAAAAACTGTTTGAATCACATGAACACTTCGGACTTTGCTTTGAGTGGATATACCCATGCATGCCTGGAAAAATCATCAATGAAAGTCACGAAGTAAAGGTAATTTCCAAAAGAGCGTGTCTACATAGGACCACAGACATCACTATGTACAAGCTTCAATTTCTGTGTAGCCCGAACTGAACCATCTTTTGGAAAGGAAGAACGCTGCATTTTGCCCAAAATACAGCCTTCACAAACATGTTTTCCAGGTGCCTCAAGTTTGGGCAAAAAGAACACCATTTCAGATTTTTGCAGGCGTAACAAACTAGCAAAATTCAGATGACCAAAGCGTGCATGCCAAAGCTTTGCATCTGACATAGCCTGAGAATCATGAACTGCACATGCCGAATCATTCACAGATCTTTCATAGTTTATGAGCTTATACAGCCCACAACATAAAATGCCAGAAGCAATAATCACATCGCCATTTGAGAGATCATGGACTGTACACCTGTCATCAACAAATTTCACAACCAAGCCAATCTCGGCTAATGCAGAAACTGATGAAAGGTTCTTTTTTATCCCTGGCACAAATAAAGCATCTGACAAAGTGAAAGAACTACCATCAGCAGTAGTCAGAATGATCTTACCAACTCCCATAACAGGATAAGAGGAGTTGTTGGTGCATGTGACAGTATTCCCTGTAGGGGCAGGCTCGAGTGAAGAGAAGAAACTGTGCTGCGAGGTAATATGTTTGGTCGCCCCACTGTCAAAGTACCAAACATCTGAGTCTACTGAAGACATGCACTGATCATCAGAAGATGGGTCAAAACTGCAGACAGTAGTAAACGCCCATTCTTCTTCCTGCACAAGATTTGCAGACTCTGTTTTTGGTGTAGAGGCCTTTGCAACAACCATTCCAGCCTCTTTCTTCTTTGCCTCTTTAGCAGCGAGTTTTGGACAGTTCTTTATAATATGATCATTTCCTTTACAGTACTTGCAGAACAATTTCTGCTTTTCTGATTTCTTCTCATCTTTATCGTGGTTCTTTGATTGTGCAGCATTTGCAGATTTCTGCTTACTAGTAGAAGAGCTCCATTTTCCTTTGCCCTTCTGACTAGCCAGGAAAGCTTGATCTACAACACGCATAATGGACTTGTTCTGCCTGGACTGATCTTCTTGCAACAGAACAGAGACTAATTCCTCAAATGACAAGGCATTCGGATTGCCTTTCATCATCAACCGAAGAGTAGAGGCAAAACTCTGATATGAATCAGGAAGACCATTCAGAACGGTCTGCACAAGTGAGCTATCTGGTATAACCTCATCAGCAGAAATCAATTGTTCCTTCAGGTCTTTGATCTTTGTAAGAAAACTGTCCATAGAATCACCTTCATTCATGTGCTCACTCTCCAACTGTTTTCGGAGGTAAGCAACACGAGCCTCATTCCTAGCCTGGTACAAAGTGGTAAGTGTATCCCAAGCATCCTTTGCTGTTCTGCAAGAGCGAATGTGAGGAATAATGGCACGTTTGACAGACAAAGCTATCAATGCATGTGCCTGGGCATCTCTGCCATCCCAACGAAATTGCTCTGCAGTAGGTGCAACAGAAACAGCAGCACGAACAGGAATCTGCGGAATATCATCTTCGATACCATCTTCATCAGCTCCAACACCTGTATTTGCAATACCTGTCGTTACAGGTGTAATAGGACGTCTTTCAACACCCTGCACAATGTTCCATAATCCTTTTGCAACCAGTACATGTCGCATCATATAAGCCCATAATGGGTAGTTGGTACCATCCAACTTATCCTCAACAACCAACATACGGAATACATCACTGCTTTCAGCCATGGCCGGTGACTAAAATACCTAGATGCAGAGAATTTACTGTATCTCAAAAAGAACTGCCCAGACGAGTTCTGCTAGACCTGTAGCAGACTTCGAGATGCTTAAACTGGCGAACAAAAACTAGTATATACCTTTGACACAAAAGGACAAAATAGCCTACACAAGCGCTGCAATAGTGCATTCGAAGGCCAAAACGAGCTTAGATCACGATTTCGGCACCACAAAGCGAAGCTGTTTTCATCTCGGAAACACCCTGAGTATGCTCACCAAATTTCGTGCGAATCTGAGACTGCAAACGGAGGAGTGTCGACGTCACCCTAGAAGAAGCGACGACCTGCTCTGATACCAATTGTTGGAGATAGACGTCTGCGGAAGCACGCGAACAACACAAGGAAGAAGAAGAAGCTTGGAGCACAAACACACAATACAGAATGTATTACTAGAGAATGCACAAAGATAAGTAGCCCATTAGGGCAATAGGCGTATGTACAAGCCGGGGAAAAGAAACCTCCTAAAGAGGGAAAAAAGTGCCCGGGCGGTCCTAGAGTGTTCACACACATCACTACCTAAATATATCAACAACATGGCTTCATCATTCTCTTCCATTCCCTTTTTTTTATCTTCATCTTGAAGTGATAGGAAATGTAGCTCTTCAAATGAAAGTTCTTTATCTCTTGTAGTAAGTGTAAGAGAAGTAACAAAAGGATGATATAAGGATGGAAGTGAGCTTAGAAGTGTATTTGCCATCTCTTCATCTGAAATGTTGGCTCCAACATTGAGTAATTGATCTCATAAATCTTCGAGCTTCAAAATATGTGTCTAAACTGACTCACCAAATTTCATCCTTGTGTTGGCTAGTTGTCTCCTTAGATGAGCTTTCCTAGTTGGGTTTCTACTCTGATAGAGATCCTCTAACGCGAACCAAGCCTGGCGAAAAGGTTTTGCATGATTTGAGTTGGGTTATAATATGCCTATTGACTCCCATAGAAATATTTGAAGTGCTAGTGGATCCCTTGAATCCCATCTAAATTGCTCTTCTGTAGGAAATAATGTGATAATAGTATGGAATCCAAATGATGAAAGAGTTTCTTCTAACCTCCTGTTGAGCAGAAATAGGAACAGTAGGTCTTCTAGAAGATGAAATAGCTTCTTCTTCTTCTTCATGGCCTTGGATAAGTGCCATTGATAATATTCCACAAGTCTTTAGGTACTAATAGATTTATCATCATAAAACTCCACGTTGGATAATTAGACATTCCTTCAAGCTTTTCTTGATTCTCAAGTCTATAGTCACTCATCTTGTTAATAGCGTATGTCAACTATGCTCTAATACCAAAAGTTGGAAGTGGTATGGGCCTCAATAACAATACCAATCATAGGTTTTCAAGATCTTCCAACAAGTGAACCCTAGCACACACACCTTAATGTTCCTAAAGAGATGAGTGATATATATATATATATATATATATATATATATATATATATATATATATATATATATATATATATATATATATATATATATATATATATATATATATATATATATATATATATATATATATATATATATATATATATAGAGAGAGAGAGAGAGAGAGAGAGAGAGAGAGAGAGAGATTAGGCAAGTTTTTCCAAACTTTATGGTAAGCTAGGATGCTCGCCTACATTATCTTATATTCTAATGTCAAATTACAATGTGTGAATATGATACAAACTGAAAAGAATTGAATCTAGGTAGAAATAGGAACTAGATACAAGAAATTGTGTGTAAAGTGCCTAACAGGTATTAAGAGTTTTTGTGTGTCTAAGAATATGGAGAATATGAATAGTTTAGAATTGTTGTAAAGAAAACCCTAATTCTAAATGTAGGTTTTACGAAACCTAATAAAAAAAGTGAATAAACAAGTGAGGAATAGACTTGTTTATTAGAGTAGATCAGCAAGATATGCTGATGGTTGGCTGAACCTAACTCCTCCAAGTATTAACCAAATGTAGAGAATTCCTCCTCCAAACTCCTCCTTGTAGAGTACCTCCTTAATCTCCTCCAAAGCTTGCATTGAGCACTTCCGTGAGCTTGGCAAGATAAACAAACCATGATCCAACATGTTTCTTTTATAGTTTGAGGCACCTTGTGCGATGTGCTTTGAAAAGTTTAGAGGTAGAAGCAGATTCCATAATTGTCAACACTCAAATAGAAAGAAATCATGATGGATTGGATGAAAAATACGAGTGTGTACAACCATCTGAACGTGATGGAAACTTCTACTAGATGTGCAAATCTAATGAGTCTAACCAAAAACTTTGTTCTAGTAAAGATGGAAATATGACTCAAAATGATGCAGATGAAGAAACTCTCCTAATTATTTCAAGCATGAAATAGATCAAAATACATGCATGAAGGATCTTTTTGACAATGATTTAAGCATGATAAAAACCAAATCTAGATATGCAAGTTCTATCCGTATTTCAAGCACATCTTTGTCTGATGCATCTAAAAGAATCATGAACAAAGGCAACTATGCTCAAATCATTGCATGATGGATTTTTAAACTTTTTAAGGGCTTTTATGTCAATCAAGTTGACAAGGGATGGGAAAGCAAATGAAGTGTATTGTTTGTATATCTAACATGTTCAAGGACATTTCTATGATGAATTGAGAACAACACTGCTTGATTTATGAGCATAGTTTCTTTGGAGAGTATGTAACAGAAGATGCTCTTCAAGGGAAATCTCATTGATAAGAATTCATTCATTTTTTACAATGATATATTTATCCCTCACCAAATCCTACCTCCAAACTGATTATACTATAGTTTTGGCCCTTATATACTAGTCAACTATATATGTGTATGTGCATGTCTTATAGGTGCATTGCGACATGCTAGTAGGTGGGTGCTACCTTGGTGAGGTGATGGGGGCCACAACTCAAGGCTATTTATGTTGTATGGACCCACCTATATATTTTCATGAACCTATGTGGCTCGATAGGTGGGTAGATTCACTCTACTGGGTGGTTAGAGCCACGAGCTGACCCCAATTTTGCATGGGGCTGACATTATGTGTTATGCTCTATGTCAAGTTGATAGATGGGTGGAGCAAACCTAGCTAGGTTTGTTGGTGCAAATAGCAAGCATGAGTTCTTGGTTAATTATTCAAGACAACACATCATTTCATTTCTTCACAAGAACGAACTTCATATGAACCTATGCTACTCATTTTGTGCATAGTTACTTTGGATTACAGTAGAAGCTAAGAGAATAAGGAATCTTGTTAAGTTAGGGAGCTGAACCCATGACTCATGTGGTAGGAAGAATGAATTTAAATCATCCCTAAAGTGTGGGAACACTTTTAGGTGAGAGAAAATTCAAATTCAAACTCTTCACATATACACACACTTTTAGTCATGGGATATGAGAGCCATTCTGAGAGGCATTGAGCTACTTGAGTGAGCATACATTGTGCTCACACTACTTATGTGTAGTCCAATACACTTCCCTTATATCATATGTTCATTGGCATATACATTGGGATACATTACTTCAAGTTCATCTCTGTCTACTGTTCTCTAGATAATCTTCATGATTATAGTGCATTTGTGGAATTAATTTCTCTATGTACAATCCATCATTTTCTATACTCTAACTTGTATTGTGTTGGAGGATGCAAGGAATAGACATGAAGTCCAAACTAGGCAATGTGAAGAATAAAAATGGAAATATGAACCTATTGAGCAAGGTATTGTATCTGCCAACTATCACCAAAAATCTCATAAGTGTAGGTCAGATTGTTGAAAAGGGATTGCAGGTCAGATTCACAAAGAATGGAGCATTTTTTGAGGATCCACATCAAGGATTCAGGAGGATAGCAAGAGGAGAAAAAGTCAAGTAGACTATTTACATTTGAGCTCCAATATACTAGAAACATTACATTGTTCAATTAGTGGTAGTCAAACCTTGTAAGAATTGGAAATTTGCCACAAAAGGTTAAATGATATAGATGAAAGGGATCTGAAGCAAATTAGTAGGGATCTGAGTGTGCTTGGTCTACCAAATATCTCCAAACAACACATGATCTATAAATGTAGTGCTTGTCAATTTGGCAAGTCTCAAAAACAACCATTCACAAAGAAAAAACATGCCATCTAGAGAGCTTCTTCATAGATTTTTAGTGATGACTTCATTACAAGTGAAAGTCTTCCAAAGATCTCTAAATCTCTTTCAAAGTATCCATAATCAAAGGTATCTTCAAACATTTGTACATAGTTACTACCCATGAATATGATTCTACTATAGTATACCATTAAACATATCTTGTCATGAGTCTCAATCAAATGAAAAAGTAGTGCATCTATCAAAGAATTGAAACCTACATAATTGAGGGTTCTAATATCTGTATCATTAAAGGTTTCTATATAGGCTATGATAAGTTTTAGGATTCTAATAGTTAATATACACGCACATTCATTCACATATGAGAGATTCTCAGCAATTCGGTTGCAAGTAGTCAACATATATAACTCACATGGCTAGTCGATTTTTTTAGGGCTTGCAATTTTTGGGACATTGAGACATTTTGAGGGGATGCTTCCCCCTTTCGTCATTCACCTAAACGTTCTCCAGTCCCTTCTTTGTGATATTGGACAGTATGTGGGATTTATCTTAAGTGACTAGGAAGCTCAAGCCATATTTTTCTAGATTCCTTGTTTTGTTCTAACCACTTCTTCCTCCATGAGGGATTGGGTTTTTAAAATAATTCTTCTATAATTTCAATGCCCTCTTCATATTCTAGAAATTCATCTGGACTTATTCCAAATCTTGTAGTTTGACACTTCTTGATGCTCTCTAGAATCATCCAGAATGAAACTCCTACTCCATCTATTGTCCAATGGTGATGTGCTAGATTGAGTCTTTATTCCAAAAAACAAGAACAATAGAAAACCTATGTGGTAATCAAATGATGAAAACTGCTACTATTTTTTGTTAATACTTACAATTATGGTGTTGCGATGTCTAACTGGGACTTCCACGTCCCTTGTACCAGATTGTTTCTCACCTTTCCATGTGTAAAGGCAACTTGATTCATTAAGTAGAGTAGGCATAGAATACAAAAGTTCTCAAGAAGTATGAGGTAACATTAATTGCACTTGAATATCCGTAGTTATCTACTTCTATATGATTTCTAGAAGATTTTTTTTCCAAATTATAAACTCAATGTGAGCAGTGGAAATAATTTTATGTGGAAAAAAATCATCACTAGATGTGTTTGTAAAGAGAAAATATCTTGAAGATTGCCATCTTTGTGTTTCCAAGAAGAAAATGGACTCTTAATTATTATAGTGTGCTAGGTTACACCTATGAATCTTGATTAGAAAATGCATTTCTTAATAGTAGCATGCCAAGTAGAATAGGATCTCTCACTAAACGACAAAAACTATGATATAATTTGTTGGAGTTAGACGTCTGCATAAGCACGCGAACAACACAAGGAAGAAGAAGAAGCTTGGAGCACAACACACAATACTGAATGTATTACGACTAGAATGTAGAAAGATAAGTAACCAATTAGGGCTATAGGCATACATACAAGCTGGGGGGAATAACTCCTAAAGAGGGAAAAAAGTGCCTCGATGATCCTAGTGTGTTCACACACATCACTACCTAAATATATTAACAAATCCCCACTGGGAGTGATTCCGTGAACAAGGAGCTAGCACTCATGTATAAGGAAGTGCTAAGCTATGTGGAATGAATACACAAAAGGAAGTAAGCCCAAAGCTTTGTGGAAAGCTTCAAACTTCTCCCTAGGTAGAGCCTTCGTGAAAAGGTCTGCAATGTTCTCCTACGTTGGCACATATGCCAAGCTGATTTCTCCAGCAGAGAACCTCTCCCTGACATAATGATAATGCACCTCAATGTGCTTAGTGCGTGCATGGAACAGAGGGTTCCTCACAATTGCCAATGTGCTCTGACTATGAGTGAAGATGGTGGTGGCAGCAGAGTGACCAACATCCAAATCAACCATAAGGCATCTATGCCACACACGCTCAACAATCGTTGTGAAAGCTTCCCTATACTCAGGCTAACAACAAGAAGTGGTCACAGTAGGCTGCTTCTTGCTCAGCCAAGATATGCATGAGCTACCAAGCATGAAGCAAAAACCACTAGTGGACACATGAATATCATAGCATCTAGCCCAGTTAGAGTCAGAAAAAGCATGCTGATCCGACGGTAGTGATCACCCTAGAGATAAAACAACCCAAGTAGCCGGTACCACTCAAGTAGCGAAAGATACACTTATCCGATACTTGTGAATGCTTGACACTTGGGTAATGCATAAACCTTCTCATCTGTGAGACAACAAACTAAATATCAAGTCGAGTAATGCATAATTAAATCAACCATACAATAGCCTGCTCATAGAGAACAACATCAAATGCATCTCCAGCATCATGAAGACTCAATCGTAAACCTGTCTTCATAGGAGTGGCAATAGGTTTAGAGTTCCAAGGCCAAAACGCTGCAATAATGTGAAAATATATTTTGTGGGTTGTATAAGCTCATAGATTATGAAAAATCTGTGAATGATTTAGCATGTGCAGTACATGATTCTCAGTCTATGTCAGATGCAGAGCTTTGACATGCACGCTTTGAGCATAAATTTGGCTTGATTAGTAAGAAAAAGGAAATAAAGTGAAAGAGAAAAATTACTAGATTCAGACTCTATAGAGTCAAATTACTCAAATCAAGATGTTGATTCATCCATTGTACAAATTTAGAATTTCACTCAGACATAGATGAAGACGATAAGGAAAAAGCATAGGAGTAAGATTGAGCAATCAAAGGAAAAGAGGCATTTGAGCCAAAATAAGAAGGGTAAGGTTTCAAGTAGTAGCATGGATCCTGTTAGTAGTGATGTATGTGAGCACATTTAGGATTGGTGGGGCACGCTTTTCCATTTTTGGGAGTTTTTCCCCCCTCATCTTGTAAATATGCTAATGAAACTTATGCGATACTTGTATTAGTACATTCATTGATTAATACAACCAGTGTTGTGCTCCACTATTCTTCTTCTTCCTCATGTTGGTTTTATATATGATCCTCAAAATCCAAGGATTGGTATCCGAGCAAGTTGTTGCTTCCTAAGGTGCGCTATCGACACAACCTTGCTTAGAGTCCAAGATCACTACAAACGTTTGTGACCATATTCTAGGTGATGTATACTTTGCAAAAAATCTTGTAGAATATTTATATGTAGCGCAAATATTGATTTGACCTTATTTTGGCCTACGAATGCACAATCATAACAATTATGTAGGCGACTTCCTCCTTTTTCGTGAAAATGTAGAAAAGTTTTTATTTGATAGTACAAGAAGAAATCCAAATGCCTTGAATTCTGAAGAGTTAGTAAGTAAAGGAAGCTTTTCTTCTAGTGAGAAAAACTTTGTAAGTGTTGCACAATCAAAGAAGGAAGAGAAATATGAGAAGAAAACATATAAGAAGAAAAAAGTTTTGCAAATATTGTAAGGCAAAGGATTGTATCATCAAAAAGTATCCTAAGCTCGCTACTAAAGAGGCCAAAGAGGTAGGAATGGCTATTGCAGTCACTTTTGCTTCTAAGATTGAGTGTCGAAGTTTATTACAAAATGAAGAAAGGGAATTAACTACAAATGACTTTATGACCAATCAATAGATGATAATTGAATGTTGGTTGTCGATTCAGATGTTGCACAAACACCTCTAAACACGATTATTTCACCTGAGTTAAGCTTGCCCCTCAATGGGAGTACTCTCACATGTGCAAACAACTTCTCACCTTCTCTCATAGGAGTTGGAGGGATCACCCTTAATATTTCTAATGGTAGTATAATGCTCGACATCAGGAAAGATCTGTTATTCTTGTTAGCACTAGCCAAAATTAGCTTGATGGTAAATTTTATTGATGAGGTGTATGGTTCGTGATTTTTCTGATGGCAACAATATTATTGCATATGGGAAACTATGTCATGGGTTGCATAAGCTCGAAAATATGGAACATTTGTGTATGATTAAGCATGCACGGTAGAAGATTTGTGGGCTATTTCATATGCAAACCTTTAGAATCCACATTTTGGACATCTAAATTTTTCCAAAACGTTATACTTGCAAATTTTAGATATGGTGTCGTCCTTTCCTAAACTTGAGAGAGCATCCAAACATGGTATAGTAAGAGTTGAAAAAAATTTGTGCTTTGGTGGTTACCTTTACTTTTAGACATTTATTTATGAATTTTGCTGGCATGCATGGTCCTACCCACCAAATTCAAAATTTTGAAGTATTTCTGTGCTTCCAAAAGTTCTTAGCTATAGCTAAAAATCTATCAACATTAAAATTGGGAACCCTCCATTCTGATCCAAAGGGCAGAGGAGAGAGTAGATGTCTTCTCAATATAATGCAGTTCTAGTTGATTGTGTGTTTGAAAGGCATGTATATAGTGCTGTATACGCTAAAAAAATGGTTTTTTAGTGAGGAAAAGTAGCTAAGATCTCATTAAAATGGAAAGGTGTATCATAAAGAGTTTGGATTTAGATTATAGTTTTTGGTTTGAGGTCCTAATATGTCTGGCATATGTATTTAATAGGTGTAATACAAAGGTATTGCATTCTATAATGCCTTATGGAGTTTGGCATGGCCACAAACCATCTACTTCTAGTGTTAATGTTATTTCTATCATATGCATTAGGGACTAAGAAAAAATGAAAAATATTTGATGCTAAGGCTACAAAAATTCTTTTTATTGGCTACAATTATGAGAGCAAAGATTAATTCCATATCACCCACCAAGTAAACACATCTTGGTTAAGCCATGATGTGATTTTTGTTGCGGATGTTGTGACCCCGCACTTTCATGTATCAAGGGGAGATGAATGAGTTCAAAGGATGTTTATGATGCATTATTGCCTCCTTTCACTAGGTGATAATCTAAAGAGGGAGATTTTTTTTCTCATGTAGGTTTTGAATGAGAACATAGATCATTTAATTCCTGATTCAAATATTTGTGATGCACTTATTGATGAGGTAGAATCTATGCCAGAATGCTTAGTGTAGACTTTGAAAGATAGTAAGTTAGGTACATGCCTTTTTGTACTCACACAAAATTAAAAAAATTGGATGGCTACTATGGAGTCTAAATATGATGCTATTTGAACAATGGTACATGATTTTTATATGAATCTGCTCCTATCAAGAAATCCATTAGCCCTAAAAAGGTCTATAAGTTGAAATGGAAGCTTGTAAATAGTATTTATTTCTATACGGCTAGGCTTGTAGGTAAAGATTATGCGTAAGAAAAATGCATATATTTTGATGAGACATTTGCACCTACATGCCGAATGACAACTATTCAATAGATTTATGCACTTGCACATCACAAAGGATGAAATGTACATCAATATGACATCATAATTATGTTCTTGAATGGGGAATATCATGAAGAAGTATATGATTTTAGCCCTATGGTTTTTTCATAAATGGTATCAACACAAAGTTGTGGATGTTGAAAATAAGGCATTGTACGGATTAAAGCAATCACCATATGAGTGGTATGAGAAGGTACATGCCTAGGAATTAGCACATTTAAATAGTATGATCAAAAGAACCTTGTCTGTAAAGTGTGCAAATGATGTGCTTCTTATCATTCTTGTTTATGCATATGGCATACTGCTCTTTAGTCCTAATGAGACACATATTTGAGATTCTAAGGCTAATTTTCATGCTTCTTTTGAAATGTCAGATTTGAGGAATTGGCATCACTATTTGGGATTGAAAATGCAACTTGAATATTGTAAAACAATTTCCACACCCATGAATTAAGATCTATGATTGAGTCTTTAGGGTGGTGGAGATGCATTTGATGTTGGAATCTATTAGCAATCTATTGGATGTCTTATATATGTATTCATCATTCGGACTAATATCTAGTTTTTTGTATGTTAAAATAGTAGGAATTTATGCATAGCCAACGTGTTTAGCATTGGCAAGTAGTAAGGCATATCTTTCACTACTTATCTAGTACCCGATAGCTAGTTGTATTGGGCTAATTATTATGCCCTTTGTGTTTTCAAACAATGTTTGTGATGTGATGGGTAGCATATGCATATATTTGTTGAGAGAGAAGAAATCTACTATCGCGAATTCTAATTTTGAGGTTGATTATGGGGAAACTTTCACAACTATTGTTGAGTATGTGTGGCTTATATTGCTTATGGAAGACTTGGGTGTTGATTAGAGTTCTATGAGCGTCATATTTACTCACAGTTAGAGTACATTGGTGGTTGTGAGGAACGTAGTGTTCCATGCTCACACTAAGTGCATTAAAGTACATTATCACTATGTGAGATAGCAGATATCTATTGAAGGGATCAATTTGGCATATGTGGTCACACAAGATAATCTTGTAGACATTTGTACTAAGGCTCTACCTCTTAAGAAAGTCAAATTTGTTAACAACCTAGTTTCCAAGCAATAGAGAGTGACTTATGACACTCCTCCCAACCTGCCATTATTTAGATTCTTGGGCTAAGATTGATCTTAGGAGTAACTAGAACTATCTTTTACATGTGCAATCTACACCATTTATTTTATGTCTTCCATTCTAGTGCACTACTGGTAGGCCTACTTGCCACTCAAGTCCCACAAAATTCAAGTTTACTTATGCTAACTTGGATGCTTAACCACTAGCATAAGCTTATGAGTTATCTAATATTCTAGAAATACCCGATGTTATCAATGTCTTGGGGCTTGCCAAGCTACTTTACAACATTTTCATGCCCTTGAAGAACATTTTCATAGTCAGATATATGCTTCAAGGTGTAAATATGTAATAACTTTTCCCTAGATCCCATGGACCAAATCGAGGAGCATGATTTTCATCTTTCTGGTTTCTCTTTTTTATAAAAAGGGGATTCTTTCTCAAAGTAGATTTGAAAAGAGGGGAATCTATGCATGATCTCATCTCTTCCCAAATCATTGATGAAAGCTTAATTTTTTGGACCATCAAACTCACATACACACCATCGTGTAGTGAGGTCTACTTAAACTTAACCTTCTTAAGTTCAATGCCTTGTACTAGAACATGAAAACTGTGTCAATTTCTTACAACCTTGAGTCTATGTGTAGATTCAACACCTTTGTCCAACGGTTGAAGTTCTCCTTCCCTGCTTTGAAATAAAGCACACAAAACGCCCTCTATTATGTCCAAAATCAAGATCTTTTGGTCTAGCAGAATATTATTGTTTTAACTTCAGCTTCATTTGCTTGTGAATCGCTTTACCTCTTTTATACACAACCTTGAAAAACTCTTCCAAAGACAATACAATCCTACTTACGACTCCTTATTTAACAGGAGAATATGCATTCTCATTCCTCAGAACCTTACTACTCTCACTAAGTGTATATTAGTTCCAATCACTATTACCTAAAAAACATTATTTCAAGTCTTTATCAATTGTTATTGAGAAGGAGATTGTGAAAACCATTTATTCTTCATCTTTAGATATATTTGTGAATTCTACAAAGATAATTGGATTACAATAGGAACTTTCTATAGATACCCCCTTAACTCAAGTTTAAGAAGCCAATAATGTTGTTCACATTCCAAATCTATGGAATCTATTCGAGATTGATACAACTTTGGGTATACCAATGATAATGCTTATGTACCACTAGCTGTGGTATGGGGATTACTTGAGAGCTACTTGACTTTTCTTATCCCTCTTTATTTTACTTCTATAATTCTGTAAGGAGTTTTATTTTCTCTTAAAGTATCTCAACCTTTTAAGTAGGTTCTAAAAAACTTAAATAATTACTCCTAATGTGATTGTTGCTAACTTGGATGATTACTATCACTTCCAAGTTGTACTTTAGAATGAACTCTTAAATCTTATGGAGTAAGTCTATGACCAAAAGGATACTTGTTTAATCGTATTTAGAATGAGTCCAAGACCATTTGAAACTTCAAATCTTCTTGTAAATGAGATATTGAAGGTTAATTATTAACATTCTTGGAACAAGCCCAAGCCTTATTCATACTCATCATAATGATTATGCTAAGAAGATACTTATCTTGTCACGCTTGCATTTATCTTGTTCTCTTTTCCTAAATACTACATTTAGAGCGGGATTATTCTTTTCACGTGTGCATAAATTTATCCTATACCTTCATGGTGCAATTCAAGTACATGAAAAAGAAATAACTAGTGAATTATGCATGTTCATGTGCATGTGCACCCACCCATGTCCATCTCCTCTAATGTACTCAATCGTCCACCAAAATACCTTGATCAAGGTAGGAATTGTGCACCTTAGTCTTGTTTGAGAATACAAGAAAATGTTCGAGGTAGGCATTTCTCACCTACTCATACACAAATACAACAAAGTGGTTGCCCTATGGGTGAACCTGGTACAAATATGTCACTCTGGCACAATGGCGAGTACCAACGTGAGGAGCTTCATGTCATAATTGTCAATCCGCGGAGACGTGAGGATCGGTATGAAGAGAACCTTGATTACAAAAGAACTCTCTTACTTAGCTGAAATCTACAACAAGCTAACCCCAAAAATGAGCTCTCCAGCCCTTTTTATAGTTTTTTGAGTGGTTTTGGCCCTGTCCAGACCTAGTGTCTGGCCTAGTTAAAAATTAGGTTCCAAGGCCTATTTAGGGGCTCAAACGGAGTCTAAAAATTATGAAAATTGGCACGATGATACTTCTAACACTCCTCAAGCTCAAGGACTCCTTGTCTTGAACAAAATGGAGTTGTCAAAATAGGAAATGGTATTTACAATGGTCTTTAGTGATAAAAGTCACTATTTTTATGAGGATTTCTTATAAAAAATTGACATGTGCTTCTTGGAGCTCCGTACATGATCCTTCTTCTTGTGTGTCCACTTCATTGATGTGCTTCCATGCTTGTGCATGACCTTGACTGTCAACAAAATATACATGCGCTTATAATTTGCACTTTGACAATGATTTTGGGCAATAAAAATGGTTCTTAAATACAATTTGATGCACTTCCAAGCCTCCTAAATAATTTTTAGCATGTAATAAAAGTTAAATTATGTAGAATTCCAGTTGATGTTCGGAAATGTGAGCATGTGAGAAGATGGTGGATGTAGCCACCCAAGTTCATCTTTGAGATTGGGAAAAAATTGAGTGTTGAGCATTGTTTTGCTACACTGAAAATTCAAATCAACTCTAAATCCAGTGAAATTTATATCACTTAAAATTGTCTAGTCGACCAAAGAGAAAGATACGTTCAAAGTGGATGAATTGCTTTGCGATTATGGGCTAGAAATGATGGCTGCCCCTTTGGAGCTCACTTAAAATTGTCTAGTCGACCAAAGAGAAAGATACGTTCAAAGTGGATGAATTGCTTTGCGATTATGGGCTAGAAATGATGGCTGCCCCTTTGGAGGCTTCCTAAGTGACTCTTGGAAGATTCTTTCTTGAGCCTTTTATTATAGACGGTGTCCAAACTCTGAAGAACACATAAAGCCAAAAATAATAAATTTGGATTACGTGTGATACCTTCAAGTGATGACAAAAGTGGCCTTTTGCATGATTTCAACCTTTCTTATGTATGGATTCTTAATGCATATTTAAAATGCTCTTTCAATGTAACTAATACAACGTCTACATGCAGAAAGGAGATCTTCAACGAGAGAAAGGAAATGGGAATTCCCTAGATCATTTCATAAAGGCGGCTCAAGCCTCATCTTTGCTTTTGTCCTTGTTCCTTGAAAACCCCTTTGATTTCCGTTTTGCTTGCTTGCTTTCCAGCTCTTGGCTTTGATGTTCTACCTAATTGAAAAGAGGCACTCTTTTCTTCTTGCTCACATCCTTCTTCTATGAAATAATAGGAGTTCCATTAAATAAATCTCCTCATGATGTTTTAAAAGAGAGTAGAAGTAAAACTCTTTTTTTTATCTTTCTCCCCATCAAATCAGATCTGACCAAATGGATACACATGCAATATATATACCTTTATCTTAGAACAAAGAACTAGAATGACGAGTGTAACCAACTTTATATTATTGTACTCTCAAAAAAAAATTCAAGTACTAGAGCTAATAAAACTAGTGAGATATATTAGAACAAAGAACTACAACGACGAGTGTAACCAACTTTAACACTAGTATTGTACTTGGACACTTTAGTGTCCTTGGACACTTAAGTGTCCTGAAAAAGAGACAATGTTTGATGAATTTTTTAGAGTACTAGAAGGAATCACTTATAAATGTAACTATGCAACATGTTGGCAGAAGGGTTGAATATTTTTAGAAAAATATAGTTTTGATTATAGGATATAAAAATTAATATTTATTCTCTAATTTTATGATGTTAATTTCAATCTTGGCACAGAAATTATAGTGATGTAAGTTAGTGGTTATTTTTTATTAAAATCATGATCTTATAATTTTCATTGGTCTAAATGCAATAAAATCTTTTATTTTATATATGTCAACATGTTTCTATCCATAATTAGAGATTTGTAATGAATTTTACAAGGTTTATAGCATAAAATGAATCTCATTTGTGATATGATAATCTTATCATCTATGAATTATTTTGCAAAGTGATGGTATGAGCATGCATCATTTTTTATGATCAAAATACTATTTGATATTATTACAAGTAGAAATATTTTTTTGACAACCTTAGGAGTCCAATTTCTATGTTGTTTCTTCAAGTTAAACAATAGCATTGTTTCTCTATGCTAAAAAAAGGCCATTTTACGAGGAAATATTGCATATGCTACATGATTAAAGTTAATATGCTAGCTTTTTCTATATAAAGTAGTCTTTAATGTTTGTAGAATTATTTTGATTCATAATATATACCTTATATCATTGAAAAAACCTAATTTTTTAGGATGAAGTTTTATTCTCGATAGAGAGGAATATGGCTATTCAATGAAATATATAGATTTTTCGTGGTATGTGAGATACATATAAAAAATTTTGGTTCAAAGACATGTAGCATAAATGTATGCTACTATATGATGGTTTTTGAAATGAAACACAAAACATTTTAGTGTTTTTATGAATCAATATCATATAAAAGGCTGCAAAAGTGTATAACTATACAATAAGCACCCTATATTGTATTAATTTTTTTAATATAAAAATGATTTTTCTAGTTCCCAAGACTTGTTTCAAATGATTATATGACAATAAATTAACATTAGAAAAATGATTCCAATAGGAGGAAAATTCTTTTGATGGAGATATTTCTTTCTTCTCATATATTAGTTTATAGAAAAATAGTTTTTCTCAACCATATTCAATCATTTCTATATTTTGAGTTATCAAAAAAGGTTATTTTTTAAAATATATATTTTTTATACAGCATCTAGGTATAGGTCTTTATGGGTCTTTAAGTTTTTTTTCAAAATTTTATTTGATTAGTATGTGTGATTTTTTTATTTATTAGAAAAAGGACACTATAGTGTCGTGTTTTGGTACAACACTAGTGTTAAATCGTGGGTTTTGAGTTCATAACCAGTGAGTAATAGAATAGGGAGCCAGGGAGCCTTTTTTTGTAGCTGAGGATTTTGGAAGAGAAAAATGCACATCCATGCATTTTCGAATAAAAATGGGATCCTCTTATGATTCAAAGAGATGATAGGCATGAAGATAAAAAAGGCAATAGATAGATACTCCAAGTTCTTCATAGGAGCTTTAACAAATAGATAAGCTAAAGGTTCCTATAAGAGATTTAGCGATCTCCATGCGATCTTTGAGGAGGAGATAATAAATCTTTCTAAAGGCCTTCGTAGGAGTGTCAACTCTGATACCAATGTTAAGAAACTAGTATCCATGCAAGAGACAATGACCTATGACTCTCCACCCAACCTACCTTTATATAGATTCTTGGGCTAATGATGACCTCTCCGTTAACTAGAGCCAATTTTACATACACCTCCATTGTTTCTTTGACATTGTGTGTACCTAAGCTCAAAAAGTCTTAAGGACGTGATGAGAGAGACTATACCTCAATCATCAACAAGTGCATATAGTGGTGGATTAATACATGCTTTAATTTATGAATCCATGGACATAGATGTATCAAGTGTATGAGGACATGTGCTTACATAATGGCAAATGAAGTGATTATGCAAATAGTGCAGGTAAATTAGGTCCAACTACCTCTCACATCACTTACTTTAGTGAAAATGTATGTCTCAATACTTGCTATATTGGTAAGCACAAACTAAGCCATATTTCTCAACTTCAATAGCCAAATATTGTCAATAGTGAGTTCATTTTGAAGCTCTCGATGAGACTTATCTAATGGTTGTACTTTTGAGTTTATTTGACAAATGCACTTCAAGTTATGAGCAACATACTGAATGGTGGGAAACACCCACTCTTGCTCCATAACTCACCAAGCTTCACACACACACACACACACACTACAATGGCAAAAATAGAAGGAGAAGGGATAGAAAATACCTCTAGACACACATTTCAAGCATCACACACACATGCAAGCTCATGGAGAAGACGATACACAAGAGGGAGGAAGAAAATTCGAAAGCTTCAGCTTGTTCATTCAAAAATGGCAAAAGTCCTTACAGAGTGTCACAAAGTGAGGTATATACATGTGCCCTAAAAATGGTCTTTTTTCACATAGGAGACTTGCACTTTCTCTAATAATCACTAAGTTCCTACTAATGTATAAGGTTATAATACAATGTTCAAGAATCATGCATCTAGAGGACTCCTCCAGAGCATTTACATGGCTTTTGAAGTTTTACAAGGGATCTTGAAAGGAAAATGGGCTTGAAGAATGAAAATTTTGGGGCCCATTGTGGGAGCGATTCACGAGGGCTGGTGGATCAAGTCAACCGTCTTGCTAACGGCGCATGCAGGGTGTTTAGAGCAAACTCAAGTTTTCGTCGTAAAACGGATAAAAGAGCAAAGATGAGAGGAAGTCGAGCAATTGCAAAACAATATTTTCTCCTCAAGAAGTACAAAAACTCATGCTAATTGTTCAATCCTCATAGCCAAAGCATGAATGTATTCTCAAAGACATCACTTTGATCGAACTTGTAATGAAGATTTATCATTGAAAAATACAAATACTTTGTGACGCACACTTATAAAGAAAGAATGCAAAATCAAGCAAGATTTATTAGGAAACCAATTGCAAAATCATATCTTCACTTCAAGAATTGTAGAAACAAATTCCCGAAAACTAAAGTCTTGTTTCGCAGTGCTATAATGAAAGCTTGAATTTTTTGATATATGCTTGTTATTATTCTTTTGATTTGTTCAGCAAAAATTCAAGTTATAGATCGGCTTGAACTCATTTGTAGTACTTGATTTTCCGACTCACAAATTACAAAGCACTTCGAAAGCTTATCAGCAAGTTGATTTTACTCTGCTATCGGAAAGATAATGACATCAAGAAACTAACAATAAAAGATCTGTTTAGCTTGAAACCTGAATCAAGTCGAAGTGACTTCAGAACTGCGACATCGTTCTATTTTTATTATAAATAAATACATGAGTTTTATATTCACACTTCTTTTGAATGTACTGAAAAGAAAAAAAACGCACTTAAAGATTTGGAGGCAATGTGTATCTCGTTTAACTACACACGATCAACGGTCGAGGAAGCTTTCAAGACTTTTAGAAAGTTTTTTATCTTGTTCGAGCCTCAGTCCAATGCTTCCATTTGCTCCTTGATATTCCTTTTATTCACAAATCAGGGTTGTTATATTAATTCAAGCTGCCACACATGCACCCATCGTTAAACATTTTATCTCTTTTAGTATGGGTGGTTCTTCAAGGGTCCTATTTATAAATCTTTGTTTACATCCTTTAGGACTTGTTGCATTCTTTTGGCCTGTGTCTTTTCTTCCTTTGTGCCTTCTTCAGCTTGATTCATGCCCCTGCAGGGCTTTGGGTAGAGGGTGATCTTTTTTATTGAACTATTTTGTGCTTTGATTTTCTTCTTCTTCTTTTCTTGCTGGATTCTCCCTCCACACCTCCCTCCTCTTGAACTCTTTTGTCCTCGATAGGCTTTTGTTGGTGACATGAGTAAGTCTGGAACACTATCTTTTTGGTTTGATTTATCAATTTTTCTTCATGAATCATTAGCTCTTTCCATTGAGCTGACTTTATCATGTCATTCGATGCTTCTCGATGATCAACAAAAAATCTTAGTTCATATGCAACTAATTTGGCATTTAAATTCGACAACATTTTCAAAAAGATCTTTGAATATATCTCAAAATATCCTATGAAGAAAGCTTCTTCAAATGTCTACATATATGGGCTTAGAAACATCATTATTCGAGAATATATAAGCATTATTGTGAGGTGGCTTGGCATAACAGATAGGGTAAAAACTAAGGCTTTGGTGCCTTGATTAATGTCGATAAAATTCAAAAATGTATACTCAGCATGTTTAAAAACTTTCAGGACAGTGAGGAGCATACTGAGCACTTTATTGGTCATCTCTATTGCTATATCAGGTATAGAAGTGTATCTAGATAGCCAAAATTCTATTTTTCAGACCATGTAATCTTCAATTGGTAGATAATTATGTGGCGGGCTCAGTAGCAAGGGAAAATTGAGCCACTAATTATTAAGCTTTCCACCATGCTATTCTTCCCAAATTTGTGGACATGGTCTATGTCTTGGTACTAAACAAAATGAAGGATCTATTTGTAATAAATAAAGTGCCGCTTGCCAATGTACCCACAAGGTAGGGTTCTTTTCCAAAAAATCTCTTCTCCAGATAGGATCCACCTTTTCAAACTCTTCTTGACTGTAAGAGAATGTAGTTGCCTTCAAGTTTAGGTTTTGGTCTAGATCCTTCTCGGTCACTTTCTTTATGTAACGACACATTTCATCTTTCATTATCTTATATGGTACATTGCTTTCCAAATCCTTGCTCTTGATTTTGGCCTCTTTCATTATTCTAACCACTGCATCTTCAAAATTTTATGTGATTGGGTACACCAATAATGCCTGCTCTCTTTGGCTTATTTTTGCAATGTAGGGCATCAGATGTTCATCGATTTGTAGCTCCTCGTCATTGTGTATCTGTGAATTAATGATGGGAGAGAAAGAGGGAATACCTCAATCTCCTCAATAGCCACTTGAGAGCTTGGAACTACTAGTGTCCCCATGTTTATTTGTTGTGATAATTGAGCCTTTGGTCTTGCAATGATGGCATCTTTTCCTTCATTGTTTGGTATGGCCACTTTGAGCTCTTCATCGCTCTTTAATTTACTTTCACAAACCATGGAGAGCATCTCTGCATCTTGCCTGCATTGTTCAGTGTACTTAGACACTACTTTTTTCCATTTAGTTTGTAGTTCATTTGTATCGTGCATGTATTTTGACTTCCATTGAACATGCAATCTTGCTCCTGAGTGAGCTGATTAGCATACCTTTTGATTTTTGCTCCTACCTCAACAACATCTTCACTAGTAGATCCTGATGCTTCCATATGTTGATTCAATAAAATTGAAGTCATGAGATCTTTATTTTGACTTCCAAGTATGTCCACTTTGTCCATGTATATCTTGGTCTCTGTCTCGAGAATTTGCTTCGATTAGCAAGACATGTTTTCTCTACTTCTCGTGCTTCATATTTCTGTTTGATTTCATCTATTTCGCTTCTGAATTGAGCATTCTCTTCTTTTAATCTACTGATTTCTTTGATAGCTTCAATGGACTCTTCTTCTTTTTCAGTGAGCTCAAGTTATGTTTTCATTAGTCACTCGGCTCACTTAAAAGTTTTGAATTGACCTTTTTCCACCTCTGCATGTGCATATTCTTTGTTTGCATCCATCCATGATTGTTGTGTGTCCATGGCCTTTTGTATCATATTTTTGACAATTTGCTTCGATTGGGCCACGTCCACATTGAGCCATGTTTGTTGTGGTATTGGCTTTTCTATTGTTAGCACATCTTTTCCTTTATTTATATGAAGAGTTCCACTGAAGGGCTGTTGGATTTGTAGTGGAATCTATGGCTCAACCTCATCATCTTTGTTCTTCTTGGAACAACTTCCTTTATATGTTATGTCCATTGATGACAACTCTACCACTATCCTAATGGGTTCAAAAGTTCCTTTGGCTTCAAGTTCCTTTGCTTGGACTTTTGTTTATGAGCATAATTTTTGGTCGCCCAGAATTGATCTCTTTGAATTGTAACCTTGTGGTATCATTCACAAAAAGCACATATACATTTTCTCTTGCAAGATTTTGTTCCAATTGTTCTTCATTGACCACGTTCATATCTTTGGTTTTCTCTTCACTTATTACTTCCTGCTGGTCGAGCAAGTGGTCAAGCACATCCAATTTCCCATTTTCATTTGTTTTTGTATGGAGATCCACATTTAAAGTGGATTGTTCCTTGTCCTCTTTGGATTTCGATGATGAGATCAAATTTGTTAACCCCAATTCTTTGTAAAGTTCCATTTGTGATAGTATTTTTCCCAATTGAGTTTTCTTTGCTTCACTTGTCTGACGATAATAGTGACCCTAGACCGTAAGGTTGACTTGCCCTTATGCGTGCGCTACTTGTAGGGATATTTGTAAATCTTCTTTCATAATGGGTTCTGGTTGCATGGAGCAAATTTTGCAATTAAGTGTGTTAATTTTTATGTAGGAGTTACATCCATATTTGTTTCTTCTCACATTCTTTGTGCACCTCTCATCACTGGCTTCGACCTAGTGCCTACTTCTCCTATAATCACCACACTTTTTTCTTCTATGGAGCGGTGGCAAAACTCACGTACTTGGCCATTTCTACTATTGATGACATATCTTTGAGGTGTTCCCAAATGTTCAATGCATGATATATCAATACTGCCAGAGCCACACTGTCATTTAGGAACTGCTTGTTACCCCATTTTCTCTTCGCTTTGAAGAGTTGCTCCTGTATATAGGGTGTGAAATTGATGTGATTCCCCACTTGTCTCACTGCATGTGCGAGTAGTTGTACCACAATGTTTTGTGGTGCAATGTATCGATTCATGTAAGGAAAAAAAATTATTGATGCACCAGCTGCATCGATTCTTCAATATCTATTCCATTGATATCCAAACATGTTCCTTTCTTTGCTTCATGATTTTCATTCTCAGGTTTGTAAGTCTATCCTTTGTCCAACCAAAGGTGTCTTTGATCAAATCATGTATGAACTGGATGGTTTGCCAATCACCTTGTAAATTCATCACCTTAGCTTCAGGCATTGTTGGCATATCCAACATAGGGTGTAGGGTGTTCATGACTTGGGTACACCTTTCAAAATCTCTTTTATAGATTTTCAACATTAATTATTTTTCAATGCAAGCTTTTTTCCATGTAGCTTTTGTTCCCGATAGCTCATGCAACACTTAGAAATCTTGAGATGTCATGGGGAATTGGTGATCCCTGTCCATGATTCTGATCATGATAAAAAATAAATGATCATCCATAGGTTGATCTCCTAAAAACCACTATCCTCTTGCTTTGATTGCACTTTCCAGAGGGAACTCCAACATCTCCTTTTGATGGGTCACTTCAGAATCGTTAGATGCCATGTGCACTTCAAATAGAATTGTTAAGTAATCTGCAATTCGAAGAAATACATTTCATCCTTAAGTGTGTAGTCAATCGTCATTCGTTGTGATCCTGCTCTGCTATCACATGGTTGCGTAGAGCATGATACCTGATGATATTTTTTTTCCTTTTTTTTAATTATTGAAAGAAAACATAAAAGTTATTCCTAGCTGAAGCAATTTTTAGTGTGTGTAAGTGAAATTTCCTAGACTGCTATCGTACAAGCTAAGTCCTATTCTTTGGAAGGAAATGTGCACCGCTCAACCAAGTGAAGGCCTTGTAGTGTGGCCCTATAATGCATACTCTTGGTGCATTCAGCTCATCATGAGTGCAAGATTGATCCTTCATGTTGGTTTGGTGCATTCCTTGTTATCCTTTCGATTTCCACACTAATGTTGTACTCTGATTCTTCTTTGCTATATTCCATTGTGATGTCGACTTTGTGTCCTTTGCTTTAATCCTCCATATGTACTTGTCTTTCTTTTGGAGCTTCTTTTTCTCTGATGGTCCTCTTCATCTTTTGCCTTAAGGGGAGGCTTTGATGGCTTTGCGCACACTGTGATTTGCTTTTTCTAAAGTATTTATTTCCTCCTTCACTCTTACCATTGTCTTCCTTGGGATCCACATTTGTTGTTGTGATCTTTAAGCATTCATTAATCATTTGGGTATCCATACTTGTAGTTTCCTTGATCCGTCTTGCACTAAGCTTTGATCTTTGTTGGTTTCTTGCCTCTTAGGGTGTTTGTGTGTCTCTACGTTTTCCTTGCATTTGTATTGTTGGAGATAATACTTGCGAATCCATACTTGTTTTATGCCTTGTCGATGTTGTTTTCATGTTGTCCTCCGATGTATAAGTGGTTACTTTCTCACAATTTTCTTTAGGATGAATGAACTTACTAAGCTGCTTAGGATTAGTCTTTGTAGAAAAAGGGATATGTTGATCATGCAATTTAGAGTAGGGTATGTGTGTAGGTAGTAGGGTAGAATCAGCCAACAAAGGTTTTGATGCAGCTTTGTTCGTATGTTCATTTAGACCTATGCCACTACGTTTTTCCTTGCATATGGATTTTAGTGGTTTCTCCTCTAGTAAACTAAAAACCTCTTGATGGCCTATTTTCTCCGTCATATATCCTTGGGCTAGGTGATAGTGACTTTGAATTCAGAAATCCAATCTTGAACTAGGACCAATTCTTCCAAAAGGTTTGAGTCTTTACAGACTAAGAGTCTTTGTTGCATGGAGCATTGAGATATCAAGCTCAACATGTGATGATCCGAGATGACACGTACCAGTTTTTTGTTTCTCTGACATGTATAGTGGTCACACCGGTATACGTCAGGGATACTTCATTGAGCTTTATTAGATTTATCTACTGAGAGTGATGGCACATTTGTTCCTTGCCAGCTCACTCATTCATGGACCTTAGGTTTTTTCTTATGTACTAATCTTTACATATTGCACTTGTTGTATTCTTGTTTTTTAGGTCATTCTTGTAGATTCCTTTTTATGTAATAGAAGAAGAAGAAGAAGAAGATCATTCTTCCTTGCCTCAATCTGTGTGTGTGCTTCTCCTTGAGAGTGAGAGTGTGTGTGAGCTCTCTTCCTTATCTCCTTCCTCATGATAGACCTAAGAATAAGGAAAACTTGGAGATAGAAGTAGTGAATAATCTTGAGATTGAGGAGGATCTAGAATTTGAAACCCAAGTTGTCAAAGACTCAGAAGAACCTGAGGATACCGCCAAACTTAAGAAAGATCAAAGAAGGAAGGCTAGGTGGGAAAAAATTAAAAGAAAGTGGATTAAAAAGAGAACTGAAGAAGAAGAATAGACACTAAAAGAGATAGAGCTCAGAGAAATCCACTCAGCAAACAAAAAAGCCATATTGGTGATGAAGAAACAAACTAAGGAATGGATATGATCAATTCTAGCAGATCCCATGCCTGAAGATTTGAACACGTGGTTAGAAACCTATCAGTCTAGGATAGAGGCAGGACCAAGTGTAGAGCAACATCAAAGAAGCTACCCATTAGGAGACCTTGAGAAAGAAAGGCTAGAAATATATAAGAAATTAATCGAGATTTCTCAAACCATGCTAGAAAAATCTGTACCAACCCTCCCTAAGACTAGAATATCTTAAGCAAAATTTCATGCATGTGCAGAATCTGTCAATCCGCAACATAAGAAGGATAAGCAAGATGACGAGTTGAAAGAAGACATGAGTAATGAACATGAAGAACAAAGTTCCCTAATTCTTGAAGTAGAGCCTAACTGGCCTCATGACCTTTGGACCAGAATTCAGGAAGATCGATGGAAGAAAAATGAAGACGAAATACCTTGTTTTGAAGAGTTAAATGCCTCTAGGATTCAACCAACATTGGAACTAGAGGTGATCTATGAAGAATTGTCCAAACTAGATCATAATAGAGAAGGAATGAGCCTGACAATGCTTCCTAGTTACATAGGAGAATATGAGCAAAAATCTGAATTTTTCCATGCACCCACAATCAAGGGAAAAGAAAAGAAATTACAAGATGAAACCTCAAACACATTTTTTGAGTTAAAAAGAAGAGGATTTGCTCCAAGTGAAACCTCAGTTGGGAAAGAAACTAGCTCAACAATTGAATTTGGAAGAGAAATCTATCTACAAGAAAAAATAAAGTGGATACTACACCCACAATAAAAATTTCAATTCATAAAGTGGGAGAATTCAGTGAAGGAATGAAAGGAAATACATACCTCCAAATAACATTTAGAGGATACATGAATAAAGCTATTTTAGAAGGAAATATGGAAAAAATGGGGAAAACCAGCCTTATGACCCACTTGAATGAAGTTACAATTGGCAAGTAGTCATGTTGAAAGACCTCTAGGAATTCTAGACAAGGTCATCCTGACTACTTGCGGAGTGGAGTTTGAAACACATGCATGCAAGTAATTATGAGATGATATTAGGATGACCTTTTATGAGACAGTTAAGGGTAGTACAAGATTGCGGGCGAGATGCATTATACCTCCAACATCAAGGTGCCACAACAAAAATAAATTTACATACTTTTTCATATAAAGATGTACCACCCTTACAGTGGAACCATGTCCATAAAGAAGAAGATGATATGTAAAGAAGCAAAACAATAGGAAGAGAGACAACAAGTGTGGCATGTAGGACATAAAAGTTGCAGACCCATAAAAAGAACCAACATATATGTTGCAAATACTTTTGTATTAAGCATTTGAGCCACATGGATCCATGGAAATATTAGCCAGTCTAGATGTTTGCATGCACAAAGAGGTATTGACTATGAATGAATGTGTAGATGAGGAAGGTTATGACATAATTCTTTACATTATAGTCCTCCAAGAAGTAGAAGAAGGAGAATTGGTGGAAAAACAATGGAGAGAGGACTATGAAAGCATATAAATGGAGCTTGAATTTGATTCAAAAGAACAATATCTAAGATAAATAGAAAAAGAAGATACCAAAGTGAACACTAATGCACTAGCCATAGAAAAGTATCAAGAAAAACCTAAGGTGGAAAGAAACAGAATTCACAAAGAGCCATCTCATGAATCATTTGAAGCACTTGAACATTTCAAATAGTATGAAGTTGAAGAACAAAAAATAGCTATTCAATTGCCTAAGAGAGATTCTCAGGATAGAGTAGCATATGACAATAAAGAACAAACTAAAAAGGTATTAGTAATGATGGAAGGAGAAGAAGAGGGATGGACATATATAGGTAAGGATGTATCGATAGAAGAAAAACAGGAACACATAGAGTTGATTCGACAATACAAAGATGTATTTGCATGGAAATATAAAGATCTTAAACGCATGGATCCCTCTATTTGTTCCATGAGTCTATATGTGAAACCATCGAAACAAAGACCATACACTTACAATGATGTATATTCAGCCAAGATAAAAGAGGATATTGATAAGTTATTAGTGACTGGCTTTATGTATGAAATTGGACACACTAAATGGGTTTCACCCTTGGTAGTAGTGCCAAAGAAAAATGAAAAACTTAGGGTTTGTATCAAATTGAAGAAGATTTATGCCACTACCATTCGTGATAGTTATCCTTTACACATTATAGATAATCTCTTGGAAAGAGTAGTAGGCAAGGAAGTATATAGCATCCTTGATGGGTTCTCCAAATACAACCAAGTAGCCATGAATACTGAGGACTAGCATAATGGCACACACAAGAGAATCAGAAGGTCATTTTTCAACTAACAAAACTATCAAAATGATTCTCTTTGCAGGCTTATGGTGGCCTAATTTACACATGGATGTTGATACCTACGTATGGTGTTGTGATGTTGTCAATAGAGAAAGTATTCAATATGATAGGATGATATGCCCTTGAGACCCATGATTAGTGCAAGAGCTTTCTCGAAATGGGGCATTGATTTTATGGGACCAATTAAACCCCCAACAAAAAGATCATATGTCAAATACAACATAGCGGCTATAAATTGTTTAACAAAATGGGTAGAAGCAAAAGACACTAGGAAAAATGATGCTCACGCTACAGGTAAGTTCTTGTTTGAAGACATATTCAGTACCTTTGGACTCCCTATTGAGATCGTAAGTGATAGAGGAATGCACTACATTAACAAGTCATTGAGTCACTCATGAACAAATTCCTAGTGATTCATAAAAATTCAGCACCCTATCACCCACAGGTTAATGGAAAAGCCAAGATCTCAAATAAGATGTTTTGCATGCTTTTAACTAAGATAGTTAGTAATGGAAGGCTCGATTGGGATAAAAAATTGCATCATGCAACACAGGCCTTACGAGTAGCATATAAAATGGCTATTGGAACAACTCCTACTCTACTAATCTATGGACAAAATGCAATATTATGAATTGATTTCTTGGTTCCTACTCTACGAGTCACTGAAAAGTATGAGTGGAAGGGGCATGAATTATCAAGACAATTGGATCACATAGAGAAATCGTGAGACTAGATTACAAGCTATAGTTGGCACTTATGTGGCAAAGAGAAGGCAAAAAGCGTAGTACAATGCTGATATCAAGGATAAGGGACTTAGAGAAGGAGATCAAGTGTTGGTGTACACACTAAAACAACATGAAAAGAAACTACCACGACAAGGATATGGACCATTTCTTATAAACGCACTCTCGACAATTGGAGCCATTACCCTAGCCACCCTCAATGGAGACATCTTACCCAACTACATAAGTGGTTGAAGGGTCAAAAAGTTTATGGATCCATTGAAAGAATGAATGCTAGCAAGACTCTTAGGAGCACAAAACCAGAAGAGAGAAGAGGAAAGAATACAGGAACAATCCATACTAGAATCCCTAGAGAGGATACAAAGACAAAAGAAATGGATACGACAATGTGATGAAAGGTATTTATGTGGACAAGAGCATATTCCCATAGAAAATTACCACACTAACCAAGTAAGAACCCTAGGAAAGCTCATGCGACAACTCTACTTAAACCTAGGTATTGGTAAAGAAGCGTACCAACTAGTGGATTCATTAATTGACATAGCAACAGCTCTAAGCAGTATACGAGCTTATTTAGCTGAGAAGCTAAAGGCACAAATCATTCCAATGAAGGTGCACATGATAAAAATTGGAGGTAACATCATTGAGTGCTTAGGAGAAGTATTCATGTCTTAACATTTAGGAAATTACATAATGTAGAGTGCACCTCAGAGCATCCAAATGTGGCTTCCTGGGAACCTGCATAAACTGACTTTTGAGTCCAACAATATAACTTAGATCAGACCTTGTAATTGTGAGATATATAAGACTTCCCACAATGTTCCTGTACATAGCAGCATTTTCCAATGCTTCACTTGATGTAGTATCCAACTTCAAATTGTGATCTAATGGCATAGAAATTGGCTTACAATCAACCATACCATACGTTTGCAACATATTCAAGGCATATTGCCTTTGCGACATCCATATACCTACTAGTGTATGTATAAACTCAATGCCCAAGAAATAGTGCAACACACCAAGATCTTTCATGTCGAATTCCTGCATAAGAAGTTGCTTTACCTCTTAGATGCTTCCTTCATTATCACCACCTAGAATCAGGTCATCAACATAAATAGCCACAATAGTGATGCCATCATCAGCCTTCCTTGCATATAGTGAGTGATCTGCATCACATATAGAAAACCCAATGCTCGTTAAGTAATCAACATAGCCCATACAAAGCCTTTTGCAACCTACAAACATATTATGGATGCTTTGAATCTTCATATCTTTGCGGCTAGTCCATATATACGTCTTCCTATAACTCACCATGTAGGAAAGCATTCTTCACATCCATCTAATGCAAAGTCCATCCTTTTGCTGTAGCTATTGCAACAAGTGTTCTAACAGTAGAAATTTTAGCTACAGGGCTGAATGTTTCCTCATAATCAATGCCATATGTCTGTGCATATCCTTTAGCTACCAATCGTGCTTTATACCTGCTTATGCTACCATCAGCATTATGCTTTACCTTGTAAACCCATTTGTAGCCTATGCGTTTCTTTCCTTGCAGCAATGGAACCAGCTTCCATGTATCATTTCCATAAAGTGCAACCATCTCCTCATCCATAGCTTTTTCCCAATCAGCAATTCCAATTGCATCTTCAAAGCCAGGAGGTTCAACATCTTGTATTACCTTTGTCATGTAGGCACAATGACGAGCCATATAACTATCATACGTCAATCATTGCACTGAATTCCGCATCCTCCCAAATCTTCTTGGTCCTGGGTCACTTCTCTTTGTATCATTTGCATGTGCCCTTCTTACTCCTGGAGACTTCATAGAGGGCAATCCAAATTCCTCATCAAGACTCTTTTATGAACCGCTTGAATCTCCATCAACATCTTCAAAGCCTGCAAATGTTTTATGACCTGCAGAAAGCTTTTCTTTACCTTTCTTGGATGTATTTGATGAATTTGTTGGACTCAAATTTCCACGCAATCTGCCACTCCATGGATTTGAGTTGGAACTATTGCTTGGTGATGCATTCGGTCCACTCAAAACTTGAGATTTTCCACTTGATTTTTCAGCATTTCCTTTGTCATTTGGTTAAAGATTCAGTCCTTCTTTGGCATCTGCATAGAAGTTTGACATTTCATCAAATACCTTATCTCTGCTCACCTTTACTTGTCATGTGAGTGGGTTATAACATTTATATTCCTTTTGCTCAAGGTAGTATCCAATGAAGACACACTTTTTTGCATTTGGATCAAGCTTCGTCCTCACTTCATCTAGGACATGTACATATGCAATATAGCCAAAAACTTTTAGATGTGATAAGTTGGGCGTTTTACCTATAAACTTCTCTTCAGGTATAACTTGATGTACAACAGCAGTCGGAGTTCTGTTCATGATGTATACAGCATTATGCACAGCTTTTGCCCAATAACAATGAGGCATATTCTTCTCAGCCATCAAGGCTCTTGCTATTTATGCAATATGTCTATTTTTGCATTCAACAACACCATTTTGTTGTAGTGTGTACTAGCTTGAAAACTAACGCTGAATTCCATGATTTTTTATGTATTAAACTCATTTGACATGTATTCAACTCCTCCATCAGATCTTCATGTCTGAATGTACTTCCCTGTCTGCTTTTCCACCATAGCTTTAAAATTCTCGAAGTGAGTGAACACCTCGCTCTTCTCTTTCATGAAATATACCCATACTTTCCGTGTATGGTCATCAATGAAAGTAACATAAAACCTGCAACCGCCCATATATGTGGTCTTTGCAAGACCCCAAACATCTATGTGTACTACTTCTAGTACATTCTCACTAACATGCTCGTCATCTGGAAATGATGCTCTTAACTATTTACCAAATTGACATGGTGCACATACCTTTTGCATTTCTGCAACTTTGAAATTTGGTAGTCCGTGGACAATATCCTTTGACTGCATCAATTTCAGCCTTTGCAAGTTTGCATGTCCAATCCGTTTGTGCCCCATCTCTATATGTGCAATAACGCTTGCACCTTTTGCAAACATGGCTGCATTCATTTCAGGAATCTTCACATTTAAGGTGAACATCCTACCCACTTTGTTTTCTTTGGCAACCAATCGTCCATCTTGCTTGTACTCTTCTACATATAATCCATCAGCATTGAACTTGACTTGTAATCCTTGTTCAACCATTTGTACAATAGAAACCAGATTCTTTGTTATATTTGGAACATGAAGCACATCAGCAAGATGTTTTACCTTTCCATCCTCCATTGATAGTGCTATGTTTCCTCTATGCTCAATAGGATGTGATGTGTCATCACCTGTTTCAATATATCCACAAAGTGGCAATTTTTGCAAAGTACTAAACCATTTTGCATGATTGGTCATGTGATTTGAAGCACTTGAATCAACATAACAGACAGTATCATTTGGTTTTGAAACATCAGTAGACATCGTATTCATCATGTGATGTTGAACCATGAATAGCTTCTCATAATCATCTGCACTTTCTAAGAATCATCTACACTTGTGGATGCATAGTTATTCTGCTGCCTTATTTTATTTTCATTCTTCAACTTGCAATCACATTCAAAGTGTCTAGATTTACCACAATTCTAGCATCCTTTACTGTCATTACCTGAATCATTTCTTTGGAAATTTCTACGGCCTCTTTGGCTCCCCCTGCCTCAAAACTGTCCTTTTCCTACTACATGATCGTGTTGTTGACTTTGGTCTTGGTTACTATTTCCTCTTCCAGTTCCAAAACCTTTACCTATGCCTCTTCCTCTACTAGAGTAGAATATCTTCTTAGAACTAGATTTTCGTTGGAATTTTGAACCCTCACCAAGATTCTTTTCTTCAATAATCAGCATAAATACTAGATCAACAAAATTCAGAATATTTTCCCTGGTTTGTATAGAATTTCTGAACTGCTTATATGCATCTCCTAAACCACCAGGAAAACATGTTTGAAGGCTGTATTTTGGGAAAAATGCAGCGTTCGTCGTTTCCAAAAGATGGTTTAGTTCCGGCTACTAAGAAATTGCAGCTTGTACATAGTGATGTTTGTGGTCCTATGCAAACACCTTCTTTTGGGAATTATCTTTACTTCATGAATTTCATCGATGATTTTTCCAGGCATGCATGTGTATATCCATTGAAGGCAAAGTTCGAAGTGTTCATGTGCTTCAAATAGTTTTTGGTTTTGGCTGAAAATCTGTCAGCATGTAAAATGGGCACCCTCCATTCTGATTGAGGGGGGGAATATATGTCTTCTGATTTTCATGCATTTTTGGGTGAACATGGGATAAAACACCAGTGTACAACATATGGAAGAACACCTCAACATAATGGAGTTTCTAAATGGAAGAACATGTCACTCATGGAGATGGCGAGGTGTATGGTCAAGAGTCAGGCTTTACCACATAGTTTTTGGCTTGAGGTTGTCATGTGTGCAACATATGTACTTAACAAGTGTCCCACTAAAGCGCTACAGTCTATCACTCCATATGAGGCTTGGCATGACCGCAAGCCATGTGTTGCTCATCTGCGTGTTTTTGGTTGTTTGGCATATGCATTAGTGCCCGAACAACATCGTAGAAAATTGGATGATAAAGCAGTAAAATGTATTTTTGTTGGGTACAATTTTGAAAGTAAAGGCTATCATCTGTATCATTCATAGACTAAATGCATTTTGGTTAGCCATGATGTTGCTTTTGTGGAAGATGTTTTTCAGCCATTGCTTTCGTGTACTAAGGAGACACCTGTTAGCTCCAAAGACATGTATGATACTTTGCTGCCTCTTTTTACATGTGGACAGCCTAGTGTTGGTCCTAATGAGGCAACTTCACAACCTTTGCAGGTTTCATGTGATGATGTAGATCATTCCATTTCTGATGTAGATTTACATAATGCACTTATGGATGAGAGAGCTGATATTGAGAAGGCAAGAACTATGCCAAAATGGCTAGTGCAAACCTTGCGTGATAGCAAGTTAGATGCACCTCTATCATATCATACTCGATCAGACTCTCATAGTGCCTCTTTTGCATCAGATTGTTATGCTATGGCTGCATCTAGCCTTTGCGATGAGACTGAGCCCATTTCGTTTGACGAAGCACGAAATTCGGAAAATTGGATGGCTACTATGCAATCTGAATATGATGCAATAATGAAGAATGGTACTTGGTCTTTATGTGACTTGCCTCCTGGAAAGAAGGCCATTGGCACTAAGTGCGTATACAAGCTGAAACGTAAACCTGATGGTACAGTTGACAGGTATAAGGCTAGGCTTGTTGCAAAGGGTTATGCATAGGAAAGAGGTATTGATTTCGATGAGGCCTTTGCACCTACATGTTGTATGACTATTGTTCGGAGCATTTGTGCATTTGTAGACCAACATGGTTGGAATGTACATCAGTTGGACCTTAAAACTACATTTCTGAATGGTGATTTGCATGAAGAAGTGTATGTTTTCCAGCCCCGTGGCTTTGTGCAGAAAGGGCATGAAAACCAGCTGTGCAGGTTAATGAAGGGATTATATGGTTTAAAGCAAGCACCATGTGCATGGTATGAGAAGATACATGCCTATTTGGTTGCACATGGTTTTGAGAACAATCCAACTGAGAGCACCTTATATGTTAAGTGTGCGAATGATGTGCTTTTGATCATTGTTGTCTATGTTGATGACATGCTGCTCACTCGTCCTATTCAGAAGCATATTGCTGATTTTAAGGTTGATTTGCATGCCTCATTTGAGATGTCTCATTTGGGGCATTTGCATCACTATTTGGGGATTCAGTTTATGCAAGTTGATGGTGGAATGGCTTTGTCTCAAACGAAATATATTAACACATTATTGTAGCCTTTTGGCCTTGAAGACTATAAGCCTATTTGTCACTCCTATGGAGACAAGTTTACGATTGAGTCTTCATGATGCTGGAGATGCATTTGATGCTGTTGTCTATCAGCAAGCTGTTGGATGCTTGATTTACTTATGGATTACTCAGCCAGATATTCAGTTTGTTATCTCACAGATGAGCAGGTTTATGCATTGCCCAAGAGTGAAGCATTGGTAGGTGGTTAAGTGCATCTTTCGCTACTTGAGTGGTACTTGGCTACTTGGGTTGTTTTATCCCAAGGGGGGATCACTACCGCCAGATTTGCATGCTTTTTCTTACTCTGGTTGGGCTGGTTGCTATGACACTCGTGTGTCCACTAGTGGCTTTTGCTTCACGCTTGGTAGCTCATGTATATCTTGGCTGAGCAAGAAGCAGCCTACTGTGGCCACTTCGAGTTGTGAGGTTGAGTACAGGGCAGCTTTCATAGTGACTGTTGAGTGTGTGTGGCTCAGATGCCTTATGGTTGATTTAGGTGTTGGCCAGTCTTCTACCATCACCATCTTCACTAATGGTCAGAGCGCATTCGTAGTTGCGAGGAACCCTATGTTCCATTCTCGCACTAAGCACATTGAGGTGCATTATCATTATGTCAGGGAGAGGTTATCTGCTGGGGAGATCAACTTGGCATATGTGCCCACGCAGGAGAACATTGCAAACCTTTTCACAAAGGCTCTACCTAGGAAGAAGTTTGAAGCTTTCTGCAAAGCTTTGGGCTTACTTCCTTTTGTGGAATGATTTCCACATAGATTGGCACTTCCTTACACATGACTGCGAGCTCCTTGTTCACCCCATCACTCCCAGGGGGGATTTGTTGATGTATTTAGGTAGTGATGTGTGTGAACACACTAGGACTACCGGGGCAATTTTTTTCCTCTTTAGGAAGTTTTTTTCACCCGTCTTGTATATACGCCTATTGCCCTAATGGGCTACTTTTTCTGCAAAGCTTTGGGCTTACTTCCTTTTGTGGAATGATTTCCACATAGATTGGCACTTCCTTACACATGACTGCGAGCTCCTTGTTCACCCCATCACTCCCAGGGGGGATTTGTTGATGTATTTAGGTAGTGATGTGTGTGAACACACTAGGACTACCGGGGCAATTTTTTTCCTCTTTAGGAAGTTTTTTTCACCCGTCTTGTATATACGCCTATTGCCCTAATGGGCTACTTATCTTTGTACATTCTCTAGTAATACAGTCAGTACTGTTTGTTGAGCTTCAAACTTCTTCTTCTTCCTTTTGTTGTTCGCATACTTCTGCAGATGTCTAACTCCAACAACAAATGCTTTTGATTTTCAAGGTGTAGTCACTTACCGACATGCTCTTCTTCTCCAATGTATGCAGCTCGTTCTTGAGTTCCAATTTTCGTGCCTTTGTATTGGTCTCATACAATGTGACCAAACTGTTCCAAGCCTCTTTTGGAGTCTTGGCATCTTGTACATGTCCAATCATGCTATCCTGTATGCTAACAGATAGCCAATACATTACCTTTTGTGCTCCTTGATTTGATTCCTCATAAGCTCTTAACTGATCTGTAGTCCGATTCCTTTCTGAAAACTACGGAGCTTTTTCATTCTCTCCTTTGATGTACTTCTAGTAGCCTTTTCCCATCAAGAAATTTGTCATTCTAAGTCTCCAAGCATGGAAGTTGTTCTTGTCCAGCTTATCGCTCATAAGTTGACTCATTCCATCTCCGTTTGCCATTTCTGCAGCAATTTACAACATTACAAAATGCTACAAGCAGCACTTTTTCTTGAACACTATCGCACTATGACGTGATAGTTTGATCTTAGAAAAACACAGTTTTCATGTATCAAAAATACACAGAATCACTTGAAATTTTGGATCTGGAATATACGAGTGTTGATGAACACAACACAAGTTACAGTTCCTAAAATTGACCTAGTTTTTCTATGGGCCCCATCTTGCGGGCTCGAAACAGAGGTCGAGATGGCTCCAAAACTTTGATCTACCTTCACGCCAACTTTCGTAGTAAACGGAGGTCATTTTTGAATTGCGTTTTCTCCACACCTTGCCACGTACTCTTCACTGTCGCCTTCTCCACGAGCTCTCTATAGCCATGCTGGCTCTGATACCATGTCACGAGGAAGGAGATAAGGAAGAGAGCTCACACACACACTCTCACTCTCAAGGAGAAGCACACACATAGATTAAGGCAAAGAAGAATGATCTTTTTTTCTTCTTCTATTACATAAAAAGGAATGTACAAGAATGACCTAAAAAACAAGAATACAACAAGTGGAATATATAAAGATTAGTACATAAGGAGATACCTAATGTCCAGGAATGAGTGAGCTGGAAAGGAACAAACATGCCATCACTCTCGGTAGATAAATCTAATAAAGCTCAATGAAGTATCCATGACATATACCGGCATGACCAATATATATGTCAGAGAAACGAAAAATTGGTACGTGTCATCTTGGATCATCACATGTTGAACTTGATATCTCAACAAGGTCAGGTAATGGCTTTTAAAGGCACTATGTATTCTTTGTCCCTCCCTGAGGACTCTATCACCTCAATCACATTGATTTGGGCAATGGGTGAGACTTTATTAGGGTTCCTAGGGAAGTCTCTGAACAAATGCTCCTTTCCACAATCATTAAAGTATTCTTCCCAAAATGTGGTGGTGATGTATTGTATGGCAAGGTGCACTCCCTAATGAAACGGTCTCCACCACATCTATAACATGGTTTTCTGTGTGGGGGGGTGTCTTGTTGTAGGCGTCTTTGGAACAAGGGACCTAGGGGTGATGTACAATTTCTGGTTGCTCGATCACCACATATATGAGTCCTCATTTGTCCATGTAAAATCCTCCTTCATATTTCACAATAGATCTTGGGACTATCTCAAATCCATGGAATTTTTCATCCTAGCCATGGACCTATGAAGGCCATCAAGGTAGATAGGTAGTCCATGCACATTAGTGGAAATGTATTGCAGGGATGTCCTATACTCCCCTTCTATCACTAACATGAGCCCAGCCAATCGCACTAAGCTATGCATATCTTCTGATGCCATCATAGGCTCTCCTTCTAATTCACTAGATGTCTCAAAGTAGAAAGAATGGATACTCTTTTGTGTAACACTTCCCACCAACGATATTATGCTTCTTCAACTCCCTAGCACTCATCTGGATCTTACGTTCATTCATCACTTAGTTCTTAGGTCCTCTTGGGTGATTTACCAATTCTATTGAATAACCTTTGTCAATGATAAGTACTTGAAATTTCAATTTCATCCTTCACAGCCCTCTAGTCTCTCTTTCCTTGTGCCATGATGTGGAGGTGATCAAAATCCTGGTTGATGCGGTCCGGTCACGACACACGTAGAGTGTATGAAGCTAGTGAGTGTTGGAAGGTTTTTGTGATCAAAATGTGAAGGTGAAGATGAAGTTGGGTATGGAGAGGAAAGAGGTCATGATTTGATTATGAGAAGGGGGAACATATGAATGCAAGATAAACCCATGAACATGAATGATTAGGACAAAATAAAACCATTCACATAAATCTATTTCGAAAGGAAGAATGGTCCAAAAAAATGGAGCTTCTTATACACTTTCAAACTTTAATTCAACAGAGCCTTCTCACACATAGAAAGAGATAGAAGGAGACATGTAAAAACACATAAGAGACCAAGAGATAAGAGTCAAGAGACATGAATTAAAAGATATTGTAACAAAATACATGTACATGAGTGTTGTGATACATCAAGCTAAGCTATCTACTAGTCAAAGATGGTCATTTGTGCCCTTGGATCTAGAGAAATCAACTCGCAACCCTAGGATCAACTGCTTTTCATTACAACCTTTGGATTTATCAAATGGATGGCTAGGATTGGTTCTTTATATGATATATCAGGCAAAGGGGGGAAAAATATGTGCCTTCATTCTCCACCATTGGATCTGGGGAAGATCTGATCGTTGGATTAGTGCTGATATCAATTTGGATAAGATAAGCTTCGTTTTTTGGAAGAACTTTGCATTATTGATCTTTGATCATCAAAACAAGCTTGTCTGATGAAAAAAACATGTGGATCCTCCTTGTTTAATGATTAAGTGCATCTCCACCCTTGAATGTGAGCTCATCCAGACCGTTCAACATAGTTCAATCATTATTTGCCATATGGCAGCCCTTCAAGCCTTCAATTTGCTTATTCGAGAAAACTATGATGACCTTGAAAACTCGATTTTGTGCTCTTTGACCCTCCGAATATCCTTTGATGAAGATGAACATTTGTAGGCTTATGTTCTGAAAGGTCTCCTTTAGGAATATGTAGAAAAACCTCCCATCTGAATCTCCCTTATAGAAGTTTGACTACATTTGGAAGTTTGCAAGGTGGCATTAAGGTGTTTGGGAAGCTTTCATAGCCTTGAAAATTTGTATGAATGTGTAGCCACATATGATCTTTATACATGCCAGACCATATGGCTAACATGAATTCCTATACAAGTGTTGGAAGCAGTCAGAGGCACAGACAACGTGGAAGCATGTAAAGACGGAGCAGGGAGCCAGTCGGATCATTTTTTCAAACAACTATGTTTTTATTACCTCTTCAAACATCCAACAGTGATTTTCATCACTCTTGTAACATATGTAATATACACAAAATCCCATTTTCTAACTCATAGCTCCATTTTGTGCAAGCCGAGGAGTCCTGGAGCTTGAGGAGCTTAGGTAGAATGCGCGTACCAATTTTCGTTATTTTTAGACATCGTTTACCCTTCCAAATAGCCTCTAGGACCTATTTTTTAACTATGCCGGTCACTAGATGTGAAACCGGTCAAAACTAGTCTAGAAACTATAAAAAGAGCTAGAGAGCTCATTTTTGAGGTTGGTTCATGTTAGCTAGTGTGAACTTAGAGCTAGTTTGAGCTTGTAATAGTGTTCCTGAGTAATATAGCTAATTTCTCACCTTCCATTGTGTCTTGCTTGTCTCTTCATTGTGTGTGTGTATGCGTGTGTGCATCTTAATGCTTCTCACCTTCACTCTCACATCATCTCACGTTCACGATCTTCATATCACTCATACCTCTTCCGCGGATTGACATTAAGGAGGTGAAGCTTCTTAACGTGGTTCTCACCATTGTGCTAGAGCAACACCAAATTTGGCGCCGTTGCCGGGGATCGAGTCTACGACGAATGTGTGATGGTAAGAGTATAGCAAGAAGTGGCGTTGGAGGGTAAAAATTTCAGTTTTTGTTGTTGTTTTTACTTAGTTTTTAGTGTTTTTCACCTCCCCCACACTCCATCTTCATCATCGCATCATCATCTTCATCTCCAAAAAAATCAGAAAATTCACCATATCCACCCATTCACCTCATTTCCCCTCATTTGTGCATGCGAGAGAGCGAGAGAGAACTTTTGTGCTTGTGTGTGCTTGTGTTTTCTTGAGTTTTCTTGCAGGTACAGAGCTCCAGTGCATCAGGAAAGTTTGGAAAAGGTAAAATTTTACTCTCTGTCAAAGATCTGCCGAGTGTGGCGGACCATCGCGATGGTCTGCAACCTTCGGAATTCTTGGTAGGCGACCACACCACGAGGTAGGCGACCCTTGCGCATCTACGAATCCACAGGTGCATCTCAAAAATTCATACTTTGGTGGACCATCGCGATTGGCTCAGACCATCGCGATTGTGTCGCACCATTGCGATAGGCTCATGCCATCGCGACGGCTCGGCCGGACCATCGCGACGGTCTCACACCATCGCGACGGTTCACTTGAGCCATCGCGACGGTCCACTTGGACCATCGTGATTGTTCAGCTGACCTCGGACCATCGCGATTGGCCCATGCCATCTCCACGACGGTGCCACGTGTCCAGATAGACCATCGCGACGGTTCATTTTTCGGACCATCGCGACAACCCAAAATCGGACCATCGCGATTGGCTCACGCCATCGCACTTGTGACCATCGCGACGGTTCACTTCGGACCATCGCGATTGTCCACCTTTGACTGTTGACCCGCGCCATCGCGATTGTTCGCCTGATCGGGCCATCGCGACGGTTCGACCTCACGCCATCGCGACGGTTCGACCTCACGCCATCGCGACGGTTCGACCTCACGCCATCGCGATCGTTCACTTCGGGCCATCGCGACGGTTCACCTTTTCGCACCATCGCGACTGTCCAAATTCCACGCCATCGCGACGGTTCGCTTGGACCATCGCGACGGTCCCAGACCATCGCGATTGTGCACCCCCATCGAAAATTTAGGGTTCCATTTTTTGACCAATTTTGGGGGTATTTTTGAGAAATTTTTGGACCATTACACTCATAGGAGACCCCTTAGCTCATATTTGAAGGAAAACCTGATTGTCAGTTTTTACCCCCCAGGGCCTGAACACTCATAACTTTTTCATCCAAAGCCCGTTTTTTGAGCTTAATAGCTCGTTAGAAAGCTGGTGACGAGTACTACGTGACCTCAACTGTTTTTTTTATAAAGAATACATCTATTTTTGGATAATCTATTGTGAGGTTCACCTAGTTTGGGACTAGGAAGCCAGGGGGCAAGTATTGAAATTTTGGGCAAAAGAGAAGGGACTTAAAAGGTGTATATACTCAAGTACTTGATCATTCAATTGTGAATTGGTCTAATATTGAATTTTTCTAGGTCTAGCAAGGGCAATCAAGGCAAGCAAGCAAGGCAGTGAAGGGCATAAAGCTTAGGAAGCGCAGCTTCTTGGGCATCAGAGCAACCAGAAAAGCTGACTTGAGGTTGGAAGATTACTTAACCCCCTCAGTCAATTCTTAGCTTAGGCTAAATGGTAGTTGTGGATTGAAGACGATAGGAACGCCTCAAGTTCAAGATATTTAATTCTTTCAAGTCTAAGACTACAAGTAAGGGTGTGTGACACGAAAACCTAAAGGAAAGAACCTAAGTCTGACGGAACGAGAATTCAAAATTATAACGGAAAGTCGAATTCCTGACGCATACATTAAGACAAGAATCTAAAGAAATCTAAAAAGAATCAAGACAATAATAACAAAGAACCATTGACGATCTAAGTGTGTAATTGAGTGTGCAAGGAAGAAAATTAATGAACCTTAGATCGGGCAAACATATAGGTAAGTCGGACCGACGAAGCCTTAGATCTTTGGAAGCAAGTGCAAGGACTACTGCACGATCTTGGGCTCAGCAATTGAATAGTAGTTATCCCTACGAGTTGAGCTCAGAATCAAGTGATTCAGAAATGGCATTTAGCACAGACAGACCAGACGGAGGGTCGAATGTAGCATACTTAGAAAAACCAGAAGGACCATATAGAACGCAACTAGAGTTTCTCCGAACCAACCGCTTAGGTGCTCGCATCTATGAGGATGGTTTGCGAAGGCAAGTGGTGCAAATGCACAACCCCGATCAACCCATTGGATTGGAACGTCCAGTGGTGAAATTCGAGAGAGACGCGTACATAGACAAGGAAGGAACGATGTACATCTTAAGTACGCAGCCAAACAATACCAACGAGTTTGGCATGATTCAACCAGAAACGGAAGCAAAACCTCAAGGAAAAGAACCATTAGAAGAGCCTAGAACACCTAGAGGGAAATCTGTACTAACACGTGTACTAATCCTAGAATGGATCCCTCAGGACAACACAAGCATAGAGTTGTTTGTAAACAAAGAAACGGATGAAGCCTTTTGGAGGTACAGAAAGGAACACCCTGGTGAGATAGGCATCATCACAATTTATGAATTCAAGGACCCAGATACACCTGGAAAGGTTGTATACCTGGATGAGACTTCAGAAAGAGTCTTTGTGGTACCTGACCGTGCTAAAAACACATACACATGGAGAGGTGAATTGGTATTCCCTCCATCTAGAACGCACATGAATACAAGTCAACAAGGGGCAGGAACATCCTCAGCCCATGGAAATCAAAGAGAGGGAAATAAAGAGAGACCGGAAGTAAGCTTTAATCATCCCATAGGGAGAGATAGAACAACCACAGATACTAATAGAGTGGATAGACAAAGAGATCATGGAGTACCAGGTGGTAGAGATGATTTTCCTCTACCTAGACCACGCGAACACGCAAGAATATTGAGACCCACTCAATTAGTGAAATCCATGAAGAATTATTTTGATGGAACAGGAGATCCCTATGACCATGTCGCAGAATTCAAGCAAGTGCTAAGAGCAGAACAAGTTGAAGACATGTTCACGCAATACAACGCATTTGGACTAACGTTAAAGAATACTGCTTTAACTTGGTTCCAACCTCTGCAACAAAGGCAATTCAGAGACATCCATCACTTTTTAGAGTCATTCATCACCGAATTCTCTAAAAGTGGGATTAGACATGACACGTCTTCGTTGATTCATAGCTTTAAACAAACCCCTCAGGAAACAGTTAGACTGGCAGGACGTAGATTCAGACAATATGTCGAACGATGTCCAATGCAAGAGCTACCCTCACAAGCCAAACAAGTATCACTGTTCCTAGATGGCTTGTTGAGCGCTAAACTACGCTCCTATGTGTACCTAAAGGAACCCAGAACGCTAGAGGAGTGTGTAAGAATATGTATAGACATCGAGGACAACCTAGGAGATGAATTAGAACTCTCAAAAGTCTATAAAGACTCAGATTGTTCTTCTCTAGCATCCACACAATTGTCTAATTCGATAGAGGACCTAGCAGAAAAAGTGGCCCAAAAACTAGGAGTTTCTAGTAAACAGGTGCCCAAGCTACCAACTAATGTACGTTGTTACACTTGTGGTGGAAATCATTTGGCAAACGTGTGTCCCAATGCACCGCAACCTCAAGCCAACCCTAGTGGCCAATATTGTACAATTGAGAGAAGATACACGAATCATACGGCTCAGGACTGCCCATACAACAAACAAACCGTGAGACAGAACTACCCGCAAACATACCAGCAGCCAGGTAGGTATCAAGGCCAATACAATGCTCAGCCTTATTACTATAGGCCTCCTCAGAACTACTCCTACCAGGCTCAACAGAGACCTCAACCTGTTTTAGCTCAGCAGCCACCCCCACCAGCGAATGTCATCTCAGTCAAATACGCTGCTGCAAAAGAGAACCTAAGTAGGGCTTTAGTGCCTTCTTCACCCTTGATCACAGAAAGTGACCCCAACTCAAACAGTTTTGACTCTACTCATGTAACTAGTCCACCCGCTTATTACACGGAGTCACCAGAACATGTGGAGACATATCATTATGATAGTCCACCAATGGAACCTAGTTGGGAGCCAGACTATGCTAATGTGATGTACGCAAACCCAAACCCGCGGCCCCAATTGAGACAACAGAGACCACAGGGCCCTAGAGGACCATGCTTTAGGTGCCAAGGAGATCACTTCATAAAGGATTGTCCACATCCCCCAATAGCAAGGCAATCACAGTACTATAACATACAAGGCTTTTGTGCCGATTGTGGCAAAGAGCACATAATCAAAGATTGTCCTAAGAACCCAGTTAACACTTCGAATGTGACACCGATCAACGTGATAGGTATTGTAAATAACGCAGATGGATCCAACCCTACATACGTGCCTATCCAAGCTATAACCAGAGCCCAGGCGCTCTTACAAAACCAACAGCTTAATCAAGAGAAAGTAGCCGGAACTAGTGAAGTTGCAGAATCTAGCAGTAAAAAGGCAAAATCTTGGAAAGATTCTAGAGAAAGAATAAAGAGAAAATGGAGTAAAAAGATAACTGAGTTGGAAGGAAGTCTAAAAGAGTTGAGAGCCAAAATACAAGAATTGACTTCACAAGAATAAACCAAGAAAACCCAGCTCAAAAATCAGGATCAGTTTTAGCGGAACCCATACCAGAAGATCTAGACATGATGTTTCGTGCATATCAGGCTAGAATAAAAGAGGGACCTCAAGTAACGGAAATGAGTAAAAACTACCCTCGAGCTGATCTAGAAATTGAGAGAACTAAACTTTGCATGAAGATGGTAGAGTTAGCACAAGCTTTGTTCGAAGCCTCTAGATATCTTAATTGGAATAACATGGCAAAACCGGAACTACACTTTCAAGGACTAATGGAGAGGCTACAACACTTGATAGAAAGCAAGGAGAAAAAGGATCAGCATAGGAACCCTATTGTCACAGAGACACAGGAAAGGAATGCACCATCCCTGTCTCAAGTACCTAATACAGAAAGTCAAAATAACCTATCTTCCATACATAGGTACTCACATGAATTTTTGAGAGAAATACAAGAAGAGAAGTGGAGAAAGGAACAAGAAACCCATCCTCCTATTCAAGAAATAGACGATTTGCAGGAACAATTTCCCCAAGACATTCCCTCTATTTACGATGATGTAGAGGTGGAACAACTGAGTGAACCCACAGGATTTGAATCTAATTCTTTACAAGAATTACCTCAGTTCACAGGACCTTGGGAAGCAAAGTCTATTAGTATGAGAGCACCCACGATAATAGTGAGGAATGAAGAATCAGTGATCCCTAGGAACACGGAAGTGATCAAGAACACTAAAGTACAGTGTAATCTCACTCTGGAGGAATTGTTAAAGGTAAAACCAGAATTGTGGAAGCATGTAGCAAATCAATTCCCCGAGCTTGCTACCACACCCTCTCAAATAGGATCACATAAGAAGGTACCAGAGATACCCGTGGAAAAGATTGGAGACGTAAGCGAAGGAGAGGAAGGTAACACATATCTTCCAATAACCCATCAGGGCTACACCACGAAAGCCATCTTAGATTCAGGAGCCGGAGTAGCCATCGCTACCACCGCTTTGTGGAAACGTTGGGGTAAGCCAGCACTCAGACCCACCAGGATGAAACTACAAACGGCTGATGGACACATAGAAAAACCATTAGGCTTACTAGAAGGCATATCTCTCACCACTTGTGGTGTAGAATTTGAGCATACTTTCGCCATTTGTGACTTTGCGAAAAATCGTGCTTATGAGATGATATTGGGACGACCATTCATGCGTCAGTTGCAAATTGTACAAGATTGGGGAACTAATTCTTTGTACTTGCAACATTTAGGAGTGACTACCAAAGTCAATCTTAAAGACTATTCACATCGAGATGTACCCCCACTACAATGGAATACCATCCATAAGACACCAGTAGAGACGGAATCCGTGCACTCATTAGAATCAGATCCTTCTTGGTTGCATGAGGATACCCATTTATGGATGTGTAAAGTAGCTAAACAAGAGGAAGAGCGGTTAGAAGCCAGGACCTTAGGTGCAGAACAAAATCCACGAACCCTTCAAGATCCAGCCTACGCACCTGTAGTATTTCCAGACGAAGAGTTTGAACCCCATGGTTGGGCAGAAATACTAGCAACCATGGACGTAGCCATCAATGAAGAACAATGGACACCCCACTGTGACGAGGATGGCTATGACATTTCAGTTTTCACGATAGAGCCAATCATGTGCGATGCAATTTTAGAAGAATGTGAACCTAACAATGATGCATTCGAGGATGCAAGCGATTTTGATTTAGAATCAATTATCATGGACTCACCCTTTGCATCAGAGGAAGAATATTTTTTCGAGATAGAGACTCACACTCAGAGACACGAGGAAATTACGAATGAGGTGAGGTTAGCCACGGAAGTGACTAACAAGAGTGAAGGTAAGAAAAGAAAGAAGAAAGAAACCATGTCAGAAAAAGAAGAATCTTTATTTGAAGTACTCGAGAATTTCAAAAAATATGAAATCGAAGATAGAAGAATCATGGTACGAATGCCTAATAGAATAGTGAATGACGGACAAGTATATGATAACCGAGAGAAAACCAAGAAAATAATAGTTGCCATAGAAGGAGAAGAAGAAAAATGTACATACATAGGGCATGATTTGACGAAGGAAGAAGAAGAAGAGCTAGTTGCCCTATTGCGCGAATATAGAGATGTTTTTGCGTGGAGTTACAAAGATTTGAAAGGAGTAGATCCAGATATATGTTCTCATAGAATCCCTATGACTCCAGATGCAAAACCGACGAAACAGAAACCTTACACGTACAATGATAACTACGCTGCAAAGATTAAAGAGGAGATAGATCGCTTGATAGAAGCAGGATTCATTTATGAAATTGAGCATACCGAATGGGTATCCCCCATTGTGGTAGTGCCCAAGAAGAATGGTAAATTGCGTGTGTGTATTAACCTTAAAAAAGTTAATGCTGCCACGATTAGAGACAGTTATCCTCTTCCTATCACAGAACATCTATTGGAAAGAGTTGCGGGCAAGGAAGTTTACAGCTTTCTTGATGGATTCTCAGGCTATAATCAAGTAGCCATTGCTCCAGAAGACCAACACAAGACGGCCTTTGCCACTGAATGGGGCATATTTGCATTTCGTGTGATGCCATTTGGCTTAACAAATGCACCCGCCACTTTCCAGCGATTCATGTGTCATGTTTTTAAGGAATTCTTGCGCAAGAGCTTGGAAGTTTATGTCGATGACTTATGTGCTCATTCAAATGTAAGACAGACACATATCCCAGAGTTAAGGCAAATATTTGATAAATGTCGAGAATATCAGGTTTGTTTGAACCCAGAAAAATGTGTTTTCATGGTCAGACAAGGCAAAATTCTAGGACACATTGTGTCAAAAAATGGAATCTCTACGGATGAGGAAAAAGTGAAGGTAATTGCGGATCTACCTAGGCCGACGAACATCAAAGAGGTACAAGCATTTATGGGCCATTGTGGTTATTATAGGAGATTCATACACATGTATGCAATCATAGCCAAGCCCTTGTACTCTCTTTTAACCAATTTTGAATGGACAGATGAATGTGAAAATTCATTCAATGAACTTAAACGACGTTTGTGCTCAGCACCTATATTGACTACCCCAGATTGGAGTAAGCCATTCCATGTACATGTGGATACATCCAATTATGCCATAGGATGCGTGTTAGCACAACCCACGAATGAAGGTAACATAGATCTCCCCATAGCTTACGCGAGCAGACAATTGAACGCAGCAGAAAGAAATTACACCACTACGGAACGAGAAGGATTAGGGATGATCTACAGGACGACTAATACGCTGGTTTCTATTACTCATGGAGTATGATTTTGAAGTGGTAGTCAGGAAAGGAAAGACGCATCTTAGAGCTGACCACCTTTCAAGATTAACCTCAGGAGAAGCCCCTCAAGGAATAGCGGATGATCTACCAGACGCATATTTGTTTAACCTTGAGATAGCACCAGAATGGGCTAAACCTATAGTCCCTATTCTGACATACGGACCCAAGACTTCTAAGATAAAGATCAAAGAGGGAGATATTACCAAGTCTCAGAGATACCAAATAATGGCAGGAAGCATATATAAACAGGATAATCAAAAGATTCTTGCTTGTTGTGTAGATGAATCAGAACATGCGAATTGGTTGTAATTAGCACACATAGGTGCATTAAAGCAACATCATTCAAAACATCGAACATTACAGACTCTGCATAGATTAGGAGTATATTGGCCTACGATGGAAGCAGATGTCTACAAGTTGTGTAAGGAATGCAATGTTTGTTGTGAAAGACCACCAGTACAGCATGCTACATTATATCACGTGTCTCTCACACCAGACTGGAGTGAACCATTAGTGACATACTTGAGGACAAACGCATTCCCTCAAGCAATGACTTTAGCACGACAACGCAGTCTAGAGCAGGAAGCTCAAGATTATTCACTTATTGGCGATAACCTATACAAAAGAGGACGAGATGGATATCTAAGACAATGCGTTCATGAAAGCGATTATCTGAGCATACTAGAGACTGCACACCAAGGTGTTGCAGGAGGTCACTTTGGACCAGATAGGATAGTCAAAGCCATTCTCTTTGCAGGATTATGGTGGCCCACTCTTCACATGGATGCTCATACCTATGTAAAGAGATGTGATGTGTGCCAACGAACTCAGTTTCCTACTCGCAGAGATGAAATGCCATTGAAACCCATGATGGGCGGACGTGCATTTTCTAAGTGGGGTATAGACTTTGTAGGACCCATTAACCCCCCTGCAAAAGGTACACATGCTGAATACATTATTGTTGCCACAGATTATCTTACGAAATGGGTAGAGGCAAAAGCCACAAAAAAGAATGATGCTCACACGACTGCAAAATTCTTATTTGAAAATGTCTTTACAAGATATGGATTGCCTATAGAGTTAGTGAGCGATCGAGGCACTCACTTTCTAAACCAAGTCATTGAATATTTGTTACAGGATTTTATGGTGATTCACAAGAAATCTGCACCATATCATCCTCAGGCCAATGGTCAGGCTGAAAGCACTAACAAGATACTTTGTAACGTACTGACGAAACTCGTGAACAACAAACGTTCAGATTGGGACAAACAGTTACACCACGCTGTTTGGGCATATCGAGTGGCCTACAAGACTGTACTCAATGCAACTCCCTTTCAGATGGTTTTTGGTCAGAATGTAGTGCTTCCTTTGGACTTCTTGATACCGACACTTAAGGTTGCACAATAACATCAGTGGACCGGCCATGAATTATCAGCGAGAATAATGGACTTGGAACGATTAGGAGAAACCAGGCTGAAAGCAGCAGCAGGAATATACGTAGCGAAGAAGCGACAGAAAGAATATTTTGATGCACATGTGAAAGATAAAGGCTTAAAAGAAGGAGATTTAGTTCTAGTGTATACGTTGAAACAGCACGCACGGAAGTTAGAAAAGCGAGGTTATGGACCTATGATCATTAACAGACTCTCGACAAGTGGAGCAGTACAGTTAGCCACTTTAGAAGGAGACATAATGCCTAATTATATTAGTGGCTGTAGAGTCAGGTTATATCAAGAACCTCTTACTGAAGATATGCTTAGACGACTCACGTTGGCAAAGAAGCGTAAGGAGGAAGAAAACAGAATACGAGCTGAAGCTCAGGCAGAAGCCATAGAACGCATTAAGCGCATGAAGCTAAGAAGACAAGGACTAGGGAGAGAACATTATAACCATCTGGAAACTACACCCAGATATCCCATGGCCATGTGTCAAGTAAAGTCAACCACTCATCCTAGTATAGTGGACAGGAGACCATTCATTACAGTTAGGCTAGAGCACGGCAACCCCTGCCAAGAACTCAGGGCTTTAATTGACTCAGGTGCTGCGACTAGTGCGATTAGATGGTCCCACTATAAGGATTCAGGAATAGAAATGAGGCCAATTGAGGCATACCTCATAGGGCTAGGAGGCATGGAAACCCCTTGCATGGGCGAGGTGGACCTTCCTATCCTCATTAAGGATGTGACCATGACAGCGAAGCTACTAGTGTGCCATGATGACGACCTAATAGAACCCCTAATCCTTGGCCAAGATTGGCTATATAATCACTCAGTGGACCTAAATCTTAGACAAGGCTCCTTACAGGTTGGGACCTTAGAACAGAAGCGAGTGATACCGCTTGACTTCCCTAACGGCACTCCGCCTGAGGGTTGTAACCCTAGACCCTATGAAATACATGCGACGGAAGACCGGAAGATCTTTGATCAGCTCAGTCACGCTACGTCTACACCAACCCACTCGAGCTTGGCTATGGACAGTTGTCAATCAGAAGGACGACAGGAGATCTTCCCTGGGGCTTCCTGCAAACTAGAAGGGGCAGCTACCCAACCGCTAGGGCAGATGGACACAATCAGCGGTCACGTGGGTTGCATCAGCGACCAAATGAGCACAACACCCTGCGGTGCTCATCCTTCCAAACTTGTTGCGGACTGGCCTAGATTAAAGTTAAAGAATGAATCACTTCCTAATGGGCAGGTCACGCAAGTGTTGGATCTCCCTTCTTTTCCAAAGCAGAGCGTCCATCCGACCTCTCAACCTCAACCACAACAGAGTCAACCACGACGAAGGAACCCAGACCGACGGCAATATCAGAAGACACAACAAGAGAAGCAGTCTAGGCCACCCAAAGGAAGCGGCACTAGACAAATATGGGTGCCAAAAGGCCAAAAAGCACCGAAGAACTCCAACCAAGCAGAGATCGACAAGAAAAAGGCAGGGCAGAAACAGAATCAGTATCCACCATCCCCTCGACCTTCTTCTACAGGTCCGAGCATTCGACAAATTTGGATCGCCAAGAAATACCTTACCCATAGACCCACACCCACACAGATTTGGGTACCCAAACCATGTATCATAGCTCAACCCTTAAGCCATGTAATATATACCCCTCACAAATCTTTCCATCCCTCAATACCACCACACCCGATACTACCTTTTGCCCCTCAGCAGAAACCCACCACCCACTCAAAGACTCTTAGGAAATGGATACCGAAGAGTGTCCAACCGTCTTCCCCTAACCCATTGTCTGACAAAACTACCCCCCGACTAACATACAACCTTGTAATAAATCACTAACCTTTAAACCTTGTATAAATTCACCCACCATCATCACACATCACTCATAATCTCATCTCATCAAGAAATGTATGCATAATCTGAAACGTGTAGGTGTCTAGAGACCTGCACTAGTGTTGCAAGAAGCATTGCATCCATCACATCACAGCACTTGGCTACACGGGTTACGCATCAGTTATGGAAAGGGATTGCGGTCTCACTTTAATGGGATCATAATTAATTTCCATGCTAATGTGTTAATCTTTTGTAGCAGATCTTTCTCATTAGCGCATCAGTCATCATGCAAACCGACGAAGGACCATCAGAAGCAGGCCCCAACGTAGCTGCAGTGCCCCTCAATGTTTTACGAGCAGAATCCCACCCGACTGCTCCACCGCCAGAATTCCAAGGATTTCCAGGGCCCATGCCGATCGATAACCCACCTATGGGCTACACAGAAAAGATACACCGTAACTCTCACTGGTTTCAGGGACTTGCAGGACCCTTAGCGGACGCGGATTTTATATTTGAATCTAATTTGACGTTTGATGACCGCACTTGGGGAAAATACCAATTCTTCTCCAGAGAGTTCGAAGACCTACAGAACACTCAGGACTTAACTCATGTTTGGGCCAGAGCCGGCTTCACGGAGTATTTCAGTGATCCTCTGCCCAAACCTGACTTTTATAGGTGTTATTATTTAATCACTACTTTGCTGGCCTCAGAGAATAAGGACATCCCAGGAACTTTTATTTTGCCTTCTTTAGTGGATGATCCACCTTACAAAAGATTTTATCTTTCGAAGGATTTAATCAGAGCTGCCATCAAGATTCATGGAACCCACACGCCCACAGATCGAGAAAGATTAGTTCCAGACCCTATGAAACGTGGGGATGTCACTAAGTGGGAGGAGATCTTAGCAATTACACCTGAGCTGTCAAAGCCGCTACGGATATGCATGCAACATTTTGCATTCCCCGCTCAGGACAGATTCACCATGCCACATAAAAGAATATGGTTTGGATTGTACTTAGCCTGTACTGGACCTCAGACTGTCGATCTGGCGAGCTGGATCATTGATCAAATGTATTTGGCACAACACAGATGGGAACGAAAGAAAGTGCTTAATGGATGTTGTGCGCTGACAAGAATTGTCTATATGTGCTTGGCTTATGACTTGCCAATTGAACGTGCATTAACAGGAGAAGAGCTGAAGGCATTCAAAGGAACGACGAAGAAAGCCAGGAAGCCCAGCAGAGCACGGGCAGGTAAGCGCATGAGAGGCACTATTCCTTGCCTTCAAGTGCCAGAGTCACCATCACCACAACCCTCTCCAGCGCAATCACCGACAGAAGCCGCTCCCACAGTACAACCTATTCGCATAAGGTTATCTAGACCAGTGGTCACGGAGGGCACTACTAGTACTGTTGCACCTCAAGCAGCTACAACCACAGAACCCACCACCACGACAGCAGAAGCTCCCACCACTATTGGTGCGGAAGCCTTTTCTTTCCCAATGCCACATATGGAGGTGGACCCAATACACACCACTTTTGACTTCGAAATGCATGATGTGCTGTCCAGCGACTTTCAGTTCTCAGAAGGACAGATGTTCTCTCAAGAATATGAACGCCCCAGCTACCCTACCACACCGCGGGATCAGCCACAGGGACAAGTTGTGTCGAGCTCTGATGACGAAAGAACAGCATCTGATGACGATGAAGGTGACGATGAAGCCAGCCAGGGCACTCACGAGTCCCAAGAACAGGAACAGACAGATGGCCAAGGCCAACAAACCGATGCACACGGTGACACCAGCACGCATGAAGAGGAGACTTTCGAAGCAGCAGCTTACACGCTGGCAATCAAGAAATTATATCGTACGATGGAGAAAGTCTGGGCACGGAAGAAATTGACTGAAGAAGAGAGCCAAACCATAATCGAACAAGAACTCATCTCCGGAGGATTTGAAGAAGTCTACATCAGAGGGTTTAGAGAACTGGTCAAATCCATCGGCCCGGTCGAAGCACTGAGATATTTACAAAGGAAGCCACTTCCACAATATGACCCTCGCAGAGTTCGCCTGTTATCAAAGCCCGGTGAATATATTCGAGTTCCGGTAGGTGCTCAATCATCCCACCAGGCGCAAGATGCACGCCTACGTCCGGAAAGATCCATCACCGAAGAAGCTATCCTAGTCGACTCCCCACCACGTACTACCGTTGTACATACTACCACTATCCTTGAAATAACATCCACACCATCTACTCCTCTCTCACCTCATGTTTCACCAATCCATCCTGTATCCCCAGCACACCCACCTGCTCCTCCCACATCCACACCAGTCCACGGCAACATAGCCACAGCCTTTGCCCTGCCCATTGATGCCACCATGCCCGCACCCACCCCACCTCGTCTACGTGTTAACCCCTTCATCCCTTCATCCTTCCCATCCTTTCCCCCACCTTTAAGACACCCTTTCACCTTTCTAACCCCACTAACCTTCTCACCAGTTTCACCTCCCCAACCCACTATAACCCCTATTTCCCCTTTTCACCCAACTGCTCCAGCCATCCCCCCTGTAAATTACTCTACATTTGTAAATCCCGTCTTCACACCTACACAACCACCCACATACACACCGCTTTTCACAGTCACCGCACTTGACACGTCCAGTGACATGGACAACTCACCACCCACCGCACCAGCACCCACTCCACTCACAGCACCATCATATTTAGGTACGCCACAATTTTCCACGATCACCACTGCATCCACCTTCCCAACCCCATTCCCCATTCCCGCTGCATCTACTTCCACTGCATCCTCACTTAGCACTCCATTACTATTATCGCCAACCATAGACACTGCACTTCAACAAATGTTCACATGCATGATACAAGTACGAGATGAGTTCGCATCTCTTGGCAACAATTATCAACAGCTGCAGAGGACGACAAATGAATTACAGTCGCAGCTTAATTCATTATCAATTGAGAATGCCTCTTTAAATACGCGATACCAAGAACTAAGAGAGGCATATCATAAGCTAGAGCTAGAAAGTGAAGAGAAAACAAAAGAAGCCACTGCTGATTTGGACAACCTGCTTCGAGCCCAAACAATTAGGAACGCGACGCTGACCAGGAATATGGGCTTACTCAGAAGGCACCTAGCCGCAGCAAAAGAGGAGAACCAGAGACTCCAAGAGCAGAATAGAGAGAATTTGGAAGCGGCATTGGACCATCCAGAACAACCCTTAAGTCCTAGCAGATTCAAGGCAATCCCATCCAAATCGATGCAGATGTTGGTAGAGGATCACGTGAGATTGCTAGAGGACTATGATCGAATGAACGAAGAGCATCAGAAGTTAAAAGAAGATAACAAGTTACTACAGCTCAGAGAACCGGCACTACAACAAGTACAAGTAGCAGCAGAAGTACCAGAACCTGTGGACCCCTCTCCTGACCTCATAGAGGAACTCAACGCATTACGGGCCCAGGTAGCCACTCTCCAATCACGCATAGATGTATACGAAGCACCACCACGGCCTGACTCCCCACCGGAGATCCCAGCTGACGACGAGAACATAACCATTCCAGTGGAGGAAACGTTTGAAGAAGCATACGAGCCAATACCCATCTCAGGCGGACGAGTCACGGCCGAAGGCCAGATGACCTATGAACTTCCTACCCCCGCGTGGATGAAAACGATTGAGGAACTTGGAACGACACATTCAGCCAGAGTAGAGGCACAGTTACATGACATGGCCATGATTGAAGAGAGAATCTTACAATCCCCCTTCTTTGCTCATTTGGCCCCCCGATGCTATATATCTGGGCATGAGTTGCAGTATAAACCGTACTTCATGTTAATGGCTGAATATCAGCTAGCTATAGAGAAAGAAACCGGCATGAAACCCACGCATGCTACACAATTCGAGCCGGCGGACTTGCCACCAAATGCGCAAAGAGGAGAGATCCATCAACCTGATTGGCGCAAAGATCTACTCCAGAAGTACCCAGAAATGATGAGCACATGGGTGAAAGCGCCTTTACATTTAAAGTATAATCCTTGCTGGGGACCAGTACCACGACGCCGCTCCTGGACAGCCTTCGCTATTAAGGTCCAAAACAATAGGCAGTGTCAGGATTGGTTGAATTACCCCTACTTCAAGCCGCCCACCGAGTTACCCACTGTTGGCTATATGATGGCTACAATCCGTCACTGGCTCCCTCGCCTGAAGCATATGGATGATATCGCAGCGCATATGACTGTCAAAATTTTTGACATGGTGCAAATGATATTTAAAGTCTTCCGACTCGTCAAGGCACCGCATGTAAACACCCCGGGATTTGAGTATGGTAACTTTGATCTAGTATATGACATGAGCACAACGCCATCGCTCCGGGTGTGTTATGCCTGACACTGTAGAATAAAATACCTACCGGCGTGCTACAAGCAGACATTTGAAGAGATGTTCACCACCGGATTTTGGGAATACCATTCCGAGGTATTCATAAGCAGGCCCACACATTTATTGCAACTATTTGCCTGTGAGCGAATGGTTTATTCCGCGCACTATCAACTCCCGCCACCCGACGAACCGCAACCAATCGACTGGGAGAAACTCGAGCCTGATCTGGCCCGAGGCATTCGAGTATCTGAGCACACCCTCGCTCACGACCTCCTACAAAACTACATCCGGCAGACCGCACAACAAGGTTCTGTCGAGGACGATAGAAGCAAGAGGGAGGGGGGTGTTGGAAGCAGTCAGAGGCACAGACGACGTGGAAGCATGTAAAGACGGAGTAGGGAGCCAGTCGGATCATTTTTTCAAACAACTATGTTTTTATTACCTCTTCAAACATCCAACAGTGATTTTCATCACTCTTGTAACATATGTAATATAGACAAAATCCCATTTTCTAATTCATAGCTCCATTTTGTGCAAGCCGAGGAGTCCTCAAGCTTGAGGAGCTTAGGTAGAATGCGCGTACCAATTTTCGTTATTTTTAGACATCGTTTACCCTTCCAAATAGCCTCTAGGACCTATTTTTTAACTATGCCGGTCACTAGATGTGAAACCGGTCAAAACTAGTCTAGAAACTATAAAAAGAGCTAGAGAGCTCATTTTTGAGGTTGGTTCATGTTAGCTAGTGTGAGCTTAGAGCTAGTTTGAGCTTGTAATAGTGTTCTTGAGTAATAGAGCTAATTTCTCACCTTCCATTGTGTCTTGCTTGTCTCTTCATTGTGTGTGTGTATGCGTGTGTGCATCTTAATGCTTCTCACCTTCACTCTCACATCATCTCACGTTCACGATCTTCATATCACTCCTACCTCTTCCGCGGATTGACATTAAGGAGGTGAAGCTTCTTAACGTGGTTCTCACCATTGTGCTAGAGCAACAACAAGCTTTTGTAGGGTCTACGTGGAAAAATTATATTTTTATAAAATGCACATGGCATATCATTGTGCTAGAAAATCTATTTACATGTGAAATTAAGGCTATAGACTACCTTTGATAGGCTTATAAGTATATGAACTTTCATGTGATTTGGTGACATTGAAATTTTTGCCCTAATATCCAAAAATTGACGAGCTTTGACTGCTACCCTAGATTTGCTTGATTTCTTTCAAAGTTTGCATGTGAACTCCCTTTGATATCTTTGATGCATCTTGGACATTTTAGGGAATTCTGGCTACCTTCACCAAATGTGCTTCCTGTAGGCCTTCATGAGTGAGAGAGGAGAGAAAATATGGATGACATTCACCCCACTACACCTGCAATTCCTTTGGAAGCACCACTCTAGCCTCTGTAAAAAAACAAAAAGTTCAAGGCATCAAATTCTTTTATAGGCAACATAAGAGACATGGAAGAAAAAAATTGATTATATGGATGAATGACTAGGCAATGTGACATGAAGCAACATTTGCATCAAAGAAAGAATTGAAATAAGTAACATGAATATGCATGAACAAATAAGCAACAGATATGCCAATGAACAGACAACATTGACAAATCGTAAAGAATGAAAACAAACAAGCATCAATATGAAGTGGAAGTGAACATATTGAGTCATTTTCGGCATCAATTCCTCTCATCTTGAAGAAAACGTTTTACCTTTTTCATAAAGCAATCTACCTTAAATATGATTATAAACAATGATTTAGGATTTTCAAGATACATCTTTCATCTTTAGCTTATTTTAGATCAACTTCATTCCTACATAAATATGAATATGCTCTTTCTCTACTTACAAACAAGGAAATTTAACTAAACTCTACTAATGCAAAAATCTTTATATATAGGCCATGATTTATTCTTGTATGCCTCCTTAGCTTCCTTTTGCTTGCTCTCTCTCTCTCTCTCTCTCTCTCTCCTCTCTTATTTTTATGATGATTCCACAACTTTATGGTTACATTCACTTTTTTGGGGTAGAAGAAAGTGTAAACTTCCTAGTAGCATGTAGCAGCTTATCCCTTTTCTTCCTTTTTTTGATGATCGGAAAGAATTAAACCTCGTTACAAGGCACAACCATATTTGATGATGGATAATAGTCGTTTAAGCTCTAATACAAGTGTTGTGAGGTGGACTAAGGATGTGGAAACATGCAAGAGTAGGAGCTAGGACTTCAGAAATGATGCTTTCAATACAAGGTACATGATATGCATGTTTATATATGAAAGTCATGTTACCAAACTAAACCTCCAAATCTACATGCCCTATCTTTTCATAATCCTAGTGACCATGATGGTTACTAAGAAGATACCTTTGTTGTGCTTTCACAAGTGGCATAAAAAGGTTACCAATTTTTAGACATAAAACTCATTGTTATGAGAGGATTCATGGCAAGAAAACTTGTCAAGTTCCTCTTTGACACTAGATCCACACATAATGTCATTAGTTTTCATTTCTTCAGACAATTAGACTTAGACATTGTGCAGTCAAAGTATGTCTACACAATCAAGTTAGTCGAAGGGAAGGGCATTGAGACATGGAATTGCTAAAACAAGGCAAAAAGCATATTATGGCATGCAAATTAAAGATAAAGATTTACAAGAAGGAGACTATGTTTTAGTGTACATACTAAAACAACATGCCAAAAGCTTCAAAGAGGGGCCATAGAACATTTGTGATATACAAAATCTCCACTAGAGGTGCATTCCAATTAGCAATCTTGGAGGGTGATATCTTGTCCAACTACATTAGTGGATGCTGAGTCAAGGGGGATCTTGATCCTTTTACGTATGACATTTTGGCAAGACTTCAAGTTTCTAAAGACAAAAGGGTGGAGGAAAATAGAATTAGAGAAGAGTCTAAGGATGATGATAGAAAAAGATCTTTTTGATGAAAACAATTGATGCAAGGGATTTCTTACCCCATTCCTTCCACCCCTACCATCCAAATATTTGTAGATGAAGGGATGTTGGAAAAGATGCCATGGCTACATGCCATGTTACGACTAGATTTCAAGGACAGGATGATGGCACATATAGACTCAAGCACATCAAAGAGCATGATTTGCATTGGATGAGCTTGGGATATAAAATGAAGAGAACTAGCATGCATAAGAGAGACAATGATTCAAATTAATATAGAAGGGCTAGCCTCTCTAGAAGAATTCTATGTTTTTGATGAAGCACATATGGAAGATCAAATAATATTAGGAAACGGCTAATTAAACAACAATTCTTGCACAATAGATTATTCTCTAGGATGTATGTTTGTTGTTAATGGGCATATGCATGGAATGTTGAAATTTTTTGATCCACATCGATTCACACTTAAAATTGATTTCTTAATTGCATTGCTATTGGGAGGAATTTCCTACCTTGATTTGATTACCAAGAAAACAAACTTTTTTCTTTAAGCAGTACACTCTTTGATTCTTTGATTTTACTTACGAAGATTGAAATCTCTTTCTATTTATCTATTGAAGATTAACTCCTCTCTTTTGTAACTATAGGAAACCATCAAGAAGAAGACTAGCAAGATGTGTGTAATGTGTGTCTATGTGTGTGTGATCATGTATGTATATTTGTGAGTGTAACTTCCTATATCTGTTTGACCATATGTGTATGTATTCAATTCTGGTGTCTACATGTCTATTCATTGTTCATTTTTTTTCTTGTATCTTCCAGTGCACTTGTACCTAAGAGTGTTCTCAAATGGGTTGTTGTAGCTAGACCCAGACTCATTTCAACAATTTTTGTGATCACAAGTCTTAAAATGCACCTAGCAGTGATTTGAATGCTTTCATCAATTTAGATTCTAAATGTGCAGGAGAGTAGAGTGACCTTAAAGATTGATTTTCCTCCACCACCTGCTAAAACTATTCAGAATAGGGATTCCAAATATTTCTTATAGTAAAAAGATGTCAAAGAGATGTCTCACATAGGGAAGAAACATAGGCTTTTTCATAGGTCTCCTATGATGTAATGCAAACAAAGCGTTTTGAGTGTTACTATTTGTGCCTTGAAGCTAAGCTCCTAGAGATTTTGGGGGAAAATTGAGGTGAATAGCCATGGGGCTGTGTGCATTGGAAAGGCACAAGAAATCCTATTTTGTTATCCCTAATAATGTGGTGACAACAGTCTCTATGCTTTTGTGATCTACAGAGAAAGTGAAAGAGAGAGATTAGTCCTTACGTATTTGTGATTTGGTTTTTGAGAGAGAGAGAGTGAGAGAGAGAAACAATTTTTATTTTATTTTGTTATAATTTTATTTAATCATATTTTTTTATGTTTTTAAATATTAGGAAATGGATTATCTTATTATAATTGTTCAATGTTATTTCTTGTAAATATGTTTATTTGAAATTTGATCTTATTAAGACTAGATAGATTAAAGTAGATAAAGAAAATTAAGTAAGAAATAAATAAATGGAAAAAGAGAGTAGGAAATGAAAAAGAAATAGGAAATTAATTAATAGGAAAAGGAAATAAGAAAAGTAAAATAGGAAAGAAAATGACAATATAGTAAAACAATAAGAATTAAATAAAAACAATTAGATACAGAAAAAGAAAGAAAAAATGGAAAATGAAATAAATAAAAAAATAAAAGAAAACTAAATGAGTTATATAAAATAAGTATGTCAATAAATAAAGGGAAAAGTAAAATACAAATTAGATAAAATTGTACATGAATGTAACTATTCTTGTATTGAAGATGTACTAACAAAGTGAATTTCTATGTTCATTTCTTTGTAGTTTTTATTGAAGAGTTCCTATTTGAAGACCAAAATAGTGCCTCTAGTGAACATAAACTTGACATTATTTGTACACCACCTTTAGTCTATCTATCTCCCACCTAGAAAGGACTTGGTACACCATGTGTACCCACTCTAGATTTTGCTATTCTATTACTGCCAATAGTTATCTTTAAAGATGATAACACTTCAACCGAAAAATTAAAAAACTATGACATAGATGAGTATGATTTTATAGACCATTTTATTTATATAAAATCTTGCCTTGGATTTATTTAAACATGTGCAATGTGTTGTCTACCTTAATCAAATGTTTGTGTTTGCATGTGAGTCATTGATCAACAGGTTTTTTTCCACTCTACACCTTCAATAGAGATCTTGGCCATTACACCCAAGGAAGTTCAAGAGAAGGCTACTACTGATCTTCTACCACATGCAAGACAAATGAGAAGAAAAGCTTATCCATATAATTATTCTTTAGGCACCAAGATTCAACAAGTCTACCCAAGGCTCCATTTCAAGCGCACAAAGTGGAATCACAAATGTGGGTACCTAAACAAAAAGGTAGGGGAAATCTAGGGATAAACAAGAAGCCCAAGCCATCATTAGGCAAGAGCCCAACCCAACAAACACAACAAGTTTGGGTGCCTAAGAAATCCATTGTAGCTCAAAATGGAATTTCACATATATGGGTACTAAGGAAATGTTTACATATTGTTGACTCTATAATCTATCTAGAGAAGATAAGATCAATAAAGAAGCCAAAGAATAGAAAAATTAAGAGCAAAGGGAAGATGGCAAAAGTTGATCACTTCAGTTCTCTTGTAGTAGCAAGAAACTCGAATAAAGCAACAACAAAGAGGGTATGGAAGCTAAAGACATTAGTGGCTCCCATAGAACCAAAGAGCCAACCATGACTGATACCCAAGCACAAGCATCACTAAATGTGCAATGTGAATTACAATGTTCTTTGATGAATTTTTTCTCAAAATTATGGTCTATTACTATAAGAATGCTCCAGTTTGATGGACTCAACCCACTCACTTCCTAAGGCAATCAAAATTGTGATTAAAATGGAATTAGACACTCGAAATGTGGCAAGGCTACTTAAATAGGTGTCCCATACTCATAAAGAAGGTTCAAAGAAAGTTAAGTGCGCAAGAAACCCCCCCCCCCCTCCCCCATGTCTTGAAGTGATTGCTCTGAGTAGGGCAATCGTTCTTATGCATTTAGCCCTTTCTTTGAGTTTTTCAATGATTTTGGATATGGTTTATGGCCTAGGTCACTGTTGGAGTTTGAGATCTATAGAAGCATGCAAACAACACAAGGAAGAAGAAGAAGCTTGGAGCACAACACACAATAATGAATGTATTACCATTAGAATGTACAAAGATAAGTAACCTATTAGGGCAATAGGTGTATATACAAAGTGAGGGAAGAAAAACCTCCTGAAGAGGGAAAAAGTGCTCTAGTGGTCCTAGTGTGTTCACACACATCACTACCTAAATATACCAACAAATCCCCCTTAGGAGTGATGCAGTGAACAAGGAGCTAGCACTCATGTATAAGGAAGTGCCAAGCTATGTGGAATCAATCCAAAAAAAGGAACTAAGCCCAAAGCTTTGCGGAAAGCTTCAAACTTCTCCCTAGGCAGAGCCTTTGTGAAAAGGTTTGCAATGTTCTCCTGCATGGGCACATATGCCAAGTTGATCTCTCCAGTAGAGAACCTCTCCTTGACATAATGATAATGCACCTCAATGTACTTAGTGTGAGCATGAACATAGGGTTCTTCGCAACTGTCAGTGGGCTCTAACTATCAGTGAAAATGGTGGTTGCCGAAGACTGACCAACCTCCAAATCATCCATAACGCTTTTGAGCCACCCACACTCAATAGTCGCTGTGAAAGCTGCCCTATACTCAGCCTCACAACTGGAAGTGGCCATAGTAGGCTGCTTCTTGCTCAACCAAGATATGCATGAGCTACCAAGCATGAAGCAAAAACCACTGGTGGACACATGAGTGTCATAGCAACCAACCCAGTTAGAGTCAAGAAATGCATATAAATCTGGCAGTAGTGATCCCCCCTTGGGAAAAAACAATCCAAGTAGCCAGGTACCACTCAAGTAGCAAAAGATGCGCTTAATTGCCTACCAATGCTTGACACCTAGGCAATGCATAAACCTGCTCATCTATGAGACAACAAACTGAATATCTGGCAAAGTAATGCACAAGTAAATCAAGCATCCAACAGCCTATTGATAGAGAACACCATCAAATGCATCTCGAGCATCATCAAGATTCAATCGTAAGCCTATCTCCATAGGAATGGCAATAGGTTTATAGTCTTTAAGGCCAAAATGTTGCAATAATATATCAATATATTTCATTTGACACAAAGCTATTCGGCCATCAATTTGCATAAATTGAATGCCCAAATAATGATGCAAATGCCCCAAATCGAACATCTCAAATGAGGCATGCAAATCAACCTTAAAATAAAAAATATGCTTCTCGTGAGGACCAGTGAGCAACATGTCATCAACATACACAACAATGATCAAAAGCGCATCATTTTCACGCTTAACATATAAGGTGCTTTCAGTTGGACTGTTCTCAAAACCATGTGCAATCAGATAAGCATGTATCTTTTCATACCAAGCACGTGGTGCTTGCTTTAACCTACACATCTTTTTTTTAATGCCCTTTCTACGCAAAGCCACGGGGCTGAAAAACATACACTTCTTTATGCAAATCACCATTCAAAAATGCACTTTTAATGTCTAACTGATGTACATTCCAACTATCATGAGCTGCAAGTGCACAGATGCTATGAACAGTAGTTATGGAAAGTAGGAGCAAAGATCTCATCAAAATCAATTCCTCTTTCCTAAGCATAACCCTTTGCAACAAGCCTAGCATTATACCTGTCAACCGTTACATCAGGCTTATGCTTCAGCTTGTATACCCATTTAGTGCGAATGGACTTCTTGCCAGGAGGCAAGTCACACAAAGACCAGATACCATTCTTCATTATAGCATCATATTCAGATTGCATAGCAGCCATCCAATTTTCTAAATTTTGTGCTTCATCAAACAAAATAGGCTCATTCTCATCATGGAGATAGAGGCAACCATAGCATAGCAATCTGATGCAAAAGAGGCACTATCAGATCCTGAATGAGTACGATATGACAGAGGTGCATCTAGTTTGCTATCACACAAAGTCTGCACCAGCCATTTTGGCATAGTTTTTGCCTCCTCAATATCAGCTCTCTCATCAACAAGTGCATCATGTAGATCTGCATCATAAATGGAACGATCTGCATCATCACATGAAACTTCTAAAGGCTGAGAAGCCTCATTAGGACCGGCACTAGAATTTCCACTTGTAAAAAGAGGTAGCAAACTATCATACATGTCTTTGGAGCTAACTAATATCTCCTTAGTACATGAAAGTAATGGTTGAATAACATCTTCCAAAAAAACAACATCACATATAACCAAAATGCATTTAGTCTGCGGATGATATGGACAATAGCCTTTGCTTTCAGAACTCTACCCAACAAAAATACATTTCACTGCTTTATTGTCCAATTTCCTGCGTTGTTGTTGAGGCACTAATGCATATGCCAAACAACAAAAAACACGAAGGTGAGCAAGAGATGTCTTGCGACCATGCCAAGCCTCATATGGAGTGATAGACTACAATGCTTTAGTGGGACACCTATTAAGTACATATGTTGCAAACATAATAGCCTCAAGCCAGAAACTATGTGGTAAAGCCTGACTCTTGACCATACACCTCGCCATCTCCATGAGTGACCTATTCTTTCATTCAACAACTCCATTTTGATGAGGTGCATGCGACATTGTACATTGATGGTTTATCCCATGTTCAGCCAGAGATTCATTAAAGCCATAAGACATATACTCCCCCCCTCGATCAGAACGGAGGGTGCCCATTTTACATGCTGATAGATTTTCTGCCAAAACAAAAAACTGTTTGAAACACATGAATACTTCGGACTTTACTTTCAATGGATATACCCATGCATGCCTGAAAAAATCATGGATCAAATTCACAAAGTAAAGATAGTTCCCAAAAGAGGGTGTCTGCATAGGACCACATACATCACTATGAACAAGCTATAATTTCTGAGTAGCTTGAACTAAACCATCTTTTGGGAATGAGGAATGCTGCATTTTACCCAAAATACAGCCTTCACATACTTGTTTGTCAGGTGCCTCAAGTTTGGGTAGAGAGGACACCATTTCAAATTTCTATAAGCATAGCAAACTAGCAAAATTCAGATGGACAAAGCATGCATGCCAAAGCTTTGCATCTGACATAGCATGAGAATCATGTACTGCACATGCCAAATCATTCACAGATTTTTCATTGTCTATGAGCTTATACAACCCATGACATAAAATGCAAGAAGCAATAACCACATTGCCATTTGACAGATCATGAATTGTACATCTCTCATCAACAAATTTCACAACCAAGCCAATCTTGGTCAAATTTGAAACTGATAACAGATTCTTCTTGATCCCTGGAACAAATAAAGCATCCAACAATGTAAAAGAACTACCATCAACAGTAGTTAGAATGATCTTACCAACTCCCATAACAGGACAAGAGGAGTTTTTGGCACATGTGATAGTATTCCCTATAGGGGCATGCTCGAGTGAAGTGAAGAAACTGCATTGCAAGGTAATATGTTTGGTTGCCCCACTATCAATGTACCAAACATCTGAGTCTACTGCAGACATACACTGTTCAGGAGAAGATGGGTCAAAACTGCAAACAGAAGTAAACACCCATTCTTCATTTTGCAAAAAGATGAAATAGCCTACACAAGCACTTTGATAGTGTTCAAAGGCTGAAACGAGCTCATATCGTGATTTTGGCACCATAGATACCTCTTAATACTTAAGGTAATTGAGTTCAAGTCTTCTGGATCCTCAACATGCTTAGGTGCACTACCAAATCTTCTCTTTCAAGGTCTAACAATAGATGAGATAACAAAAGCACACCTAAAACCAAAAATGGTAACCCAAAGGTTAATCAAATTTGAGCAATCATGAGCTTGCAATATGAAACTTTCTGTGAATCTAAAGTGGTTTCTTTGACTTTGAAGATGAAAGATGTCTCTCTCCTAGTAGATACACTACTTGAAGTCCCATCCCCTTGCCTTCCAAACCACCATGGCTCAAGGCCTTAGGGCAATCAAAGTTTCGGATAATGCCACTAAAATGATCCAAATGTCTTAGGTCCAATCCCTCTATCCCTCCCTATGGTAAAAAAACTCAACAACCACTATATCTCCAAAACCCAATTGAATGATTCCTCTACCATGTTGCTTAGTGATGCAAAAATGCCCTTTCTTTCAATTAATCAATGCTTCCTTCTATAAACTTCTTGCAGATTTGATACTCAAAAACAAGAAATAACACACCATAGAGTGTCTTACCTTGCCCGTCCACTCCATTGATGGCCACACTCTCACACTCCACACTTTCCCTTGTAAGCTCCACAGTCAAATGCACACAGTCAAACCATAATTAACTGTGCGTGGAGAATTTTGGGTTCATTCTTTTTCCTTTGTATTATGTATTTTGAGAATAATAGCTTTTATAAAATTGGCTATGCTACCAGAAACTAGCAATGACTAAAACCCTTATATGTAAATGAAGATGAAATGCATATGTACATAGGTCCTCCAACTTGCTTCATGACCAAAACATAGAGTATAACCTAAAGATGATGATGGAAAAATGAAAAACACCCTTCACCATTGAATAGATCAATCCAATATAATATATAAAGCAATATTATCACCTATCCAAAGCTTTAAGCTTTAATGGAGACCTTGAATAATAGCACATCCTCGACAATGGTGCTGGAATTTGTTGTAGACCTGCTAGAATGAAGCATGAACAACATAAAGTGGTAATATATCAACTTTAAATCATCAATCCAAGCATGTTGACCAATTCAAGTGTATGGAGACTTATCTCATGAAGCTATGGAGTCCACCCTTGCACCAAAAAAGAAGATCAACAAGCATATAATCACTTAGAGGCAAGGAACACCCGAGAATATCATGCAAAAACACTTACCTTAGGTGGTATGGGGTTGGGACACCTCAAGAACACCATGGAAGTTCCACATGAAGAAGGAGGTGAACAAAATGAGATCGAGGAGGAAGATGCACGTGATTCTATTCAAAATGAATGAAAAATTCCTTACAAAGTTGGGGATTTTTCCCTTTATACTAAAAGACTTTGTGGATAAGAAAATACTTAAAAGTATTTACAATGCCCATTTCACCTTGAAAATAAGTCCCAAAAAGTATGAAAAAAATTCTATAGGGTGAGGAATTTAAGTTGAGGTTCATGGACTCCTTAGGCTTTACAAAAATCGAGTGTTCATACAAAAAATATAGAAAGTTTCCTAAAAAAGAGGCAAATATGAATGGACTGCCCATTTTCCCAATACTCCTTGCACATTGATTTCTAATTATCTTTTGGAATAATCCAATTGATGTTGCATTTGCTTCATGGACCAAGTCAAAAAAGTTCATGGACCCCTTTACTTCCGTAATGCTCGCCTTCTGATCTTCACTTCACTTCTTTGCTACAACATGGTGTTTGCACTAGCTTGCACTAGAAGATCTTCATTGGAAGATTCCTTGACAACCCACTCTCACCCAAAGGTGAGCTTTTTGAAGAGCCCTAGAGATTTAAAAATAGACACCTGTCTAAAAAGTATGTAAAATCACGTGTTGAGTACTCACAATAGAGTAGCAATTAGGAACATTCCTTCTGAGGGTATCTAATTAGCTTAGAGAGATAATGATTCCAAGTGGAATAACTTAAAATGATAGACTATACTCTGAGCAATCACTTTAGCAAGTAGAAGCTTTTAGGAACTCTACAGAGAATGACCAGTGACCACTTGGAGGTCATTTTCTCCCAATTGGATGAATGAAACTTCTTCAAGCTTTGAAAATTGTTAGTAGACTTTGAGCTTGTTCCAATGAGCTATAGAACATTGAAAATGGTGGAGAGATCACTAAGATATGAGCAAGACAAGTTCACTATTCTGAGTGAGAATTATAGAGATGAATGTAGATGTAATCTTCAATGTATGTATTATGTAACAATTGTTGTACATGATCATGGCATGAATATGATGCCCAATGATGGTGATAGGAGTAGGTTACAGTGTGAGCCTCTCAATTACATCAAATGATCAACACTAAGCGTAGTAATGGTGACCCCACTTGGCCGTGAGATTACAATCCACCTTTATAGATGCTTTGCCTCCAAGTCATTAGGAAAAAAAGTGAATCCTGCATGGGCGTTGTAAGGATTCCTAATTTTTAGGGATTAAGCTTAATCTTGTACTTTGTTAAGGGGACAAAGTGCATTTAATAGAGCACTTTTTGGTAGGCTGAAGTAGGCTTTTTTTTTAGGCTGAGCTAGGACCTTCTCTCTCTTCTGCACCTAGAGAGAGAGAAAAACCACTTTCCACCTCATCAAATCCATCCATCTTTATGAATAAAAAAATGAATTTTCTGAAAAAGTCTCTTTTTTAGCTATCCTTTATTCAAAATGGCCCATACTTTTATGTATATGTCAGAACTTAATTTTTTTAGTCTTATTTTTATAAAAAATACTTTAAAAACATACTTTTCAAAATCCCTCCAAAAGTTAAGTGCCACATCATCAAACTCGTAACTTTGGTTGCCCCAAAACATGAATTTTTGAAAAAAAACTCATTTTCCCTCTAACATACTAAAAAAAGCCATTCTGAACTATCCACATACCAAAACACACTTTTTTTCTTGCACACAGCTATTGTACTAGCCATTCCAGCCATCTCTGTGCTTCTTCCCATTCGGTGCTGGAGTTTTGGAACATCATGGTGCTCACATGTATTACGAACATGACACCAGCACTAGCGCGTGCTCCTCACTCAAAGAGTGTACATGTTCGTGTTCCTATAGAATTTGCACCAACAACTAGAGGTAGCGATGACATAGATTCTCAAAATGCATGACGTGCAGCTGGAGAGAAGAATATTGATCTTTGGGTCCATGGTGCTTTGTATCCCTTGGATCCAATGGCTAATGTTCATCCTAGATTCCATACTATCTCCACATTTCTATAATTCCTTGGTTGCGGTGAAGATGGACAGCTAGGCTATTGCAAGTGATTGTCTAACCATTCTACATCTATAGCAAATTATTGGATGCAACAATGTCATCACAACCATTTCAAGATACACAGTTTAGAGAGTGCTATACACACTTTAGAAAGTGCTATCAAATCTTTGGATGAGCACAATAATAGACTCCAACAAGATGTGGAAGAAAGGGAGAGCACAACTACAAAGTTAAAAGCCAATCTTACACAACTAAAAGAGACTCCACTTGGGATGAGATATAGGAAACGACCATTGTGTGGTGGAGCACAGAAGTGACGTGTTTACGCACTTAGGTATGTATTTCCTTTGTTTATTTATGTTAAAAGACTTTTAGATTGAGATTCTTATTGTGTAGGTCATTTGTTGAAGAAGCGAGTGCTTCCTCAACAATGGAGGATCAATTGAAGTTTTTGAATTCTTGTCTTAGCAACAAACATGTGCTTATGATTTTGGATTCACCAATAGGAAATCACATCAAAACCCAAGTGATTAAAGATTTTGCAGGCAACTTAGAAGATATTATTAGTCCTAGTGAGGTACAGATGGTATGTGATGAAGCCGGTGTTAGTACTAGAGCGTACACTGCATTGTACAATCTTTTGAAGCAGGCTCTACAAAACAAAGGTATTTTCCAGAGCATTTTTCCATGCCCTTACAAGGTATCTCTGAAGAAGAAGATGACCAATGAGGATGTAGCCAATACTCTTGGCAATTACCTGCATATAGAAGATGTTATGCCTGCATCCATTTATCATTCATCTACATCAAAGAAAGAGTTGAAAAACACATCTAGAAAGGGATTCATCTACACAAAGTACAACAACATATTTGTCAATTTGGAGAGGCTTCAAAAGGAAATGGTTAAATTTTACAAATCCACACTTCAAGGTATATCCATTGTTTTGATAATGACATTCATAGTATTTTTAATAATATAATGTTTATTATTTGATGTAGATTGTGGTTCCAAACTCAAGTTTGTATTGAAGCTAGATGAATGTCAAATCATAAAGGGATGCCATATGGAGAGACTTAGTGTGACACTCATGAACGAAGCTATGGCCCATGCTATTATTGATGATAGTGAAGAATCTACCCATCACTTTACATATAGTGTCCAATCCGAGAAAGATATATGGTGGTTAGGTGCTATTGAAGTACCTAAAGAATCCAATGATGTTCTTACATGGATTTTCAGTAGGACCCCATGGATCACAAAGGTGATAACTTCTCATATTCATGGTGCCAAAATCAATGTAGAAAGCCTTGGTGAGTTTGAAGTAGATTGGCACTTAGGTGGAGACTTAAAGACTATCAAATGCATGTTAGGGTGCAAACAAGGTGCATCTACTCTCTATCCTTGTCCATATTGCACATGAGGTTATAAACGAACAAACAGGAAACAAAACAACATAGATGATTTAATTGATGACACAGATGCAACTCCATCTGCTGAATGGGATATACATCTAATGAGGTGTTCCATGTTAGGTACACCTAATCGTGACATGACAGATAAGGATTGGAATCCCATTATTCCATTCCCTTTAGTCAATGTCCACTTTTGCACCTTGCATGCCTTCATGAGAATTTTTGATAGACTGTTGAAGCTCCATATAGAATACGCATTTGCCATGAAGCCAGTTGATAAATCTATTCAAGATATAAAGAAATTGGAGGAACTTCTTAATTCAATTGGTTGTCATGGTGGAAATGTAACCCTAGTTGTTAAGAAAGTTGGAGAATCTCAAGATAGCTTGCAACAAGTGTCAATGACAGGGAATAAAGCAAGACATTTTTTTAGAAGAGGTACTAGCACTCAAAATAATGAACGTTATGAGTTGTGGAAAGACCTATGCATGATCACAACAGACAATGACTCTCAAGTTGATCTTTGTAATAAGAGAAAGAAATTTTGGTCGAGCTTTCATAAGTTGGTAGGCTTAATGGGTCTGACTAGCTCTAGTGCTATTCAACGTCAAATGTTTCAAGCAACATTACTGGAGTTAACCAAGTGTTTCATTCAATCTTGGGGAGAGAGCAATATAACACACTACATTGTAAGTGTAATCTTCTTCTACAAGTGTTCATTGCAGTTACCTTTTTCCAATGTACTTAACAATTTTTAGCATTTTTTGTTTGCACATGGAGCTTTTTTCATGCATCGGTATGGGTCATTAGAGATTTTCAATACCCAAGGAATGGAAAAGTCACACTACAAAGGGAGGGGTGTCTACTTCAAAAACACCCGACATGGTGGTGGCCCAATGCAATCAAACTACATGGAGGAGATGTTTAATTGGTTTTACCACACTACATTCTCGAGAAAGTTTTTTGTGGAACGACTTAGGGATTCAAAATTGGCAAAACTTGCAAGAACGATGCAACACAACATTGCCAGTGAGAAATGGAAGTCATCGTTAGGTCCTCTTATCATGCTCAATGGCGTGCAAGGAGACAACGAGAAGGCTCAGCTTGGAAGTAAAGTAAATTCGTTATTTCCCATTATGTGGTAATACCTATTAGTATTGTAATCTTGGTTTCAATTTGTTATTATTTAATATATAATATTCTGTATGGTTTTAAACAGGTTTTGTCCATTCTAGTGTGAACAAATAGTTTTTTAAAAAAACCTATAAATAGAGAGAACTCACTTCATTTCACACTTTTTCCAACTCAAGAGAATGGCACACACCAAGCAAACTGCAAGGAAAGATCGCATCTTCTTTCCTAGCCCTCATCTAGGGACACAACACCCACCATGGTTGCACGCCCCCCCAAAGACCTCGAAGTGGTTCCTAGAGAACATCTGTGCCTGTGTCACACGATGGCACACCACCTGTGAGCAATTCAGTGCGAGAAAATGAAGTGTCCAATAGACAGGAGTATTTCACTCCAGGATGATCAGAGTCCATTTCAGATGATGAGCCACCAACAAGGACACCCATCAAATCAAGACCCAAACAGAAGTTGATCAGAAAGAGTGTACCAGAGAGCGAAGAAGAGTCATCCCTGAACGAGGAAAGCAACAATCAACCACCATGGAATGATATGCAAATTCCAATGAGCCATAGGGTGACATATGGAGGTAAGACATTTCCACAAGGACAAGGGCAAATACCAACAAAGGAGGAAAGAGAGCAAAGTCAACAACCACATCAACAACAAAATGTGCAAGATAAAGCTGGGCCCTCACATCGTGTACATCGGAGAAAAAAAAACTATCAACCACGACGTCGACCTCAACGCCAGCCAAACATACCTCCCAACACAAGAACTCCACAAAGACAAAGGAAGCACTGCAGGGCTTTTGCAGAGATAGGACACTACCAAAAGTCCGTTGAACTACTCATACCACGAAGAGCTTTTGCAAGGATAGTGAAAGAGCAACTACAAAGCTACCAAGCAGGTCTACGAATACAAGGGATAGCACTTGAAGCACTTCAAGAGGCAGCTGAGGCCTACCTCATCTCCATGCTTGAGGACTCTAACCTCTGTGCTATCCATGCCAAGAGAGTAACCATACAACCGAAGGACATTCAGCTAGCAAAAAGAATTAGATGAAATAACCCATGATGTGTATATTATACCCTATGATAGACCTACTTTGTGATGTAATACAATAGATAATAGAAAATTTTGTTTTAATCTATATTCTTTGTCTCTTTTTTTCTCTCACTCTCTATCTCTTTCAGTCAGTTATATATGGATTCAGTTAAACATGCATACACTTGCCTATTGTTTTGTGACTAGATATGTTCCTTTTCTACCTATTGATGTGCAACATGTCCTTTTCATACCAAAAAACACCCAGCCACAGAAACACAAGATTCAGCCCTGCAAAATTTATGCAGGGCTGAATCCCGTGTTTCTGTGGCTAGGGTTTTTTTTTGCATTATTTGGTCTTTTGTAAGCATAAAAGGTATGGTAGAGATGTAATGGTCTAGTTATTAAGAGGTTATACCCTACAGGTAATCATTGTATGCATAAAAGGTATGGATGAGATCTTTGATCTAGTTAAAGCTGAGGTTATACCCTACAGGTAATCTTTGGTCCTCAATCTACCAAAACCAAGTTAAAATCTAGAAATACATACTTTCCTATGTTTTGTAGCACCTAAAAACACAAGATAAGGCCAAAAAAGCCCCAACTACAGAAACGCAGGAAACAACCCTGCAAAATTTTTGCAGGGCTGTTTCCCGTGTTTCTGTGGCTGGGGCTTTTTTGGCCTTTTTTATGCATATAATTATACAAAGGACCAAAGGACGATACAAAAACTTCCAATTAGATACAATTTGTGGAGAGAAGATAAGTTCAATTTTTTAGCACATTCATATACAAGACTAGACAAATGATGAAAAAAAAGTTTGTATTATCAAGACATTACATCATTTCTCAGCTGCCTTCAATTTCTCTACAACTTTCTTTCTCTTTTGTAGAGATTGAGGCAGTTGGTAAGTCAATACAGATCTTGATATTACGGGTCTTGCATTCCAAGACCCATGGTGATACCTATTTGCCCTAATACTTTTCCTCTAAAATTATGTCCTAATGTAGTTACACCTAAGGATTTCCTAACCAAAATGACACAATTTGTGTCTTGGGTAATTGTACATAAACACAAAATCTTGCTAAGGGCCTTCAAGAACCAAGTCATGAAGTGCCCATCCGGACTGTAGTCTTTGTGTATGATAACAAAATCATCCTTTGGAAACTTTCTGATGTAGTTTGCCAAGGATGCACCACTCTCGCAAGAAGCTCAATCCCCACCAGACCTTGCTGTGAACTTGTCGAGCTCAATTGCTTCCTGTTAAGAAAAAATGAGAATTAAAGCTCTTACAATGTTAACTTAAATTATCCATTTATTTAATTCAATTACCACTTACATCATGAAGCTTGTCTTCTTCCTCCCCTCTTCCAGGGGCATCAAGATCAATGCTAGAGTGGGTCATGCCACTTTGCTCTGCTACAGGGGATGTAGGAATTTTTTGCTTCATTATCCTCTCCCATGCTGCACTGAACTCCTCCTCCGTAGTAGAATTGTTGTCATCATTTAAAATATCAGCACACACCATTGCTATGGTGTCTGCCACAGAATCCCCAAGTGGGATTGACTGCTTTTCAAGTATGTCAGATGTGTTGTCAAGTGGAACATCTGACATTGTGGAGAAAATACTCAAGCATTCATCTAGACGTAGACCGAATGCCTTCTCAATGTCATGAAGTAAAATAAATTCCTCTCCATCCACAACGATGCTCGAGAGATATTCAAGTTCCACCTCTGGTAATGTGGGCTCAGAGGGGTTGAGATTTGAAGGGGGGGCCTCCTCCATGCTTGATTGCACACATAGTTTGTCCTCAACACCACCAGGAAATTCTTGGTGGATTGTAATGCTTTCTTTGGCAAAATTTATGGCCTCTGGTTGAGGCTCATTCTTCTCCTTAACAAAACCCCCAGTGACAAGGTTGGGAAGCTCAACATGTGTAGGTTCGGGCTCCTCATTAATGATAAAATATGTGTTGCAATGTAGGATAGGTACTTTGTACTCATCCTCTTCTTTCTGTTAAGTTTTTTTACTAATGGCACAGAGTCATCTAGTAAGTGCCCTACAGTTTCAGCAATTGCCATGAAGCACTTAAGGCGCTTCATGAAGGCTTCATCGCCTCTGTGTATGTAGGGTAGAAGGTCACATGGGACCCATTTACCCTCATAAGGCGGTATTTCTATAGAGAAACGCAAGATGTAGTACTCAAGGAACTCTATGATTTCCTTGAGCACATCAGAGTTCAGTTGAATTGTTTTGTCTAGATCAGGGACTCTAGACAGTAGGTCATACAAGTGGTTTTGACCTTTGAACTCAGTTGATTCCAAGAACTCATTGAAGAGTTCACATGGACGTTTGGGTTGCAGGGTAGTGGAGGATGTGGCAGCCATTGCGCGTGATGCTAGCTTGTGTGCGTACTCTGCAAGCGATTGTAGCTCTTCTTGGTTGCAAAAGTGAGAAATGAGAGAATAAGTGTTGCTTTTATAGTAGTTTCAAAATTTTAAAGTGAGTGGGACCCATTTTAAAACTAAAATTGATACCTTCAAATAAAAAAATCATGCTCAGAACTCTCACAAAAAAAACTTTTGCTCATAAAAAAGATTGAACAGAATCATTAACTAGAATAAGATACACCACAACACAATAGAAAAAATTAATTCTCAGAACTTTAAAATTATAATAAATTACCATTGGAAAAACCAAAGATTTGGCAAATTGTACATCATATTGAGATCAAAAAATTTTACATGCTACATGTCTTGCATGTTAAATACATTTTTGCAGACGTAGGATTATAAATGGAACATAGGTTGTGTGTACACTGTAGCACTCAAATAGTTCTTGAGCTATGACAATGAAAGTTGAGTTCCATCCACACTCCATTCAAGGAGGACTTTAATTTTATCCTCCAACCTCTTACCAATCTGCAGAAAAATAGAAAACTTTAAATGAACATATTTGAGTGTAAGAATTTGTATAAACAAAAGAAGAAATACCATATGCTACTTACCTTATGCCCTTGTATTCTGAACTTTGATTGATCCAGATTCTCAAATCCCATGATTACTAGATGTTCTCTCACGTTGGCAAGAGTCCAATGATGATTTACTGGAATAACTTCCATTTTGTTGTTGGGTAGATTTATCTTAATTTCAAATGAAATTAAAACACCCTCAGAACTTTGTAATGGTATCCATTCACCAAGTTTACACATCCAACGATCATAATAGAATCTAATGTACAATGAAGTACGATGTTTCAAGTATCGAAATCCTATGCCTCTTGCACCAATTTTACAAATGTATCTATCCCCTTTGGTGCATCCTTCTACAAGTCCCCAATTTTCACCTAGCAAACCCTCTACCTGCTCATACGTGATATCTTTTAACATGAACATTATTGAAGTCTCTAGAATTGTGAATATTTGAAATAAATATACAAAAAAATGAACAAGAACACACCAATGTAATCCTATAGATCTTGAAACTCTTGTAAATTTCAAAGAGTTGTGTATGTCCATCACCATCTTATGCTTCAAAGATGTTAATGTCCATACATCAGGTTGCGGCCACTCGAGCTTTAAGAGAGAATCTACCTTAATCATCTCTAACCTGCCAAAATCATTTGATGAGGAGGGTACAACATATGTATGTGTGTAAAAGAAAACTCTCTCACGTAATAGCTGAGCAGGATGGGCTTGTGGAAAGACTATCGACCCAACATCTGCATGCAATGCTTGGAAAGTACCTGTAAGACTATGAAGTGGTTGTTCTTCCACCAAGGTACAAGGAAATATGTCTACAACAAAAAACTACACAACTTAGCTAGGTATATTATGAAATTTGGACAAAAGTCAATGAGTAATACTTACAGTTGATAGGATATCTCATTTTGTTTGAGTTTTCCAATTTCATGGTTGACATTGTGAACATATGTTGTACAATGGCAACAATTTCACCATTTTTGAGCTTTGAAGCTTAATAACTTCCCTTTCCAATGAAGATCCAAGTTTCCATGATCTCTCACATGGTGAGGACCAACACCAGAGGGTTGCATGTACACCCATGCACCTTTGCAGAACTCGTGTCCTAACCAAAATCCTTCTGGAGCCTTGATATTGTGACATTTTATCGTGATAACCTCATCTTTTGGATGTCTATGAGATTTAAGTTTCTCCATTGGAGTTCAGGCTATGGAAGTGACAGTAGGAATTCAAAGAAGATGATGCACAGAGAAAGAAATGGAGATGCAGGAGCTGCAATGGTGTGCTAGGGAGAGAAAGTAGTGGAAAGAGATGAATTTTTGGGACTTGGGTATGAAAATGTGAGGTTTTGGAGGGAGAAAGTTGCATTTTGATTTATTTTTGAAAAAGTCACTTTTTTCACTTTAGTTCATGCACGGATTTTGATTTAGAACCCAAAAATAGCACTTTTGATCCTAAAAAGTGGTTGGGGGACCATTTAATGGTGTTATGATGAGTTTTATAACTTTTTGAACATTTTGAATTTTTGGGCCCAGGTAAGTTACGAGATTCTTTTCTCTCTCTAGAGGTAAAACCTGAACATAGGGGAATCCTGTCCCCTCATCTCCCTTCAGCCTAGTGATTTATAGGCTATAAATTGTGTCCACCGCCCTCCTCTCATTGGTCCATCACTAATCACTCCTTAATCCAAAAGCCCGTGCAGAGTTCATTTTTTCCCCTAATGTTTGAATTCAAATTCAAACTTTAATTTACCTAAAAGTTCTCCTCTAAGCTAGGAGATATTCCACCAAAAATATTTGTTAGCTTTATCTCCTCCTCACGTCACGAGTCTGGTGCTTTTACAAGATTCCTTCTAAGTCAAATGACTTTTACAAAAGTTAATGGTGAAAACCATAAGCAATGGTTCATGTGTATCTTCAAAGAGTTGCACATAATGCTTCCAATACCTAGCCAAGTGTGAAGGCTTGGCATTTACACCAACAACTCCCCCTCAAGCCAAACATCTTGGCTTGTTCTTCTTCATCAATCCTCTTGAATGCCCTGCAATCTAATCATAGCTTTAAACCTGCAAATTTTAGTACCATCAAGTGCTTTGGTTAATAAGTCTGCACATTGCATATTGGTTGATACATATGCAAGTTGAATCTCCTTGCTCAATAGCCTCTCTCTCACATAGTGGTATTGAAACTCTATATGCTTGGTCCTAGCATGATAGATAGGATTTGTTGCAAGATGTAAAGAACTAGTATTATCACCAAAAATCATTGGTGAGTTAGAGTATAATCCCAAATCTACATATAGCAATCTGATCCATATGACTTCTTGAGTAGCATTAGCTAGTCCTCTATATTCTGCCTTTGTTGAAGATAAAGCAACTATAGGTTACTTCTTGGATGACCATGAAATGGGCTTATCACCTGCAAATGAAAGATAACCTAAGGTACTCTTCCTGTCATCCTTACAACCTGCCCAATCTGCATCTAAGTATATCTTGATGTCCAAATCTGAAGTATATGGAAAGTATAATAGGAATTTTGGCTACTTTGGTATTATCCAAGTGGAACTTCTTCAACATGTCCTGCACATACTTTCTTTGAGTAATATAAATTCCAGAATTGGTATAGACTAACTCAAGTCCAAGAAAATACTTTAGTGATCCTAGGTCACTGATTTTGAACTCTTGCATCATTTGATTCTTGATGTGTTTGATGCCATTGGCATCATTACCTATAAGTATGATATCATCAACATACACACATAGATATATCATCTCTGAATTACTTCTCTTGACAAACAGAGAAGCATCTGCTTTGCTCATGATGAATCCTTGATCTTGGAGATTGGTAGTTAACCTATGATTCCATGCCCTAGGTGTTTGCTTCAATCCATAAAGAGCTTTGTTTAGTTTGCACACATATGTTACCGTGCTTGAGTCTTCATAACCAAGAGGTTGAGCCATGTAGACCTCCTCTAAAATCCGACCATTAAGAAAAGAATTTTTACTTCCAAGTTGTACATATTCCAATTCCTTGATGCAGCCACACTTACCAATACCCTGATGGTTGGCATTTTGGCCAAGTTGAGAAAGTCTCTTCATAATCAACTCCTTGGGTTTGTACAAAACCCTTAGCCACAAGTCTAGCTTTATATCTGTTTATTAATCCATCTGAACTTCTCTTGATTTTGTAAATCCATCTAGAACCAATTACCTTCATAGATTCCTTCTTTGGCTTTAGCTCCCAATTATCATTCTCCTTGAGTCCTTCTATTTCTTCATCCATAGCTTCCTTCCATTTTGCCTTGGTCTTGGCCTCTTCATATGATGAAGGCTCTTCAAATGGTAAATCTTTAGCAAGATAAATGGAATGCTTGGTAACTAAAGAAGTGTCAAACCCATATCTGATTGGCTTCTTGCTCTCCCTTTGTGATCTTCTAATTGCTTGGTTGGATGATTCAGGTATGTCCTCCAACCTCAACCTCTTCATCTTGACTTTGCCTTTTGATTTCCATGCTTTGAATATTCTAGGTTGATGATGTCCTCATCATCTGATTTGATGTCTTCAATCTGGTTTTGCTCTTCCTTGGTGAGGCTTGGAAAATCCTCTTCCAAATCATAAGGTAACTTTACTTTCCTGCATTCACTTTCAAACCAAGAGTCATTCTCATCGAACACATCTCTACTGACCATAAATCCTTTGTTGGATGGATTATAGAATCTATATCCTTTTTTATTTAAATCATACCCTATGAAGATGCACTTTTCTGCCTTAGGGTCTAGCTTACCTCTGATTTGACATGGGATATGCACATATGCAACACATCCAAAAATCCTGCAATGATCAAGTGATGGCCTTCTACCATGCCTTGCTTCATATGGGGTCATCCCATCAAGTGACTTGGATGGCAACCTGTTAACAAGATAGTGGCAATAGATACACTTTTTTCCCACAAATAATTAGGTAATCTTTTCTCATTTAGCATTGACCTAGCTGTTTCAAAAATCAACCTATTTCTCCTCTCTGCCACCCCATTTTGCTCAGGGGTCTACCTTGTTGTAATTTCCCTTTTGATTCCTCTATCCTGCAAGAATGCATCAAACTCCTTTGAGAAGTACTCACCTCCTCCATCTGACCTTAGTCTCTTTAGGCTTCTTCTTGTTTGGTTTTCCACAAGTGTATGATACTTCTTAAAACAACTGAACACATCATCTTTGTGCTTCATAAAATATAAGATAGTCCACCTACTGAAATCATCAATGGTAAGTGATTAATTAGGGTTATAGGTATATATACAAGATAGGGTAAAAAAACCTTCTATAGAGGGAAAGAAGAACGATAGTCCTAAGTGTGTTCACATGCATCATTAACAAAATATATCAACAAATGCCCTTGGGAGTGATGCAATGTAGAAGGAACTAGCATTCATGTATAAGGAAGTGCCATTATACATGGAAATAGATCAATCCACAAAAGTAAGTAATCCCAAAGCTTTGCAAAAAGCTTCAAACTTTTTCCTAGGTAGACCATTTTGTGAAAAGTTTTGCAAAATTATCCTATGTGGGCACATAAGTGTAATTGATGTCTCTAGGAGAGAACCTCTCCCTCACATAATGAAAGTGCATCTCAACGTGCTTTGTGTGAGCATAAAACACAAGGTTCCTTGCAGCTACTAATGTGCTCTAAATGTCAATGAAGATTGTGGTGGTATAAGACTGACCAACACCCAAATCAGCCAAAAGCATCTAAACCAACCTCAAACTAGAAGCAAGGTGGTAAAGCTTGACTTTTGATCATACATCTCGTAATTTCTATGAGAGATGTGTTCTTTCTTCAAACAACTCCATTTTTTTTAGTTTAATATGGCACTATACATTGATGTTTTATCCCATGCTTGTTACACTTACATGTTCCTTGAGTAGATTTGATGTGAGCCTTTTCCCTATGCATAGACACTTTTTAATCTAGTGTTGTCTAGAGCTTTTTTCACCATATTATGTATACATGATACACTCATATGTGGTAGTACTTTGTACTTAGGTATATTATTCAACTCTTACTTCAGTTGTGTTCATCATAAATAAAGAGAGCTATTCCAACCATCCACCTTCTCTATGTGTCTTACTGCATTTATGAGCCTTGTGTGTGCTTCTTGTGTGTCTCTCATACTTCTACACACACCCAACAATGGTATTCGAGCTCATTCAAATCCTTCTCAAATTTTGGTTTTTCACATGCAATCCACGTGCAATTTTCACTAAAGAATAAAGGGGGCATAGTGATGCCCCCAATTGAAAAAAAAATGCAGTAACAATCGCTTATGCAATGATCCAGTTAGATAGCATTGCATACGTGACACTGCAAAAGGGAAATTAGGAAAATAAATCTAGGGCATCAAATAAGAGATAAACAACATCGCATAAGTGATAGGTATAGTTGCCATTGCTATGACCATCAATGTTTAGTGATACTTTTAGTGACGGTTCCAAACTCGATGTGATGCTTATGCGATGCTTTATGAACTTGAAAAAAGAAATTGATTTCTCCCAGCACATTTGTGTCGGGATCAAGTGAGAGGTCGAGGGCGAACGAGCGACTGAAAGAGTGAACAAGAACGAATGCGTGAAGGAGAGCGAATGAGAGCGAACAATGATCGAATGAGCAAAGGTACATGCGCATACATACACACATATGCATACACACACATGCATACACACATGCACATACATACACACATAGGCATACACACACATGCACACATATACACATACATATACACATAGATACATATACACACACATAGACATATACACATACACACACATACACAAACATACACACACATACACACACATACACATATAGATACTTGCACATATACATACACACACATATACACACACATCCATACATACACACATGCATGCATACACACATGTATACACATGTGTATGCATACATACATAGATACATGCATACACACACATGCACATACATACACACATATGCATACACACACATACACATATATACACATATACACACACATACATACACACATGTACAAATGCACACATATTTGATATGCATACACAGACATTTACGAATGCACACATATGCATACACACACATACACATATAGATACTTGCACATATACACATAT
>CM035440.1:137023554-137106054 GCA_020310875.1 Ceratopteris richardii
TTGGACCATCGCGACGGTCCCAGACCATCGCGATTGTGCACCCCCATCGCAAATTTAGGGTTCCATTTTTTGACCAATTTTGGGGGTATTTTTGAGAAATTTTTGGACCATTAGACTCATAGGAGACCCCTTAGCTCATATGTGAAGGAAAATCTGATTGTCAGTTTTTAACCCCCAGGGCCTGAACGCTCATAACGTTTTCATCCGGAGTCCGTTTTTCGAGCTATTTTGAGGTTGACCTAGTTTGGGACTAGGAAGCCAGGGGGCAAGTATTGAAAATTTGGGCAAAAGAGAAGGGACTTAAAAGGTGTATATACTCAAGTACTTGATTATCCAATTGTGAATTGGTCTAATATTGGATTTTTCCAGGTCTAGCAAGGGCAATCAAAGGCAACCAAGGCAAGGCAGTGAAGGGTATAAAGCTTGGGAAGCGCGGCTTCTTGGGCATCAGAGCAACCAGAAAAGTCGACTCGAGGTTGGAAGATTACTCAACCCCCTCAGTCAATTCTTAGCTTATGCTAAACGTTAGCATTGTGGATTTAAGACGATAGGAACGCCTCAAGTTCAAGATACTTAATTCTTTCAAGTTTAAGACTACAAGTAAAGGTGTGTGTCACGAAAACCTAAAGGAAAGAACCTAAGTCTGACGGAACGAGAACTCAAAGTACCACGGAAAGTCGAATTCCTGACGCATACATTAAGACAAGAATCTAAAGAAAATTAAAAAAAAAAGGAATCAAGAAAGTAATAACAAAGAACCAGTGACGATCTAAGTGTGTGATTGAGTGTGCAAGGAAGAAAATTAATGAACCTTAGATCAGGGAGACACATAGGTAAGTCGGACCGACGAAGCCTTAGATCATCAGAAGCAAGTGTAAGAACTACTGCACGATCATGGGCTCAACAATTGAATAGTAATTACCCCTACGAGAGCTCAGATACTAGCGAATCAGAAATGGCCTTTAGCACAGACAGACCAGACGGAGGGTCGAATGTAGCATACTTAGAAAAACCAGAAGGACCCTATAGAACGCAATTAGAGTTTCTCCGAACCAACCGATTAGGTGCTCGCATCTATGAGGATGGTTTGTGAAGGCAAGTGGTGCAACTGCACAACCCTGATCAACCCATTGGATTGGAAAGACCAGTGGTGAAATTTGAGAGAGACGCATACATAGACAAAGAAGGAACCATGTACGTCCTAAGTACACAGCCAAACGATACTAATGAGTTTGGCACAATTCAATTAGAGACGGAAGCGAAATTTCAAGGAAAAGAACCGTTAGAAGAACCTAGAACACCTAGAGGGAAATCCGTATTAACAAGAGTACTCACCCCAGAGTGGATCCCTCAAGATAACAGGAGCATCGAGTTGTTTGTAAATAAAGAGACAGATGAAGCCTTTTGGAGGTACAGAAAGGAACACCCTGGTGAGATAGGCATCATCACAATTTATGAATTCAAGGACCCAGATACACCTGGAAAGGTTGTATACCTGGATGAAACTTCAGAAAGAGTATATGTGATGTCCGACCATGCCAAAAACCTATACACATGGAGAGGTGAATTGGTATTCCCTCCATCTAGAACAAACATGAATACAAGTCAACAAGGGACAGGAACCTCAACAGCCCATGGAAATCAAAGAGAAGGAAATAAAGAGAGACCGGAAGTAAGCTTTAATCACCCCATAGGGAGAGATAGAACAACCACGAACACTAATAGAGCGGATAGACAAAGAGATCATGGAATACTAGGTGGTAGAGATGATTTTCCTCTACCTAGACCACGTGAACACGCAAGAGTTTTGAGACCCACTCAATTAGTGAAATCCATGAAGAATTGTTTTGATGGGACAGGAGATCCCTATGACCATGTCGCAGAATTCAAGCAAGTACTAAGAGCAGAACAAGTCGAGGACATGTTCACGCAATACAATGCATTTGGAGTAACATTAAAGAATACCGCTTTAACTTGGTTCCAACCATTGCAACAAAGGCAATTAAGAGACATCCATCACTTTTTAGAGTCATTCATCACTGAATTCTCTAAAAGTGGGATTAGACATGACACGTCTTCGTTGATTCATAGCTTTAAACAAACCCCTCAGGAAACAGTTAGACTGGCAGGACGTAGGTTCAGACAATATGTCGAACGATGTCCAATGCAAGAGCTACCCTCACAAGCCAAACAAGTATCACTGTTCCTAGATGGCTTGTTGAGCGCTAAACTACGCTCCTATGTGTACCTAAAAGAACCCAAAACGCTAGAGGAGTGTGTAAGAATATGTATAGACATTGAGGACAACCTAGGAGATGAATTAGAACTCTCAAAGGTCTATAAGGACTGAGATTGTTCTTCTCTAGCATCCACAAAATTATCTAATTCGATAGAGGATCTAGCAGAAAAAGTGGCCCAAAAACTAGGAGTTTCTAGTAAACAAGGGCCCAAGCTACCAACTAATGTACGTTGTTACACATGTGGTGGAAATCATTTGACAAACGTGTGTCCCAATGCACCACAACCTCAAGCCAACCCTAGTGGCCAATATTGTACAATTGAGAGAAGATACACGAATCATACGGCTCAGGACTGCCCATACAACAAACAAACCGTGAGACAGAACTACCCGCAAACATACCAGCAGCCAGGTAGGTATCAAGGCCAATACAATGCTCAGCCTTATTACTATAGGCCTCCTCAGAACTACCCATACCAGGCTCAACAGAGACCTCAACCTGTTTTAGCTCAGCAGCCACCCCCACCAGCGAATGTCATCTCAGTCAAATACGCTGCTGCAGAAGAGAACCTAAGTAGGGCCTTAGTGCCTTCTTCACCCTTGATCACAGAAAGTGACCCGAACTCAAACAGTTTTGACTCTACTCATGTAACTAGTCCACCCGCTTATTACACGGAGTCACCAGAACATGTGGAGACATATCATTATGATAGTCCACCAATGGAACCTAGTTGGGAGCCAGACTATGCTAATGTGATGTACGCAAACCCAAACCCACGGCCCCAATTGAGACAACAGAGACCACAGGGCCCTAGAGTACCATGCTTTAGGTGCCAAGGAGATCACTTCATAAAGGATTGTCCACATCCCCCAATAGCAAGGCAATCACAGTACTATAACATACAAGGCTTTTGTGCCGATTGTGGCAAAGAGCACATAATCAAAGATTGTCCTAAGAACCCAGTTAACACTTCGAATGTGACACCGATCAACGTGATAGGTATTGTAAACAACGCAGATGGATCCAACCCTACATACGTGCCTATCCAAGCTATAACCAGAGCCCAGGCGCTCTTACAAAACCAACAGCTTAATCAAGAGAAAGTAGCCGGAACTAGTGAAGTTGCAGAATCTAGCAGTAAAAAGACAAAATCTTGGAAAGATTCTAGAGAAAGAATCAAGAGAAAATGGAGTAAAAAGATAACGGAGTTGGAAGGAAGCTTGAAGGAATCTAGAGCCAAAATCCAAGAATTGACTTCACAAGAATTAAACCAAGAAAATCCAGGTCAGAAATCAGGATCAGTTTTAGCGGAACCCATACCAGAAGATCTAGACATGATGTTTCGTGCATATCAGGCTAGAATAAAAGAGGGACCTCAAGTAACGGAAATGAGCAAAAACTACCCTCGAGCTGATCTAGAAATTGAGAGAACTAAACTCTGCATGAAGATGGTAGAACTAGCACAAGCTTTGTTCGAAGCCTCTAGATATCTTAATTGGAATAACATGGCAAAACCGGAATTACACTTTCAAGGACTAATGGAGAGGCTAGAACACTTGATAGAAAGCAAAGAGAAAAAGGATCAGCATAGGAACCCTATTGTCACAGAGACACAGGAAAGGAATGCACCATCCCTGTCTCAAGTACCCAATACAGAAAGTCAAGATAACCAATCCTCCATACATAGGTACTCACATGAATTTTTGAGGGAAATCCAAGAAGAGAAATGGAGAAAAGAACAAGGAGCTCATCCTCCTATTCAAGAAATAGACGACTTGCAGGAACAATTTCCCCAAGACATCCCCTCTATATATGATGATGTAGAGGTGGAACAACTGAGTGAACCCACTGGATTTGAATCTAATTCTTTACAAGAATTACCTCAGTTCACAGGACCTTGGGAAGCAAAGTCTATTAGTATGAGAGCACCCACGATAATAGTGAGGAATGAAGAATCGGTAATCCCTAGAAACACAGAAGTGATCAAGAACACGAAAGTACAGTGTAATCTCACTCTGGAGGAATTGTTAAAGGTAAAACCAGAATTGTGGAAGCACGTAGCAAATCAATTCCCTGAGCGAGCTACCACACCCTCTCAGATAGGATCACATAAGAAGGTACCAGAGATACCCATGGAAAAGATTGGAGACGTAAGCGAAGGAGAGGAAGGTAACACATATCTTCCAATAACCCATCAGGGCTACACCACGAAAGCCATCTTAGATTCAAGAGCCGGAGTAGCCATCACTACCACCGCTTTGTGGAAACGTTGGGGTAAGCCAGCACTCAGACCCACCAGGATGAAGCTACAAATGGCCGATGGACACATAGAAAAACCATTAGGCTTACTAGAAGGCATATCTCTCACCACTTGTGGTGTAGAATTTGAGCATACTTTCGCCATTTGTGACTTTGCAAAAAATCGTGCTTATGAGATGATATTGGGACGACCATTCATGCGTCAGTTGCAAATTGTACAAGATTGGGGAACTAATTCTTTGTACTTGCAACATCTAGGAGTGACTACTAAAGTCAATCTTAAAGACTATTCACATAGAGATGTACCCCCAATACAATGGAATACCATCCATAAGACACCAGTAGAGACGGAATCTGTGCACTCATTAGAATCAGATCCTTCTTGGTTGCATGAGGATACCCATTTATGGATGTGTAAAGTAGCCAAACAAGAGGAAGAACGATTAGAAGCAAGGACCTTAGGTGCAGAACAACATCCACGAACCCTTCAAGATCCAGCCTACGCACCTGTAGTATTCCCAGACGAAGAGTTTGAACCTCATGGTTGGGCGGAAATCCTAGCAACCATGGACGTAGCCATCAATGAAGAACAATGGACACCCCACTGTCACGAGGATGGCTATGACATTTCAGTTTTTACGATAGAGCCAATCATGTGCGATGCAATTTTAGAAGAATGTGAACCTAACACTGATGCATTCGAGGATGCAAGCGATTTTGATTTAGAATCAATTATCATGGACTCACCCTTTGCATCAGAGGAAGAATATTTTTTCGAGATAGAGACTCACACTCAAAGACACGAGGAAATTACGAATGAGGTAAGGTTAGCCACTCAAGTGACTACTAAAAGTGGAGGCAAGAAAAGAAAGAAGAAAGAAAGCATGTCAGAAAAAGAAGAATCTTTGTTTGAAGTACCCGAGAACTTCAAGAAATACGAAATCGAAGATAGAAGAATCATGGTACGAATGCCTAATAGAAAGGTGAATGATGGATAAGTATATGATAACCGAGAGAAAACCAAGAAAGTAATAGTTGCCATAGAAGGAGAAGAAGAAAAATGCACATACATAGGGCATGATTTGACGACTGAAGAAGAAGAAGAGTTAGTTGCCCTATTGCGCGAATATAGAGATGTTTTTGCTTGGAGTTACAAAGATTTGAGAGGAGTAGATCCAGATATATGTTCTCATAGAATCCCTATGACTCCAGATGCAAAACCGACAAAACAGAAACCGTACACGTATAATGATAACTACGCTGCGAAGATTAAAGAGGAGATAGATCGCTTGATAGAAGCAGGATTCATTTACGAAATTGAGCATACCGAATGGGTATCCCCCATTGTGGTTGTGCCCAAGAAGAATGGAAAATTGCGTGTGTGTATTAACCTTGAAAAAGTTAATGCCGCAACGATTAGAGACAGTTATCCTCTTCCTATCACGGAACATCTATTGGAAAGAGTTGCGGGCAAGGAAGTTTACAGCTTTCTTGATGGTTTTTCAGGCTATAATCAAGTAGCCATTGCTCCTGAAGACCAACACAAGACGGCTTTTGCCACTGAATGGGGCATATTTGCATTTCGTGTGATGCCATTTGGCTTAACAAATGCACCCGCCACTTTCCAGCGACTCATGTGTCATGTTTTTAAGGAATTCTTACGCAAGAGCTTGGAAGTTTATGTCGATGACATATGTGCACATTCAAATGTAAGGCAGACACATATCCCAGAGTTAAGACAAATATTTGACAAATGTCGAGAATATCAGGTTTGTTTGAACCTAGAAAAATGCGTTTTCATGGTCAGACAAGGCAAAATTTTAGGACACATTGTGTCAAAGAATGGAATCTCTACGGATGAGGAAAAAGTGAAGGTAATTGCAGAACTCCCTAGACCAACTAATGTGAAAGAGGTACAGGCATTTATGGGCCATTGCGGTTATTATAGGAGATTCATACACATGTATGCAATCATAGCCAAGCCTTTGTACTCTCTTTTAACCAATTTCGAATGGACAGATGAATGTGAAAATTCATTCAATGAACTCAAACGACGCTTGTGCTCAGCACCTATATTGACAACCCCAGATTGGAGTAAGCCATTCCATGTACATGTGGATGCATCCAACTATGCCATAGGATGTGTGTTAGCACAACCCACGAGTGAAGGTAACATAGATCTCCCCATAGCTTACGCGAGCAGACAATTGAACGCAGCAGAAAGAAATTACACCACAACGGAACGAGAAGGATTAGGGATGATCTATGCGGTAAAGAAGTTTAGGCACTACTTGTTGGCGAACAAGTTCAAGTTCTTTACAGATCATCAAGCCCTATTGTACTTAGTCAACAAGCCATGTAACACAAGACGACTAATACGTTGGTTTCTATTACTCATGGAGTATGATTTTGAAGTGGTAGTCAGGAAAGGAAAGACGCATCTTAGAGCTGACCACCTTTCAAGATTAACCTCAGGAGAAGCTCCTCAAGGAGTAGCGGATGAATTACCCGATGCATACTTGTTTAACCTTGAGATAGCACCAGAATGGGCTAAGCCTATAGTCCCTATTCTGACATACGGACCCAAGAATCCTAGGATAAAGATCAAAGAAGGAGAGATTACCAAGTCTCAGAGGTACCAAATCATGGCAGGAAGCATATATAAACAGGATAATCAAAAGATTCTTGCTTGTTGTGTAGATGAATCAGAACATGCGAATTGGTTGCAATTAGCACACGTAGGTGCACTAAAGCAACATCATTCAAAACATCGAACACTACAGACTCTGCAAAGGCTAGGAGTATATCGGCCTTCTATGGAGGCAGATGTCTACAAGTTTTGTAAAGAATGCCATGTGTGCTGTGAAAGACCACCAGTAGAGCATGCTACATTGTATCACGTGTCTCTCACACCAGACTCGAGTGAACCTTTAGTGACATACTTGAGGACGAACACATTCCCTCAAGGAATGACCATAGCTCGACAACGTAGTCTAGAGCAGGAAGCTCACGACTATTCACTTATTGGCGGTAATCTATACAAAAGAGGACGAGATGGATATCTAAGACAATGTGTTCATGAGAGCGATTATCTGAGCATACTAGAGACTGCACACCAAGGTGTTGCAGGAGGTCATTTTGGACCCAATAGGATAGTCAAAGCCATTCTCTTTGCAGGATTATGGTGGCCCACTCTTCACATGGATGCACATACCTATGTAAAGAGATGTGATGTGTGCCAAAGAACTCAGTTTCCTACTCGCAGAGATGAAATTCCATTGAAACCCATGATGGGCGGACGTGCATTTTCAAAGTGGGGTATAGACTTTGTAGGACCCATCAACCCCCCTGCAAAAGGTACACATGCGGAATACATTATTGTTGCCACAGATTATCTAACCAAATGGGTAGAGGCAAAAGCCACAAAAAAGAATGATGCTCACACGACTGCAAAATTCTTATTTGAAAATGTCTTTACAAGATATGGATTGCCCATAGAGTTAGTGAGCGATCGAGGCACTCACTTTCTAAACCAAGTCATTGAATATTTGTTACAGGATTTTATGGTGATTCACAAGAAATCTGCACCATATCATCCTTAGGCCAATGGTCAGGCTGAAAGCACTAACAAGATACTTTGTAACGTACTGACGAAACTCGTGAACAACAAACGCTCAGATTGGGACAAACAGTTACACCACGTTGTTTGGGCATATCGAGTGGCCTACAAGACCGTACTCAATGCAACCCCCTTTCAGATGGTTTTTGGTCAGAATGCAGTGCTTCCCTTGGACTTCTTGATACCGACCCATAAGGTTGCACAAGAACATTAGTGGACCGGCCATGAATTATCAGCGAGAATAATGGACTTGGAACGATTAGGAGAAACCAAGCTGAAAGCAGCAGCGGGAATATACGCAGCGAAGAAGCGACAGAAAGCATATTTTGATGCACATGTGAAAGATAAAGGTTTAAAAGAAGGAGATTTAGTTCTAGTGTATACGCTGAAACAGCACGCACGGAAGTTAGAAAAGCGAGGTTATGGACCTATGATCATTAACAGACTTTCAACAAGTGGAGCAGTACAATTAGCCACTTTAGAAGGAGATATAATGCCTAATTATATTAGTGGCTGTAGAGTCAAGCTATATCAGGAACCTCTTACTGAGGATATGCTTAGACGACTCACGTTGGCAAAGAAGCGTAAGGAGGAAGAAAACAGAATACGAGCTGAAGCTCAGGCAGAAGCCATAGAACGCATTAAACGCATGAAGTTAAGAAGACAAGGACTAGGGAGACAACATTATAACCATCCTGAAACATCACCCAGATATCCCATGGCCATGTGTCAAGTAAAGTCAACCACTCATCCTAGCATAGTGGACAGGAGACCATTCATTACAGTTAGGCTAGAGCACGGCAACCCTTGCCAAGAACTCAGGGCTTTAATTGACGCAGGAGCTGCGACTAGTGCGATTAGATGGTCCCACTATAAGGATTCAGGAATAGAAATGCGGCCAATTGAGGCATACCTCATAGGGCTAGGAGGCATGGAAACCCCTTGCATGGGTGAGGTGGACCTTCCTATCCTCATTAAGGATGTGACCATGACAGCGAAACTACTAGTGTGCCATGATGACGACCTGATAGAACCCCTAATCCTTGGCCAAGATTGGCTATACGATCACTCAGTGGACTTAAATCTTAGACAAGGCTCCTTACAGATTGGAACCTTAGAGCAGAAGCGGGTGATACCGCTTGACTTCCCTAACGGCTTTCCGACTGAGGTTTGTAACCCTAGACCCTATGAAATACATGCGACGGAAGACCGGAAGATCTTTGATCAGACCAGTCACGTTACGTCTACACCAACCCACTCGGGCTTGGCTATGGACAGTTGTCAATCAGAAGGACGACAGGAGATCTTCCCTGGGACTTCCTGCAAACTAGAAGGGGCAGCTACCCAACCGCTAGGGCAGATGGACACAATCAGCGGTCAGGTGAATTGCATCAGCGACCAAATGAGCACGACACCCTGCGGTGCTCATCCTTCCAAACTTGTTGCGGACTGGCCTAGATTAAAGTTAAAGAACGAATCACTTCCTAATGGGCAGGTCACGCAAGTGTTGGATCTCCCTTCTTTTCCAAAGCAGAGCGTCCATCCGACCTCTCAACCTCAACCACAACAGAGTCAACCACGACGAAGGAACCCAGACCGACGGCAGTATCAGAAGACACCACAAGGAAAGCAGTCTAGGCCACCCAAAGGAATTGGCACCAGACAAATATGGGTGCCAAAAGGAAAAAAAGCACCGAAGAACTCCAACCAAGCAGAGATCGACAAGAAAAAGGCAGGGCAGAAACAGAATCAGTATCCACCATCTCCTCTACCTTCTTCTACAGGTCCGAACATTCGACAAATTTGGATCGCCAAGAAATACCTTACCCATAGACCCACACCCACGCAGATTTGGGTACCCAAACCATGTATCATAGCTCAACCCTTCAGACATGTATTATATACCCCTCACAAATCTTTCCATCCCTCAACACCACCACACCCGATACTACCTTTGGCCCCTCAGCAGAAACCCACCACCCACTCAAGGACTCTTAGGAAATGGATACCGAAGCGTGTCCAACCGTCTTCCCCTAACCTACCTACCCCCCGACTAACATACAACCTTGTAATAAATCATTAACCTTTAAACCTTGTATAAATTCACCCACCATCATCACACATCACTCATAATCTCATCTCATCAAAAAATGTATGCATAATCTGAAACGTGTAGGTGTCTGGAGACCTGCACTAGTGCTGCAAGAAGCATTGCATCCATCACATCACAACACTTGGCTACACGGGTTACGCATCAGTTATGGAAAGGGATTGCGGTCTCACTTTAATGGGATCATAATTAATTTCCATGCTAATGTGTTAATCTTTTGTAGCAGATCTTTCTCATTAGCGCATCAGTCATCATGCAAACCGACGAAGGACCATCAGAAGCAGGCCCCAGTGTAGCTGCAGCGCCCCTCAATGTTTTACGAGAAGAATCCCACCCGACTGCTCCACCGCCAGAATTCCAAGGATTTCCAGGGCCCATGCCGATCGATAACCCACCTATGGGCTACACAGAAAAGATACACCGTAACTCTCACTGGTTTCAGGGACTTGCAGGACCCTTAGCGGACGCGGATTTTATATTTGAATCTAATTTGACGTTTGATGACCGCACTTGGGGAAAATACCAATTCTTCTCTAGAGAGTTCGAAGGCCTACAGAACACTCAGGACTTAACCCATGTTTGGGCTAGAGCCGGCTTCACGGAGTATTTCAGTGATCCTCTGCCCAAACCTGACTTTTATAGGTGTTACTATTTAATCACTACTTTGCTGGCCTCAGAGAATAAGGATATCCCAGGAACTTTTATTTTGCCTTCTTTAGTGGATGATCCACCTTACAAAAGGTTTTATCTTTCGAAGGATTTAATCAGAGCTGCCATCAAAATTCATGGAACCCACACGCCCACAGATCGAGAAACATTAGTTCCAGACCCTATGAAACGTGGGGATGTCACTAAGTGGGAGGAGATCTCTGCAATTACACCTGAGCTGTCAAAGCCGCTACGGATATGCATGCAACATTTTGCATTCCCCGCTCAGGAGAGATTCACCATGCCACATAAAAGAATATGGTTTGGATTGTACTTGGCATGTACTGGACCTCAGACTGTCGATCTGGCGAGCTGGATCATTGATCAAATGTATTTGGCACAACACAGATGGGAACGAAAGAAAGTGCTTAATGGATGTTGTGCGCTGACAAGAATTGTTTATATGTGCTTGGCTTACGACTTGCCAATTGAGCGTGCATTAACAGGAGAAGAGCTGAAGGCATTCAAAGGACCGATGAAGAAAGCCAGGAAGCCCAGCAGAGCACGGGCAGGTAAGCGCATGAGAGGCACTATTCCTTGCCTTCAAGTGCTAGAGTCACCATCACCACAACCCTCTCCAGAGCAATCACCGACAGAAGCCGCTCCCACAGTACAACCCATTTGAATAAGGTTATCTAGACCAGTGGTAACAGAGGGCACTACTAGTACCGTTGCACCTCAGGCAGCTACAACCACAGAACCCACCACCACGACAGCAGAAGCTCCCACCACTATTGGTGCGGAAGCCTTTTCTTTCCCATTACCACACATGGAGGCAGAACCAATAAACACAACATTCGATTTTGAAATGCCTGATGCATTCTCCAATGAGTTCCAGTTCTCAGAAGGAGAGATGTTCTCTCAAGAATATGAACGCCCCAGCTACCCTACCACACCGCGGGATCTGCCACAGGGACAAGTTGTGTCGAGCTCTGATGACGAAAGAACAGACACCGATGACGACGAAGGTGACGATGAAGCCAGCCAGGGCACTCACGAGTCCCAAGAACAGGTACAGACAGATGGCCAAGGCCAACAAACCGATGCACAAGGTGACACCAGCACGCATGAAGAGGAGACTTTCGAAGCAGCAGCTTACACGCTGGCAATCAAGAAATTATATCGTACAATGGAGAAAGTCTGGGCACGGAAGAAATTGATTGAAGAATAGAGCCAGACCATAATCGAACAAGAACTCATCTCCGGAGGGTTTGAAGAAGTTTACATCAGAGGGTTCAGAGAACTGGTCAAATCCATTGGCCCGGTCGAAGCACTGAGATATTTACAAAGGAAGCCACTTCCCCAATATGACCCTCGCAGAGTTCGCCTGTTATCGAAGCCCGGTGAATATATTCGAGTTCCGGTAGGTGCTCAATCATCCCACCAGGCGCAAGATGCACGCCTACGTCCGGAAAGATCCATCACCGAAGAAGCTATCCTAGTCGACTCCCCACCACGTACTACCGTTGTACATACTACCACTATCCTTGAAATAACATCCACACCATCTACTCCTCTCTCACCTCATGTTTCACCAACCCATCCTGTATCCCCCGCACACCCACCTGCTCCTCCCACATCCACACCAGTCCACGGCAACATAGCCACAGCCTTTGCCCTGCCCATTCATGCCACCATGCCCGCACCCACCCCACCTCGTCTACGTGTTAACCCCTTCATCCCTTCATCCTTCCCATCCTTCCCCCCACCTTTAAGACACCCTTTCACCTTTCTAACCCCACTAACCTTCTCACCAGTTTCACCTCCCGAACCCACTATAACCCCTATTCCTCCTTTTCACCAAGCTGCTCCAGCCATCCCCCCTATAAATTACTCTACATTTGTAAATCCCGTCTTCACACCGACACAACCACCCACATACACAACGCTTTTCACAGTCACCGCACTTGACACGTCCAATGACATGGACATCTCACCACCCACCGCACCAGCACCCACTCCACTCACAGCACCATCATATTTAGGTACGTCACAATTTTCCACGATCACCACTGCATCCACCTTCCCAACCCCATTCCCCATTCCCGCTGCATCTACTTCCACTGCATCCTCACTTAGCACTCCATTACTATTATCGCCAACCATAGACACTGCACTTCAACAAATGTTCACATGCATGACACAAGTACGCGATGAGTTCGCATCTCTGGGCAACAATTATCAACAGCTGCAGAGGACGACAAATGAATTACAGTCGCAGCTTAATTCATTATCAATCGAGAATGCCTCTTTAAACACGCGATACCAAGAACTAAGAGAGGCATATCATAAGCTAGAGCTAGAAAGTGAAGAGAAATCAAAAGAAGCCACTGCTGATCTGGACAACCTGCTTCGAGCCCAAACAATTAGGAACGCGACGCTGACCAAGAATATGGGCTTACTCAGGAGGCACCTAGCCGCAGCAAAAGAGGAGAACCAGAGACTCCAAGAGCAGAATAGAGAGAATTTGGAAGCAGCATTGGACCATCCAGAACAACCCTTAAGTCCTAGCAGGTTCAAGGCAATCCCATCCGAATCGATGCAGATGTTGCTAGAGGATCACGTGAGATTGCTAGAGGACTACGATTGAATGAACGAAGAGCATCAGAAGTTAAAAGAAGATCACAAGTTACTACAGCTCAGAGAACCGGCACCACAACAAGTACAAGTAGCAGCAGGAGTACCAGAACCTGTGGACCTTGCTCTTGAAATCTTAGAAGAACTCAACGCATTACGGGCCTAGGTAGCCACTCTCCAATCACGCATAGATGTATACGAAGCACCACCACGGCCTGACTCCCCACCGGAGATCCCAGCTGACGACGAGAACATAACCATTCCGGTGGAGGAAACGTTTGAAGAAGCATACGAGCCAATACCCATCCCAGGCGGACAAGTCACGGCCGAAGGCCAGATGACCTATGAACTTCCTACCCCCGCGTGGATGAAAACGATCGAGGAACTTGGAACGACACATTCAGCCAGAGTAGAGGCACAGTTACAGGCCATGGCCATGATTGAAGAGAGAATCTTACAATCCCCCTTCTTTGCTCATTTGGCCCCCCGACGCTATATATCTGGGCATGAGCTGCAGTATAAACCGTACTTCATGTTAATGGCTGAATATCAGCTAGCTATAGAGAAAGAAACCGGCATGAAACCTACGCATGCTACACAATTCGAGCCGGCGGACTTGCCACCAAATGCGCAAAGAGGTGAGATCCATCAACCTGATTGGCGCAAAGATCTACTCCAGTAGTACCCAGAAATGATGAGCACATGGGTGAAAGCGCCTTTACATTTAAAGTATAATCCTTGCTGGGGACCAGTACCACGACGCCGCTCCTGGACTGCATTCGCTATCAAAGTACAAAACAATAGGCAGTGTCAGGATTGGTTGAACTACCCCTACTTCAAGCCGCCAACCGAGTTACCCACAGTTGGCTATATGATGGCTACAATCCGTCACTGGCTCCCTCGCCTGAAGCATATGGATGATATCGCAGCGCATATGACTGTCAAAATTTTTGACATGATGCAAATGATATTTAAAGTCTTCCGACGCGTCAAGGCACCGCATGTAAACACCCCGGGATTTGAGCATGGTAACTTTGATCTAGTATATGACATGAGCACAACGCCATCGCTCCGGGTGTGTTATGCCTGGCACTGTAGAATAAAATACCTACCGGCGTGCTACAAGCAGACATTTGAAGAGATGTTCACCATCGGATTTTGGGAATACCATTCCGAGGTATTCATCAGCAGGCCCACACATTTATTGCAACTATTTGCCTGTGAGCGAATGGTTTATTCCACACACTATCAACTCCCGCCACCCGACGAACTGCAATCAATCGACTGGGAGAAACTCGAGGCTGATCTGGCCCGAGGCATTCGAGTATCTGAGCACACCCTCTCTCACGACCTCCTACAAAACTACATCCGGCAGACCGCACAACAAGGTTCTGTCGAGGACGACAGAAGCGAGAGGGAGGGGGGTGTTGGAAGCAGTCAGAGGCACAGACGACGTGGAAGCATGTAAAGATGGAGCAGGGAGCCAGTCGGATCATTTTTTCAAACAACTATGTTTTTATTACCTCTTCAAACATCCAACAGTGATTTTCATCACTCTTGTAACATATGTAATATAGACAAAATCCCATTTTCTAATTCATAGCTCCATTTTGTGCAAGCCGAGGAGTCCTCAAGCTTGAGGAGCTTAGGTAGAATGCGCGTACCAATTTTCGTTATTTTTAGACATCGTTTACCCTTCCAAATAGCCTCTAGGACCTATTTTTTAACTATGCCGGTCACTAGATGTGAAACCGGTCAAAACTAGTCTAGAAACTATAAAAAGAGCTAGAGAGCTCATTTTTGAGGTGAGCTTGTTTGAGTAGAGAAGAGCTTAGAGCTATTTTGAGCTTGTAAGAGTATTCTTGAGTAATAGAGCTAATTTCCCACCTTCCATTGTGTCTTGCTTGTCTCTTCATTGTGTGTGTGTATGTGTGTGTGCATCTTTGTGCTTCTCACCTTCACTCTCTCTTCATCTCACATTCACGATCTTCATATCACTCCCATCTCTTCCGCGGATTGACATTAAGGAGGTGAAGCTTCTTAACGTGGTTCTCACCATTGTGCTAGAGCAACAGAGCCAAAATAAGAAGGGTAAGGTTTCAAGTAGTAGCATGGATCCTGTTAGTATATTTTGGTAGTGATGTATGTGAGCACATTTAGGATTGGTGGGGCACGTTTTTCCATTTTTGGGAGTTTTTCCCCCCTCATCTTGTAAATATGCTAATGAAACTAATGTGATACTTGTATTAGTACATTCATTGATTAATACAACCAGTGTTGTGCTCCACTATTCTTCTTCTTCCTCATGTTGGTTTTATATATGATCCTCAAAATTCAAGGATTGGTATCCGAGCAAGTTGTTGCTTCCTAAGGTGCGCTATCGACACAACCTTGCTTAGAGTCCAAGATCACTACAAACGTTTGTGACCATATTCTAGGTGATGTATACTTTGCAAAAAATCTTGTAGAATATTTATATGTAGCGCAAATATTGATTTGACCTTATTTTGGCCTACGAATGCACAATCATAACAATTATGTAGGCGACTTCCTCCTTTTTCGTGAAAATGTAGAAAATTTTTTATTTGATAGTACAAGAAGAAATCCAAATGCCTTGAATTCTGAAGAGTTAGTAAGTAAAGGAAGCTTTTCTTCTAGTGAGAAAAACTTTGTAAGTGTTGCACAATCAAAGAAGGAAGAGAAATATGAGAAGAAAACATATAAGAAAAAGAAAGTTTTGCAAATATTGTAAGTCAAAGGATTGTATCATCAAAAAGTATCCTAAGCTCGCTACTAAAGAGGCCAAAGAGGTAGGAATGGCTATTGCAGTCACTTTTGCTTCTAAGATTGAGTGTCGAAGTTTATTACAAAATGAAGAAAGGGAATTAACTACAAATGACTTTATGACCAATCAATAGATGATAATTGAATGTTGGTTGTCGATTCAGATGTTGCATAATTTGATAGTGGTGTGACAAAACATATCACCTCTAAACACAATTATTTCACCTGAGTTAAGCTTGCCCCTCAATGGGAGTACTCTCACATGTGCAAACAACTTCTCACCTTCTGTCATAGGAGTTGGAGGGATCACCCTTAATATTTCTAATGGTAGAGCAACATGAAAGAAGCTACCCATTAGGAGACCTTGAGAAAGAAAGGCTAGAAATATATAAGAAATTAATCACGATTTCTCAAACCATGCTAGAAAAATCTATACCAACCCTCTCTAAGACTAGAATATCTTAAGCAAAATTTCATGCATGTACAGAATCTGTCAATCCGCAACATAAGAAGGATAAGCAAGATGACGAGTTGAAAGAAGACATGAGTAATGAACATGAGGAACAAAGTTCCCTAATTCTTGAAGTAGAGGCTAATTGGCCTCATGACCTTTGGACCAGAATTCAGGAAGATTGATGGAAGAAAAATGAAGACAAAATACCTTGTTTTGAAGAGTTAAATGCCTCTAGGATTCAACCAACATTGGAACTAGAGGTGATCTATGAAGAATTGTCCAAACTAGATCATAATAGAGAAGAAGGAATGAGCCTGACAATGCTTCCTTGTTACATAGGAGAATATGAGCAAAAATCTGAATTTTTCCATGCACCCACAATCAAGGGAAAAGAAAAGAAATTACAAGATGAAACCTCAAACACATTTTTCGAGTTAAAAAGAAGAGGATTTGCTCCAAGTGAAACCTCAGTTGGGAAAGAAACTAGCTCAACAATTGAATTTGGAAGAGAAATCCATCTACAAGAAAAAATAAAGTGGAGACTACACCCACAATAAAAATTTCAATTCATAAAGTGGGAGAATTCAGTGAAGGAGAGAAAGGAAATACATACCTCCAAATAACATTTAGAGGATACATGAACAAAGCTATTTTAGACATAGGATTGGTGGTAGGGATAGCCACAAAGGAAATATGGAAAAAATGGGGAAAACCAGCCTTATGACCCACTTGAATGAAGTTACAATTGGCAAGTAGTCATGTTGAAAGACCTCTAGGAATTCTAGACAAGGTCATCCTGACTACTTGCGGAGTGAAGTTTGAAACACATGCATGCAAGTAATTATGAGATGATATTAGGATGACCCTTTATGAGACAGTTAAGGGTAGTACAAGATTGCGGGCGAGATGCATTATACCTCCAACATCAAGGTGCCACAACAAAAATAAATTTACATACTTTTTCATATAAACATGTACCACCCTTACAGTGGAACCATGTCCATAAAGAAGAAGATGATGTGTAAAGAAGCAAAACAATAGGAAGAGAGACAACAAGTGTGGCATGTAGGACATAAAAGTTACAGACCCATAAAAAGAACCAACATATATGTTGCAAATACTTTTGGATTAAGCATTTGAGCCACATGGATCCATGGAAATATTAGCCAGTCTAGATGTTTGCATGCACAAAGAGGTATTGACTATGAATGAATGTGTAGATGAGGAAGGTTATGACATAAATCTTTACATGGTAGTCCTCCAAGAAGTAGAAGAAGGAGAATTGGTGGAAAAACAATGGAGAGAGGACTATGAAAGCATATAAATGGAGCTTGAATTTGATTCAAAAGATCAATATCTAAGATAAATAGAAAAAGAAGATACCAAAGTGAACACTAATGCAATAGCCATAGAAAAGTATCAAGAAAAACCTAAGGTGGAAAGAAAAAAAATTCACAAACAGCCATCTCATGAATCATTTGAAGTACTTGAACATTTCAAATAGTATGAAGTTGAAGAACAAAAAATAGCTATTCAAATGCCTAAGAGAGATTCTCAGGATAGAGTAGCATATGACAATAAAGAACAAACTAAAAAGGTATTAGTAATGATGCAAGGAGAAGAAGAGGGATGGACATATATAGGTAAGGATGTACCGATAGAAGAAAAATAGGAACTCATAGAGTTGATTCGACAATACAAAGATGTATTTGCATGGACATATAAGATCTTAAACGCATGGATCCCTCTATTTGTTCCCATAGGATTACAATGAGTCTATATGTGAAACCATCGAAACAAAGACCATACACTTACAATGATGTATATTCAGCCAAGATAAAAGAGGATATTGATAAGTTATTAGTGACTGGCTTTATGTATGAAATTGGACACACTAAATGGGTTTCACCCTTGGTAGTAGTGCCAAAGAAAAATGAAAAACTTAGGGTTTGTATCAAATTGAAGAAGATTTATGCCACTACCATTCGTGATAGTTATCCTTTACACATTATAGATAATCTCTTGGAAAGAGTAGTAGGCAAGGAAGTATATAGCGTCCTTGATGGGTTCTCCGGATACAACCAAGTAGCCATGAATACTGAGGACTAGCATAATGGCACACACAAGAGAATCAGAAGGTCATTTTTCAACTAACAAAACTTTTAAAATGTTTCTCTTTGCAGGCTTATGGTGGCCTACTTTACACATGGATGTTGATACCTATGTACGGTGTTGTGATGTATGTCAATATGATAGGATGATATGCCCTTGACACCCATGATTAGTGCAAGAGCTTTCTCGAAATGGGGCACTGATTTTATTGGACCAATTAAACCCCCAACAAAAAGATCATATGTCAAATACATCATAGCGGCTATAAATTGTTTAACAAAATGGGTAGAAGCAAAAGCCACTAGGAAAAATGATGTTCACACTACAGGTAAGTTCTTTGTTTGAAGACATATTCAGTACCTTTGGACTCCCTATTGAGATCGTAAGTGATAGAGGAATGCACTACATTAACAAGTCATTGAGTCACTCATGAACAAATTCCTAGTGATTCATAAAAATTCAGCACCCTATCACCCACAGGTTAATGGAAAAGCCAAGATCTCAAATAAGATGTTTTGCATGCTTTTACTAAGATAGTCAGTAATGGAAGGCTCGATTGGGATAAAAAATTGCATCATGCAACATAGGCCTTATGAGTAGCATATAAAATGGCTATTGGAACAACTCCTTTTAATCTAATCTATGGACAAAATGCATTATTATGAATTGATTTCTTGGTTCCTACTCTCCAAGTCACTGAAAAGTATGAGTGGAAGGGGCATGAATTATCAAGACAATTGGATCACATAGAGAAATCGCAAGAGACTAGATTACAAGCTGTAGTTGGCACTTATGTGGCAAACAGAAGGAAAAAAGCGTAGTACAATGCTGATATCAAGGATAAGGGACTTAGAGAAGGAGATCAAGTGTTGGTGTACACACTAAAACAACATGAAAAGAAACTACAACGACAAGGATATGGACCATTTCTTATAAACACACTCTCGACAATTGGAGCCATTAACCTAGCCACCCTCAATGGAGACATCTTACCCAACTACATAAGTGGTTGAAGGGTCAAAAAGTTTATGGATCCATTGAAAGAATGAATGCTAGCAAGACTCTTAGGAGCACAAAACCAGAAGAGAGAAGAGGAAAGAATACAAGAACAAGCCATACTAGAAGCCCTAGAGTTGATACAAAGACAAAAGAAATGGATACGACAATGTGATGAAACGTATTTATGTGGACAAGAGCATATTCCCATAGAAAATTACCACACTAACCAAGTAAGAACCCTAGGAAAGCTCATGCGACAACTCTACTTAAACATAGGGATTGGTAAAGAAGAGTACCATCTATTGGATTCATTAATTGACATAGGAGAAGCTCTAAGCAGTATACGAGCTTATTTAGCTGAGAAGCTAAAGGCACAAATCATTCCAACGAAGGTGCACATGATAGAAATTGGAGGTAACATCATTGAGTGCTTAGGAGAAGTCTTCATGTCTTAACATTTAGGAAATTACATAATGCAGAGTGCACCTCAGAGCATCCAAATGTGGCTTCCTGGGAACCTGCATAAACTGACTTTCAAGTCCAACAGTATGACTAAGATCAGACCTTGTAATTGTGAGATATATAAGACTTCCCACATTAATGTTCCTGTACATAGCAGCATTTTCCAATGCTTCACCTGATGTAGTATCCAACTTCAAATTGTGATCTAATGGCATAGAAATTGGCTTACAATCAGCCATACCATACGTTTGCAACATATTCAAGGCATATTGCCTTTGCGACATCCATATACCTACTAGTGTATGTATAAATGCAATGTCCAAGAAATAACGCAACACACCAATATCTTTCATGTCGAATTCTTGCATAAGAAGTTGCTTTACCTCTTTGATGCTTCCTTCATTATCACCACCTAGAATCAGGTCATCAATATAAATAGCCACAATAGTGATGCCATCATCAGGTTCCTTGCATATAGTGAGTGATCTACATCACATATAGAAAACCCAATGCTGGTTAAGTAATCAACAATCCTTGCATGCCATGCACGAAGGGCTTGCTTCAGCCCATACAAAACCTTTTGCAACCTACAAACATATTCTCGATGCTTTGAATCTTCATATCCTTGCGGCTAGTCCATATATACGTCTTCCTATAACTCACCATGTAGGAAAGCATTCTTCACATCCATCTGATGCAAAGTCCATCCTTTTGCTGTAGCTATTGCAACAAGTGTTCTAACAGTAGACATTTTAGCTACAGGGCTGAATGTTTCCTCATAATCAATGCCATATGTTTGTGCATATCCTTTAGCTACCAATCGTGCTTTATACCTGCTTATGATACCATCAGCATTATGCTTTACCTTGTAAACCCATTTGTAGCCTATGAGTTTCTTTCCTTGCGGCAATGGAACCAGCTTCCATGTATCATTTCCATAAAGTGGAACCATCTCCTCATCCATAGCTTTTTCCCAATCTGCAATTCCAATTGCATCTTCAAAGCAAGAAGCTTCAACATCTTGTATTACCTTTGTCATGTAGGCACAATGACGAGCCATATAACTATCATACGTCAATCGTTGCATTGAATTCCGCATCCTCCTAAATCTTCTTGGTCATGTGTCACTTCTCTTTGTATCATTTGCATGTGCCCTTCTTACTCCTGGAGACTTCATAGAGGGTAATCCAAATTCCTCATCAAGACTCTTTTATGAACCGCTTGAATCTCCATCAACGTCTTCGAAGCCTGCACATGTTTTATGACCTGCAGAAAGCTTTTCTTTACCTTTCTTGGATGTATTTAATGAATTTTTTGGACTGAAATTTCCACGGAATCTTCCACTCCATGGATTTGAGTTGGAACTATTGCTTGCTGATGCATTCGGTCCACTCAAAACTTGAGATTTTCCACTTGATTTTTCAACATTTCCTTTGTCATTTGGTTCAAGATTCAGTCCTTCTTTGGCATCTGCATAGAAGTTTGACATTTCATCAAATACCACATCTCTGATCACCTTTAGCTGTCATGTGAGTGGGTTATAACATTTATATTCCTTTTGCTCAAGGTAGTATCCAATGAAGACACACTTTTTTGCATTTGGATCAAGCTTCGTCCTCACTTCATCTAGGACATGTACATATGCAATATAGCCAAAAGTTTTCAGGTGTGATAAGCTGGGGTTTTTACCTATAAACTTCTCTTTAGGTATAACTTGATGTACAACAGCAATCGGAGTTCTGTTCATGATGTATACAGCAGTATGCACAGCTTTTTCCCAATAACAATGAGGCATATTCTTCTCAGCCATCAAGGCTCTTGCTATTTATGCAATATGTCTATTTTTGCATTCAACAACACCATTCTCTTGTAGTGTGTACTAGCATGAAAACTGACACTGAATTCCATGATTTTTTTATAAAACTATTGAACGCATTTGACATGTATTCAACTCCTCCATCAGATCTTCATGTCTGAATGTATTTCCCTGTCTGCTTTTCCACCATAGCTTTAAAATTCTCGAAGTGAGTGAACACCTCGCTCTTCTCTTTCATGAAATATACCCATACTTTGCGTGTATGGTCATCAATGAAAGTAACATAAAACCTTCAACCGCCCATAGATGTGGTCTTTGCAGGACCCCAAACATCTATGTGTACTACTTCTAGTACATTCTCACTAACATGCTCGTCATGTGGAAATGATGCTCTTAACTGTTTACCAAATTGACATGGTGCACATACCTTTTGCATTTCTGCAACTTTGAAATTTGGTAGTCCGTGGAAAATCTCCTTTGACTGCATCAATTTCATCCTTTGCAAGTTTGCATGTCCAATCCGTTTGTGCCACATCTCTGTATGTGCAATAACTCTTGCACCTTTTGCAAACATGGCTGCATTCATTTCAGGAATCTTCACATTTAAGGTGAACATCCTACCCACTTTGTTTCCTTTGGCAACTAATCGTCCATCTTGCATGTACTCTTCTACATATAATCCATTAGCATTGAACCTGACTTGTAATCCTTGGTCAACCATTTGTCCAATAGAAACCAGATTCTTTGTTATATTTGGAACATGCAGCACATCAGCAAGATGTTTTACCTTTCCATCCTCCATTGATAGTGCTACATTTCTTGTATGCTCAACAGGATGTGATGTGTCATCACCTGTTTCAATATATCCACGAAGTGGCAATTTTTGCAAAGTACTAAACCATTTCGCATGATTGGTCATGTGATTTGAAGCACTTGAATCAACACACCAGACATTATCATTTGATTTGTATGGGTAGTTTTGTTCAACTTTTTGAGATACAGTAAATTTTCTACATCAAGGTATTTTAGTCATCAGCCAACTGCACATTTGAAGAAGGAAGATAAAGATGAGAAGGAATCAGAAAAGTAGAAATTGTTTTGCAAGTACTGTAAAGGGTATGATCATATCATAAAGAAATGTTCAAAACTGGCTGTTAAAGAGGCAAAGAAGAAAGAGGTTGGAATGGTTGTTGCAGAGGCCTCTACACCAAAAATAGAGTCTGATAATCTTGTGTAGGAAGAAGAATGGGTGTTTACTACTGTTTGCAATTTCGACTCATCTTCTCATGAGCAGTGCATGTTTGTAGTAGACTTAGATGTTTGGTACTTTGACAATGGGGCGACCAAACATATCACCTCGCAGTGCAAATTCGTCTCTTCACTTGATCCTGCCCCTACGGGGAATACTGTTATATGCGCCAACAACTCCTCTTATCCTGTTATGGGAGTTGGTAAGATCATTTTGACTACTATTGATGGTAGTTCTTTCACTTTGTGAGATTCTTTATTTGTGCCAGGGATCAAGAAAAATCTGCTATCAATTTTTGCATTAGCCAAGATTGGCTTGGTTGTGAAATTTGTTAATGACAGGTGTACAATTCATGATCTATCAAATGGCGATGTGATTATTGCTTCTGGCATTTTATATTGTGGAGTGTATAAGCTCATAGACTATGAAAGATCTATAAACAATTTGGCATGTGCAGTACATGATTCTCAGGCCATGTCAGATGCAAAGCTTTGCCATGCACGCTTTGTTCATCTGAATTTTGCTAGTTTGCTACGCCTACAGAAATCTGAAATGGTTTCCTCTTTGCCCAAACTTGAGGCACCTGGAAAACATGTTTGAAGGCTGTATTTTGGGAAAAATGCAGTGTTCGTCCTTTCTAAAAGATGTTTCAGTTCCAGCTACTAAGAAGTTGGAGCTTGTACATAGTGATGTTTGTGGTCCTATGCAAACACCTTTTGGGAATTATCTTTACTTCATGAATTTCATTGATGATTTTTCCAGGCATGCATGGGTATATCCATTGAAGGCAAAGTTCGAAGTGTTCATGTGCTTCAAATAGTTTTTGGTTTTGGCTGAAAATCTGTCAGCATGTAAAATGGGCACCCTCCATTCTGATTGAGGGGGGGAATATATGTCTTCTGATTTTAATGCATTTTTGGTTGAACATGGGATAAAACACTAGTGTACAATGCCATATACTCCTCAACATAATGGAGTTTCTGAATGGAAGAATAGGTCACTCATGGAGATGGCGAGGTGTATGGTCAAGAGTCAGGCTTTACCGCATAGTTTCTGGCTTGAGACTGTCATGTGTGCAACATATGTACTTAACAGGTGTCCCACTAAAGTGCTATAGTCTATCACTCCATATGAGGCTTGGCATGACCGCAAGCCATGTGTTGCTCATCTGCGTGTTTTTGGTTGTTTGGCATATGCATCATTAGGAAAAAAGGTGAACCCTAGATGGGCCTTTTAGCTCAAGGGGTGATTAATGATGGACCAATGAGAGGAGGGTGGTGGCCACAGTCTAGAGCCTCAAACAAGTAGGCTTGGCCTAGGCTTCCCTGGGTTTGGAGTAGTCAAAACAACTAAAATGTGCTGAAAAAAGCGTCATTTCCTCCTTTGGTGGTTTCGTGGAGCACAAAATTCGAAGTCGCTGGTTTGAGTTTGATCTCTGCCCTTGGATATTGAGGATATCCAATGGTGGAGCTTGAAAGAAGGAAGCACACACGCCTTTAATTGTGCACCATTGGATGGTGTATCAATCCAAAGCTTGAGATTTACCTTGCAAAAGATTGAGAATCTTTTAATAGAGGCCATTGGATATGATGTCCATCGGATGGCTCCCAGGCAATGGCATTAAATAGAGGAAAAGCTTTCTTTTAGGCCATTAGATGAACAAAGGATCCAACGGTTCCTTTTAAATTCTAGCCACGCCAAAACTGAAACCGATCGTGTACGTCGGATCTTCTTGCATCAAATGGCTGCGACAAACTCTCTCTCTTACTTTCTCCCCATCTCCCTGCAATGATGTGACCCGTTTTGTCGTCTTCTGCCAGACCCACGCTTCAATCGCGCACGTCCCTGAGAGCTATCGGACGATCTTCAATTAGAGATGGTTTGAATTCGTTTTCTTCTTTTTTTTTTGTCATTTTATGCCAGAGACATACTCCTCAATCACGTCCGTCCATGTAGAGCATCTAACGGCTTCGAATGGCCACGAACCCAACACACTGAGCACTCTATTTTGTCGTTTTCTGCCAGACACAACTCGGTGAATCTTAGGCGTCCATCAGGAACATCCAACGGCTGTTAAAAGCTACAAATCCAATACAATAAAAAACTCATTTATGATGCCTTGGAAATAGTGTTTTTATATTAAAAACCACTAGTGGGTTTTTTTCTTCCTCAATACCACACAAGATTAGTTTTAATCCCTAAAAATTAGGGATCCTTACAAGGCCCATGCAGGGTTCACCTTTTTTCCTAATGTTAGTGCCCGAACAACATCGTAGAAAATTGGATGATAAAGTAGTAAAATGTATTTTTGTTGGGTACAATTCTGAAAGTAAAGGCTATCATCGTATCATTCATAGACTAAATGCATTTTGGTTAGCCGTGATGTTGTTTTTGTGGAAGATGCTATTCAGCCATTGCTTTCGTGTACTAAGAAGACATCTGTTAGCTCCAAAGACATGTATGATACTTTGCTGCCTCTTTTTACATGTGGACAGTCTAGTGTTGGTCCTAATGAGGCAACTTCTCAACCTTTGCAGGTTTCATGTGATGATGTAGATCATTCCATCTCTGATGCAGATTTACATGATGCACTTATTGATGAGAGAACTGATATTGAGAAGGCAAGAACTATGCCAAAATGGCTAGTGCAAACCTTGCGTGACAGCAAATTAGATGCACCTCTATCATATTGTACTTGATCAGACTCTCATAGTGCCTCTTTTGCATCAAATTGTTATGCTATGGCTGCATCTAGCCTTTGTGATGAGATTGAGCCCATTTCATTTGACGAAGCACAAAATTCAAAAAACTGGATGGCTGCTATGCAATCTGAATATGATGCAATAATGAAGAATGGTACTTGGTCTTTATGTGACTTGCCTCCTGGAAAGAAGGCCATCGGCACTAAGTGTGTATACAAGCTGAAACGTAAACCTGATGGTACAGTTGACAGGTATAAGGCTAGGCTTGTTGCAAAGGGTTATGCACAAGAAAGAGGCATTGGTTTCGATGAGACCTTTGCACCTACATGTTGTATCACTATTGTTCGGAGCATTTGTGCACTTTTAGACCAACATGGTTGGAATGTACATCAGTTGGACATTAAAACTACGTTTCTGAATGGTGATTTGCATGAAAATATGTATGTTTTTCAGCCCCGTGGCTTTGTGCAGAAAGGGCATGAAAACCAGTTGTGCAGGTTAAAGAAGGGATTATATGGTTGCTGTCTCAAAGATGAGTAGGTTTATGCATTGCCCAAGATTCAAGCATTGGTAGGTGGTTAAGTGCATCTTTCGCTACTTGAGTGGTACTTGGCTACTTGGGTTGTTTTATCCTAAGGGGGGATCACTACCGCCAGATTTGCATGCTTTTTCTTACTCTGGTTGGGCTGGTTGCTATGACACTCGTGTGTCCACTAGTGGCTTTTGCTTCATGCTTGGTAGCTCATGTATATCTTGGCTGAGCAAGAAGCAGCCTATTGTGGCCACTTCCAGTTGTGAGGTTGAGTATAGGGCAGTTTTCATAGTGACTGTTGATTGTGTGTGGCTCAGATGCCTTATGGTTGATTTGAGTGTTGGCCAGTCTTCTGCTACCACCATATTCACTAATGGTCAGAGCGCATTCGTAGTTGCGAGGAACCCTATGTTCCATGCTCGCACTAAGCACATTGAGGTGCATTATCATTATGTCAGGGAGAGGTTCTCTGCTAGGGAGATCAACTTGGCATATGTGCCCACGCAGGAGAACATTGCAAACCTTTTCACAAAGGCTGTACCTAGGAAGAAGTTTGAAGCTTTCTGCAAAGCTTTGGGCTTACTTCCTTTTGTTGAGTGATTTCCACATAGATTGGCACTTCCTTATACATGACTGCCAGCTCCTTGTTCACCCCATCACTCCTAGGGGGGATTTGTTGATATATTTAGGTAGTGATGTGTGTGAACACACTAGGACTGCCGGGGCAATTTTTTACCTCTTTAGGAGGTTTTTTTCCCCCATCTTGTATATATGCCTATTGCCCTAATGGGCTACTTATCTTTGTACATTCTCTAGTAATACATTCAGTATTGTTTGTTGAGCTCCAAACTTCTTCTTCTTCCTTGTGTTGTTCGCATACTTCCGCAAATGTCTAACTCCAACAACATATGCTTTTGATTTTCAAGGTGTAGTCACTTACCGACATGCTCTTCTTCTCCAATGTATGCAGCTTGTTCTTGAGTTGCAATTTTTGTGCCTTTGTATTGGTCTCATACAATGTGACCAAATTGTTCCAAGCCTCTTTTGGAGTCTTGGCATCTTGTACGTGTCCAATCATGCTATCCTGTATGCTAACAGATAGCCAATACATTACCTTTTGTGCTCCTTGATTTGATTCCTCATAAGCTCTTAACTGATCTGTAGTCCGATTCCTTTATGGAAACTACGGAGCTTTTTCATTCTCTCCTTTGATGTACTTCTAGTAGCTTTTTCCCATCAAGAAATTTGTAATTCTAAGTCTCCAAGCATGGAAGTTTTTCTTGTCCAGCTTATCGCTCATAAGCTGACTCATTCCATCTCCGTTTGCCATTTCTATAGCAATTCACAACATTGCAAAATGCTACAAGCAGCACTTTTGCTTGAACACTATCGCACTATGACGTGATAGTTCAATCTTAGAAAAACACAGTTTTCATGTATCAACAATACACGGAATCGCTTGAAATGTTGGATCTAGAATATATGAGTGTTGATGAACACAACACAAGTTACAATTCTTGAAACTGACCTAGTTTTTCTATGGGCCCCATCTTGCGGGCTCGAAACAGAGGTCGAGATGGCTCCAAAACTTTGATCTACCTTCACGCCTTTTTTCGTAGTAAACGGAGGTCATTTTTGAATTGCGTTTTCTCCACACCTTGCCAAGTACTCTTCACTGTCGCCTTCTCCACGAGCTCTCTATAGCCACGCTAGCTATGATACGATGTCACGAGGAAGGAGATAATTAAGAGAGCTCACATGCACACTCTCACTCTCAAGGAGAAGCACACACATAGATTGAGGCAAAGAAGAATGATCTTTTTTTCTTCTTCTATTACATAAAAAGGAATGTACAAGAATGACCTAAAAAACAAGAATACAACAAGTGGAATATATAAAGATTAGTACATAAGGAAATACCTAATGTCCGCGAATGAGTGAGCTGGAAAGGAACAAACATGCCATCACTCTCGGTAGATAAATCTAATAAAGCTCAATGAAGTATCCATGACATATACCGGCATGACCACTATATATGTCAGAGAAACGAAAAATTGGTACGTGTCATCCTGGATCATCACACGTTGAACTTGATATCTCAACAAGGTCAGGTAATGGCTTTTAAAGGCACTATGTATTATTTGTCCCTCCCTGAGGACTCTATGTAGCTCAGTGATGAGTAGCACCTCCTTTAATGTCAATTCGGGAAGACGTGAGGATGGTATGAAGACCTCGAGCAAGTGGCAGCACAAGTGCGTGAGTGAGAAGCACACAAACATGCACACACATACACACATACGCGCACACACGACAAGACAAAGAGTGAGAGTCAATGGAGTTCTTAGATTACTTTCAAAAAGCTCTTACAAGTTTGTTTCAATTACAATCTAACCTCAAAAATGAGCTCTCTAGCTCCTTTTATAGTTTTTGACTAGCTTTGGCCCTGTTCAGACCTAGTGTCCGGCCTAGTTAAAAATTAGGTTCCAGGGCTTATTAGAGGGCTCAAACGAGATCTAAAAAATATGAAAATTGGCATGTAGGTACTTCTAAAGCTCCTCAAGCTCAAGGACTCCTTGGCTTGCACAAAATGGAGCTACAAAAAGATGAAATGGTATTTACAATGGTGTTTAGTGATGAGAATCACTTTGAATGGGTGTAAAGGATTTGAAAAATTAAATCTTGCCTTAGTGCTAGATCTGCGTGAGTGCTCGTACTTGCTTCTTCATGAGGAAAACTATTGGCCTATTTGCCAGATCTTCGTTGACTCCCTTGTCTACTTGTGCCTTCTCTCCCTTCTGACTCTCTTCTCTGACTGCCATGCCTCGTTAGTCCTTCAGTTCCTTGTCCGCTGCTAACACCCCCCCCCCTCTCTCGCGTCTGTCGTCCCTGACAGACCCTTGTTGTGTGGGTTTTTGGATGTAGTACTCGACGACATCCTACGCTAAGTGATGTTCGGCAATTCTCAATCCTTTGGCCAAATCTGTGAGTAGAGCATCCCAGTCTACCGGCCCGGGAACCTCTGGATGTGGTATACGTAGCTTTTCGGAATGGAGAGCTTGTTCCACTGCAAACAACTGCAAGAGATGGGATGGTCTGGGAATGAATATCTCGGAGTGATATTCCCAGAATCCCGTGACAAACATCTCTTCAAACGTTTGTTTGAAGCAGGCCGGTAGATATTTGATGCGAGCGTGCCATGCATACACAACATTAATCGATGGGGTTGTGCTCATGTCGTATACAAGGTCCTGATTACCTTCATTAAATCCTAGTGCTGAGAGATGCGGTTCCTTGACATTTTTGAAGGTCCTGAAGGTGAACAACATAAGTTCGAAAATCTTCAGGCACATCTGAGTCATGACATCAGGTACATTCTTGAACCGGACCCCCCAATGTCGAATCGTCGAAATCATATATCCAATAGTAGGTGGGCCCTTAGGGGGTGTGAAGTACACATAATTGAGCCACTTCTCACATCCTTTAATCGTCAGCACTGTTTGTGTGTACTCCGGCCATGATCTCCTTCGAAATACAGGGCAATAACATGGGTTATATTTGATGTACAATGGCATGTTGTTCCATGTTCTTACCATTTCCGGGTAGGTTTCAAGCAGCCGAATTCTCCAAGTCGGTTGGCGAATATGTCCCTGCTTGGCACTTTCTGGGATGTCGTCAGGTGCAAACTGGGTGGCAGAGGTTGGTTCCCTTGAGGTGTGGTGCTTGATCTCCGCATTATAATCCGCCATTAGAACGCAAAAAGGAACATACAGGTCGTCCGATGGGCCGATCCACCTATGGTGTGAGAGATTCTTAAAATAATCGGATTTTATTACAACCTCTTCCAATTTTGACATCAATGCGATTTGGACTGCCACCCTATCATCATGCGTCGTGGCTACTTTCTCTAATTTTTTCATCCATTCAGGTGCCTCAATTTCAATTGTGTCCATGCCCTGTTCTGTTCGCTTACCCCCGGGTGTTGGCATCGGGACATAGGGATCCTTGAATGTTTCTTCTACTTCGATTGGCACAAGATCGTCAGGCTCGGGCTCTACCAGAGGGGAGGGCTGACGCTCGTATTGCATGACCTTGCTACGTAATTCCTCAAGTTCTGCCCGGAGTTTAGTGACCTCTTCAGATGTATCTTTTGCGGTTGTGATCTTGCTGGGTGATGTCTGTCGGGTGGCCAACTGCCTTAGCAAATCATCTCTTTCTTTTTCTAAGGCGGCATGGGCCTCCATTAGATCTGCATGAGTTTCTAACACCACTTTCATATTCTCAGAGGGAATTGCCTTGAATCGCTCTGGGTCAATCTCCTATGGGGAACCCTCCATGGCCGCCTCCAGATTTTCTTCGTTCTGTTTCTGTAATCGTTTATTCTCCTCTAGCGCTGTAGACATATGCTTCCGTAGAAGGCCCAAGTTCCGTCGAAGCTTAAGGTTTTCCGTGATCTGAGAATGTAGCAACTCGTCCATGTGTCGTCGTTCTTCGTCATCTGCTTGGGGTGGGTTGGCTACTAATTGTGCATATTGTTCCTGTAATGTCACGTGCTGCTGTTGTAGTAGCTGCTTCTGCTCTTCAAGATCCATACATCGTGCTTGGAGATCTGCGTGGCTTCGGAAGAGCCTTGTATGTTGGTTGTCAAGGTGTTGGTAGTGTTGCTGAAGTTGGGACATGCATTGATGCATTTTATTAAATACATTATTAAGAGGAATGGTGGGAGAAATGGTGTTGAATGCAGAGGGGAAGGGAAAGGGAAAGGGAATTGTGGATGCAGTACTGGAGAAGGGTGAGGGGGGAGGTGGGGGAATGGGAGATTGTGGGTAAATGGGGGGTGGGAGAGGTGCAGAGGTGGGTGACACCTCCATGAAAGTGGAGGCCGTGGTGGGAGTGACTGTGAACATGGGGATTGTGGTTGCGGTGAGAGTTGTGAACGTGTATAGAGGTGTGTGTAATTGTGAACTCCCAGGAAGTGTGATCGGAGTAGTGGGGTTTACCGTGGCTGTGGTTAGACTTATGTTTTCAGTGGAAACAGAGTATGTGGGTTGACTGATGGTTTGTGCGTCGGTGTGTGTAGTGGGTTCGGAGGTGGTGACAGTAGAGGTTACAGTGGTAGGGGGAGGTGAATGGGGCGAATGTGGGGGAGAAGGTGGCAAGGGAGGTGATGGAGGTGCACTCGATGTGTGGGCTTCCTCGGTGTCGTGAACAGTGTGTGATGTGCCAGTGGTTGTGGGGGTGCCTTGTGGTCCTGATCCTAATACATTCATTCGTTTTCCCGTTCGTGGGGGGCGTCTGCCATATCTTCTCTCTATCCTTCGTGATTGCACTAGTGCAGTATGCACCATTTCAGGTACTCCCAAAGCGTCCGATATCATTTCCAGGGTGGCACGGTATTGCTCGTCCACACCTTCCTCCTCCAGAATCTGGTTCATGAGGGCTTTACCTGCAGCTAATGATAGCCTGTGTTGCTCTTGAACTCGGTTCATCGTATCGTAGAGCTTCTTTAATGCGTTAGTATAGGCTGGGGCACCTTCCAGTACTTGTAGGGCTTCCTGATCATACTCTTGTTCTTCAGCTTCTGATTGTCCACCCTGTGCCTCTTCATGTGCTTCTTCTTCATCGTCCACATTGACTACGTCCGGTTGGCTGGGCTGGGCTTGGTCTGGGGCAGTTTGTTGTCCACTAGCTTGCTCTGCTTCAACTTCCGCGTTTACGGCTTCGATGATTCTAGCAATTTCTTCGTCCATTAGATCCTCCAAAGTGAATCCATGCGGGAATTCCAGATCAGTCGGTACTGGTGGAAACACAAGATTAGGGCCATCTGTGCTGTGCCTAGGTAACCTGATAGTAAATGGTTGTACTCGGCGGGGAAGTCTTGGGGTTGTTTCAGGCGTTAGGGTTGCACCGCGAGCTTGTGCACAAGGCATCTGGACAGCGCCTCTCATCTTCTTTGAGGGAGGCCCTACAGCTGACAATCTGCTTTGAAACTCCTGTGCTCGGGTCCAAATGAGAGCCCTCTGCACCGATACATCATATGCGAGGCATCTGTACATAATTCTTGTAAGTGCACAGCAACCATACAGTACAGACTTTTGCTTCTTATACCATCTCTGATGAGCCATGTGAATCTGGTCGATAATCCAGTGAGGCATATTGATTGTCAAATCAAAAGCATCTGCCAGGTAGAGGCTAAACTAGATCTTTTTGGGAGGCATCGTGAACCTTTCCTGCACGGGGAATGCGAAATGTTGCATGACCATGCGTAAGTGAATGGCAATCGTAGGTGTCATCGCAACCATGTCCTTCAACTTCATCAGATTCCTGTTCTTCATATTGTCTGGAACCATAGTCTCTTTCTCTGTTGGAATGTGCATACCTTTCATGTCGAGTGCTTCTCTTACCAAGTTGATAGTCAAGCGAAAATGCTTCAGCTCGTTGCCCCTTGTGAGTGATGGGAGCACAAAGGAGCTGTATCCTTTCTTATCTTTGCTTGGAGTGAGGGTGCTAATTAAGTATGAGCATCTTAGAAAATCTGGCTTTGGTAGTTGGAACTTGAAGTAATCACCCAGCCTTCTTCCATATCGACTTCAGTCCTTCATTATTCTGTAGCTTTTCAAACTCCCTAGTAAAGAAATGGTATCTGCCCCAACGTCCATTGAACTCTACCTCAGACTCCCACATGTATGTGCCTTCACCCAGAGGTCCAGCAACGTCACTGAACCAGTGTGAGGTTTTGCCCACCGGCATTGTGTGACCCTCTGGAGGATTTTGAATCGATATGGCATGTAATGCCCTTAATGCCACTAGTCTTTCCTTTAATTCCTCCTCGACCGGAAGGCTTTCGATGTCCACCACTTGGGGGCTGGTGCCTGCCTGGGAGCTAGTTCCTACCGTATCTTCCATGTTACTTCTTGCTACCTGTCTCTGTGAGAATATACAAACATGTGTTAACATTGTGTAGGACAAGGGAGGATCGTTGTTGTTCCCATTACAATATTAACATGAGGGTCAGGAGCGAATAATGGGTTAGTAAGTGCTCGGTGCAAGTGTGTGTGCGGATAGCCGTTCGGTAGACCTAAGAGTTAAGTGGAATGATGGAGTGTGATAGTGATGTGGTTAGTAAGTTATCATGGATTTACAAATGGGGTCTGGGGGTTTGTTACAAGTCTGAGGCTGCCAAATGCAGTGGATAGGTTTTGCTCTTGGTTCCGTAGAGACTCTAGAGAGCTTTATCGGTGTCTCGGTTTGAAAATGAGGCCTTTTAGGGACCCACTTACAAGTGATTATGTGCGTGCTCATGGGCCTTGGTGTGTTCCTGAGTGTTGAAAACGAGTGAATGCTGGCTGTGCGAGTGGATGGGTTATGCTGTATAGGTTGTGGCCTCGGCGTAGCTACTTGCGCCCGTAAACAAGCCTTAGGCACCCAAATTTGCCTTGATTGTGGGCTGGCCTTCATCGACTTCTTGGGCACCCAAATAGATTTCACGTTAGCAGAAGAATTTCTGACAGACTTCTTATTAGTGTCGTGTTGTTGGTGACTAATAAGAGGCTTTGCCTGTGTGGTTGGCTTGAGTGCAATCGGGTGTTCGCCTTTTCGTACCCACACTTGTTTCACTTGCTGGGACATTGTGCTGCGCAGGTACTTTTGATCTCTGACATAGGAAGTACTCTGCTTCTTCTGTCTTGGATCCATCTTTGGTTGCTGCCTCCTTCTGGCCTTTGGAAAAGAAGGGAGTTCCGTTGCACCCCTGACTCCTTTTTTGAGATCTCCATTCTTCTGCATCACATAGCCTTGGACAAGAACAGCATGGTCAACTTCATGTGCACTCCTGGAGGGACCAGGAATCTGTGCCTTTCCTAGTTCCTTGAGTGCTCCATTATTTAACTCCATAGTAATTCTAGTCTGCTTCACCCATACCTGAAGAAGTCCACTTCTTAGGTTTAAGTTGACTGCTTGGTCATAAATCCAGTCTTGACCCAAGACAAGAGGTTCAGTGAGATCCTCGTCTTGACACACTAGTACTTTAACTGTCATTGCCTCATCATGAATGTAGAGGGGAACTTCCACCTCGCCCATGCAAGGGGTTTCCACGCCTCCCAATCCTATGAGATATGCTTCCACAGGATTGACAGTTAACTGCAACTCCTGACAGTAAGACAATTTAACAGCACTAGTGGCTGCACCTGAGTCAATCAAGGCTCTCACGGTCCTTGCACTCTTTCCTTGTCCTATATCTAGGGTTATGAAAGGACATCGATCAATTATCCTATGCGAGCTTGTTCCTGCGACTTCACACATGGCCATAGGATATCCTTGATCTGCATAGTCATTCGTTCTAGGCTGATTTCTACCTTGCCTTCGTAACTTCATCCTTCTGATGCGTTCTAAAGCTTCTGCTTGAGCTTCTTCTCGAACTCGATTTTCTTCCTCTTTGCGTTTCTTAGCAGTGTTGAGTCGGCTGAGCATTTCCTCCGTAAGGGGTTCCTGATACAACTTGACTCTGCATCCGCTAATATAGTTTGGGAGAGCATCACCCTCTAATGTGGCTAGTTGTACTGCTCCACTCGTGGAAATCCTATTGATGATCATAGGTCCGTAGCCTCTCTTTTCTAGTTTCCTTGCGTGTTGTTTCAGTGTATAGACTAAAACTAGATCTCCTGCTTTCAAACCCTTATCCTTCACATGGGCATCAAAGTATGCCTTCTGTCTCTTCTTAGCTGCATATATTCCTACAGCTGCTCTCAGTCTTGTTTCTCCTAATCGTTCAAGGTCAAAAAGTCTAGAGGAGAGTTCATGACCCGTCCATTCGTGCTCTTGTGCTACTCTCAATGTAGGAATCAAGAAGTCCAAGGGTAGCACAGCGTTTTGGCCAAATACCATCTGAAAGGGGGTGGCTTGGAGTACCGTTTTGTAGGCAACTCGATATGCCCAAACAGCATGGTGTAGCTATTTGTCCCAATCAGAGTGTTTAGTGTTGACTAATTTTGTCAGTACATTGCATAAGATCTTATTGGTGCTCTCAGCTTGTCCATTAGCTTGAGGGTGATAGGGGGCAGACTTCTTGTGTATTACTAAGAATTCTTGGAGTAGATTTTCAATCACTTCGTTCAAGAAATGAGTGCCTCTATCACTTACAAGCTCTATAGGTAGCCCATATCTTGTGAATACATTCTCAAACAAGAATTTAGCAGTTGTCTGAGCGTCATTCTTTGTCGTAGCTTTTACCTCTACCCATTTAGTTAGATAGTCTGTTGCAACAATGATGTATTCTGCATGGGAACCCTTAGCTGGGGGATTAATAGGACCTACGAAGTCTATTCCCCACTTAGAGAATGCACGTCCACCCATCATAGGTTTCAGTGGCATCTCATCTTTGCGTATAGGATACTGAGTTCTCTGACAGACATCACACCGTTTCACATAGGTATGTGCATCCATGTGAAAGGTAGGCCACCAGAAGCCCGCAAATAATATTGCCTTGATCACCCGATCCGGGCCAAAGTGTCCTCCTGCTACACCTTGGTGAGCAGTTTCCAAGATCTTAAGATATTCACTTTCATGGACACATATCCTCAGGTAACCATCTTTACCACGCTTATATAGATTATCACCAATGAGTGAGTAATCCAGGGCTTCCTGCTCTAAACTCCTTTTCCTCGCCAGAGTCATGTCTGGAGGGAATGTGTTTGTCCTCAGGAAGGATACTAGAGGTTCGCTCTAATCTGGCACAATGGATACTTGATAAAGAGTAGCGTGTTCCACAGGTGGTTTAGTGCAGCAGATTGGGCATTCCTTGCACAACTTTTGGACATCCGCTTCCATAGTTGGCCAATGTACCCCGAGTCTCTTTAGAGTCTGTAAAGTTCGTTGCTTTGAGTAGTGTTGCTCTAACGCACCTACATGTGCTAATTGCAACCATTTAGCGTACTCATCCTCTTCTACGCAACACGCCAAGATCCCTTGATCTGTGTGCTTGTACATACTTCCAGCCATGATGTGGTACTTTTGGGCTTTTACAACCTCTCTATTCCGTGTGTTAACTACTGGATGGTTAGGCCCGTATGTCAATACTGGTACCAATGGCTTGGCCCACTGCGGCACCACTTCCAAATTAAACAAGTAAGCATCAGGAAGATCATCCGATACTCCTTGTGGAGCTTCTCCCGATGTGAGCCTAGAGAGATGATCAGCTCTCAAATGAGTCCTACCTTTCCTTACCACAACCTCAAAATCATATTCCATTAGCAAGAGGAACCATCTCACTAATCTTCCTATATTGCATGGTTTGTTTACGAGGTATAGCAATGCCTGATGGTCCGTAAAAAATTTAAACTTATTTGCAAGCAAATAGTGTCTAAATTTCTTAACTGCATATACCATGCATAAGCCTTCTCTCTCCGTAGTGGTGTAATTTCGTTCAGCTGCATTCAACTGTCTACTGGCATAGGCAATTGGAAGATCCATATTACCTTCACCAGTAGGTTGAGCAAGTACACACCCAATGGCATAATTGGATGCATCCACGTGAACATGGAATGGCTTATTCCAATCTGGTGTGGTCAAGATTGGTGCTGAACATAATCTTCGTTTAAGCTCCTGGAAGGAATTCTCACATTCATCTGTCCACTCAAAGTTAGTCAGGAGTCCGTACATTGGCTTTGCAATGACAGCATACATGTGAATGAATCTTCGGTAATAACCACAATGCCCCATGAAAGCTTGTACTTCCTTGACATTCTTTGGCCTAGGTAGCTCTGCTATAGCTCTCACTTTCTCTTCATCAGTAGATATGCCATTCTTTGACACTATGTGTCCTAGAATCTTGCCTTGCCTGACCATGAAAACACATTTTTCGGGGTTCAAGCAGACTTGATATTCTCTACATTTGTCAAAGATTTGTCTAAGCTCAGGGATATGGGTTTGTCTAATGTTGGAATGAGCACAAAGATCATCAACATAGACTTCTAAGTTCTTCCTCAAGAACTCCTTAAACACATGGCACATTAGTCTCTGGAAGGTAGCTCGTGCATTGGTAAGCCCGAATGGCATTACTCTAAAGGCAAAAATGCCCCAGTCTGTGGCAAAAGTTGTCTTATGCTGATCCTCTGGAGCAATGGCCACTTGATTGTAGCCCGAAAATCCATCAAGGAAGCTGTAGACTTCCTTACCTGCCACTCTTTCTAAGAGATGTTCTGTGATGGGAAGCGGATAGTTATCACGAATAGTGGCTGCATTAACCTTCTTCAAGTTAATGCATACGCGCAGCTTCCCATTTCTCTTGGGCACCACTACGATGGGGGATACCCACTTGGTGTGCTCAATTTCATAGATAAATCCAGCTTCAACCAGTCTATCTATCTCTTCTTTGATCTTAGCAGCGTAATTATCGTTATATGTATAAGGCTTTTGCTTAGAGGGTTTAGCATCTGAGGTCATGGGGATGGTGTGTGAGCATATGTCCGGATCAACACCTTTCAAATCCTTGTAACTCCAAGCGAATACATCTCTGTATTCTCTTAGCAAGGCAATTAACGCATGCTCTTCTTCCTCTGTTAGGTCATGGCCTATGTACGTGCATCTCTCCTCCCCTTCTTCTATGGCCACTACTATTTTCTTGGTGGTTTCTTTGTTATCATAGGCCTCTCCTACTTGTGCCTCTCGTTTAGGCATTCTTATCATGACTCTCCTGTCGTCTATCTCATACTTCTTAAAATTTTCCGGGACCTCAAACAAAGATTCTTCCTCTTCTGGTGAGGCTTCTCTCTTCTTTCGTTTCTTTCCTTCTTCCTTCTGGGTCACATGTGTTGCTAATCTCACATCATTTGTAAGCTCTCCATGTCTCTGGGGCTGAAATTCTACTTCATGGAAGTATTCTTCATCTGATGCAAATGGTGGGTCCATAATGATTGACTCTAGATCGGAGTCACTTGCATCTTCAAATGCATCAGGGCTAGGTTCGCATTCTTCTAGAACTGCTTCTCCCATGATTGGCTCTATGGAGAAGACTGAAATGTCATAGCCATCCTCATCACAGTGAGGTGTCCATTGTTCTTCATTGATGGCTACGTCCATTGTTGCTAAAATTTCTGCCCAGCCATGGGGTTCGAATTCCTCATCAGGAAAGACTACAGGTGCATAGGCTGGGTCTTGAATGGGTCTATGAGTTTCATTTGCACCTATTTCTCTGGCCTTTTCTCTCTTCTCTTCCTCTACTGCTACTTTGCACATCCATAAGTGGGTGTTTTCATGCATCCATGAGGATCCTGAGCCTATGGAATGCACGGATTCCGTATCATCTTTGGCTCTATGGATGGGATTCCACTGGATAGGAGGTACATCTCTATGAGAGTAATCTTTGAGATTCACTTTGGTCGTAACACCTAAGTGCTGCAGGTACAAAGAATTGGTTCCCCAATCCTGTACCACTTGCAACTGTCGCATAAATGGTCTTCCCAAAATCATCTCATAGGCATGATTCTTGCTAAAATCACATATAGCAAAGCTATGCTCAAACTCAACACCACAAGTGGTGAGAGTTATTCCTTCTAGCAACCCTAGGGGTCTCTCTATGTGACCATCCGCCATCTGCAATTTCATTCTCGTTGGCCTGAGTGCAGGCTTGCCCCAACGCTTCCATAGGGAAGTAGTGGCAATTGCAACTCCTGCACCTGAGTCCAAAATTGCCTTGGTGGTGTACTCTTGGTAGGTGATGGGAAGATAGGTGTTCCCTTCTTCGCCTTCACACATATCTCCTATCTTATCCAAGGGAATTTCTGGCACCGTCCTATGGGATCCTACCTGGGAACGAGGTTTTGCTATCTCTGGTACTTGGTTGGCTACGTGTTTCCATAATTCAGGTCTAACCTTGAGTAGCTCTTCCAACTTGAGATTGCACTGCACGTTAGTGTTCTTTACTACCTCTGTGTTCCTAGGTATGACTGAATCTTCGTTTCTTACCATGACCGTAGGTGCTCTCATGCAGGTGGACTTTGCTTCCCATGGGCCTGTGAAGTGGGGTAGCTCTTGTATGGAATTAGACTCAAAGTCCAATCTCTCGTGAGACTAAGTACTCTCATGTTCCCCGTAAATAGATGGGATGTCTTGTGGGAATTGGTCGTGTGCATCATCCACAAGTTCAAAGGGAGGGGCGACTTCACTTTCGTTATCCCATTTATCTTCTTGAATCTCTCGTAGGAAGTCTGGTGCAAACCGATTCATAGAAGAAGAAATGTCTGGCTCCGTAGAATTAGGCACATAAGCAACCTGGGAAGGAGGGTTTATTCTATCGTTGGCTCTCTCCTCGTTCTCATAGACGGCTGGAGCACAAGCTTCCTGGGGAGGATTACTTATTCTATTACTTTTCCGAACAGGCTCATACGCTCCCTGAGAAGGAATGTAGGTAACCTGTGGAGGTACGTAAGCTTTCGAGGGAGGCTCATCTGCCTTTTGGGGGGAAAGATAAACTTCTTTAGGAGGCACATGGGCTTCCTGAAGAGGCTGGCTTATCCGTTCTCTTGCCCTTTCCTTTCTTTGAGGGGCAGGTTCCTTTTCTGATTGTGCAATCAGCTTCTCTATTCTTCCTAACAGTCCATCAAAGTGCAACTGTGTCTTTGCTGAACTAGAGATGTTAAATAGGCGACTGGCCTCAAACATGGTCTGAGCCAATTCCACCATTTTGGCACAAAATTTGGTTCGTTCTAACTCTAGTTCTGCTCTAGGGTAGCACTTTTCATGATCAGTTACGTTTGGCCCTTCTTGGATTCTGGCCTGATATGCTTTAAGCATCATATTAAGGTCCTCGGGAGTGGGATCAGCTAATACTGATCCTACTTGGGGTGCTGGGTGGGTTACGTGGGGTGTATTAGGGGGTGGAGGGATGGAGGGTGATGGGGATGGTAGCGGTGGGATTGTGTGAGAGTGCGGTTGGGATGTGATCTCTATGATTTTGGCCTTGGTTTCTCGTAGACTTTCCTCAAGTTCACTCATCTTCTTTGCCCATTGCCTTTTCATATGTTCACGGCTATCTCTCCAAGCTCTAGTCCTTTTCTTGGTTATGCTCTCAGTTTCACTAGCTGTTGGGCTCTTTTCCTGGTCTACCCCTTGGTTTTGCTGCAATGCTTGAGCTCTAGTGACTACCTGTACGGGAGCAGTGGAAGTGACACTTCCTGTGGAATCTACCAATAACCCAATCACGTTGATAGGCGTGATTTTTGGCATGTTATTGGGGTTCTTTGGGCAATCTCGTAAGAGATGCTCCTTTCCACAATCTTGGCAAAAGCCTTGGATCGTTACTGACTGGGGTTGTGTAGGTGGAGGTAAGGGGCAATCACGAATGAGGTGATCTCCTTGGCATCTGTAGCACGGTCCTCTTGGGAATGGAGGTCTTACTTGCCTATGTTGAGGCCTAGGGTTGGGGTTTGCATACATGACGTTTGTGTAATCTGACTCCCAACTAGGTTCATTTGGCTCTTCGCTGTAATAGGACTCACCATGTTCTGGAGACTGCATGTAGTACGCCTGGGGACTATCGACATGTGTAGAATCCAAGCTATGGTCACCGGGGTCACTTTCAGAAAGCAAGGATGTTACAGGGACTATAGCTCTATTCAAGTTCTCTTCTGCAGCAGTATACTTTACCGGAATCACATTAGCTGGAGCTGGGGGTTGTTGTGCTAACACAGGCTGAGGTCTTTGTTGGTTTTGGTATGGTTGCTGATAGGGTTGCTGTGGCCTGCCATATGCCTGTGGAGGGTACTGGTTCTGGTATCTTCCTTGCGGTGGATAGGGTTGAGGGTAAGTTTGCCTAACTGTTTGCTTATTGTAGGGGCAATCTTGTGCGGTGTGATTGGTGTACCTCCGTTCTATGGTGCAGTACTGGCTACTAGGATTTACTTGGGGCTGAGCCATAATGGGACATACGTTCGCCATGTGGTCGCCACCACAAGTATAGCACCTTTTCACAGGGGCAAATCTTGGGATTTGTTTGCTAGTTACGCCTAATCTCTGAGCTACTTTCTCTGCAAGTTCCTCAATTGATGTGGATTGCGTGGAAGAGTGACTAGATGCACTATCTGAATCTTTGTAGATTTTGGAAAGCTCTAGTTCTTCCCCTAGGTTATCTTCAATGTCAATGCACATGCGTACACACTCTTCTATAGTCCTAGGGTCCTTCAGATACACATAGGATCTCAATTTCGTAATCAGCAATCCATCAAGGAATAAGGCTACTTGTTTGGCAGGTGTGGGTAGCTCCGAAACAGGGCACCTTTCAAGATATTGTCTAAATCTTCTTCCTGCCAATCTTACAGTCTCTTGGGGAGTCTGTTTGAAGCTGTGAATCAATGAGGAGGTATTGTGTCTTATGCCACTCTTAGAGAACTCTACAATGAAAGCCTCTAGGAGTTGGTCTATACATCTGAATTGTCGCTCATCCAATGGCTGAAACCATGTAAGTGCTGTGTTCCTAAGGGTTAGACCGAAGGCATTGTACTGCGTGAATAGATCCTCCACTTGTTCAGCTCTCAAGACTTGCTTGAACTCCGCCACATGATCATAGGGATCTCCTGTGCCATCAAAGTAATTCTTCATGGACTTAACTAGCTGGGTCGGTCTCAAAGTTCTTGTGTGCTCTCTAGGTCTCGGCAGAGGAAATCCATCCACATTTCTTTGGTTCCTGTGAGCTCTAAGTATCTCAGGTTCTACCCTATTCGTCTCCGTCCTCGTTCTTTCTCTGCCCACTGGGTTGGCAAAGCTTACTTCTGGTCTATCTCTACTTCTATCTCTTTGAGTTCCATGAGCTTGGGATGTTCCAGCTCCAGGGTGACCATAGGATACATTCGATCTTGGTTGGGGGAAAATGAATTCACCCTTCCAAGTGTAAGCATGCCTATCATTTTCTGTCACCACAAAGATCCTCTCCGAAGAATGATCTAAGTAGGTCACTCTGCCTGGGCTATCAGGATCCTTAAACTCATAGGTCATGATTGTCCCTATATCAGTTGGTTGATCAGATTTATACCTCCAAAAGGCTTCGTCAGTTTCTCGATTGAGGAGCAACTCTATGATCTTGTTGTCTTGGGGAACCCACTCAGGCGTGATAATCCTAGTGAGAACAGATTTGCCTCGGGGGGTTCTAGGTTCCGCACCCATGTTTCCTTGTTCCAAGTCACCTAAGTCCGCCTCTGAGATTACATTCCCAAATTCATCTATCCTGTCTGGGTGACTGGTGACTACGTATATGGTTCCTTCTTTGTCCAGGTATGCACCGTTTTCAAACTTGACTGCTGGGTGCTCTAGTCCAATGGATTGATCAGGATTCTTAATCTGTACCACAGATCTTCCTAAGCCGTCCTCATAGATGCTAGCACCTAATCGGTTGGTCCTAAGGTATTCCAGCTGTGTTTTGTAAGGGCCTTCTACCCTGTACAAGTAAGGCACTCCTGAACTTCCCGTAGGTCTGTCCATGCCTTGAGACATCTCTGACTCACTGGTCTTAGAGCTAGGGTAGTACGAGTGGTGGCTCAACTGCTGGGCCCAAGACCTAGCAGTGTGGTTAACACTAGCCTCTGAAGACCTAAGGCTTTGTCTCTCCCTTACTAGATGTCGCCCTGATCTAAGGTTCATGTGCCTATCTAAGGAGCCCAATTCTTTGCCCAGAGTACAACCTCGTTGCTGGTTACTTTATATTAGTCGCTTGGTTCTTTTTAGTTATTTATCGTGTTTAAGGTCTTGTCTGATATTACGTCGTCAGGAATACTTGAATGTTCTTCGTGCTTTTAGGTTGATCTTCCACGTTAGGTTCTTTTCCTTTATGTTATTGACAGTACAGAGATTAGATTTTTAGCTTGGACTTGAGTTTTTAGGTAGTCTTCAACTTGATACCTGCCTATCCTCGCCCTGACTTACTCCTACCTCGAGTCGTTCTTAGCCTAAACTATGAATTGACAGAGGGGGTTAAAAGTCTCCAACCTTTTGTTTCCTGCTTGGTTGCCCTTGAGTGCCCAGGAAGCGTGTTCCCAAGCTTGCACTTACACTTGCTTAGAACACCTTTCGAAGCTCTCAATAGATCTGTAAGAGTTCCAAAGTTAGCCTTAAGATTTAAATTCCAAAGACAGAACCAATTATTTTCATTCCTGTAGCACAAACACAAACTTGCATAGTGATCTTTAAGAAAACAATTCTAAAGACCCCTGACTTTGATCCCCCTGGGTATGGTCAACTTCAAAATACCCTATCTGAAAATCAACGCATTATCTTTATAAAAAACAGTTGAGGGCGTGTAGTATATGCCACAAGCTTTCCAACAAGCCCTAGAGCTCACAAATTTGATTTCGTATGAAGAAGTTATGACTGTTCAGGGTTTAGGGGGTTAGGACAGGATTCAATCTGGCTGACGGATCCTATGATTTTCTCCCAAAACACAAGTGTAGGAACCTCCAATAATACTAATGGTTTGATTATTTTGCCCCAAAATTATCCCAAAGTTAGAACCAAAGCAAACCCTAATTTTTGGCCGAAAAGCCTGTCAATCGCGATCGACAAGTCTGACAATCGCGATTGACAGAGGTGTCCGTCGGGCCTGTCAGTCGCGATCGACAGTGTCAATCGCGATCGACAGAGTCGATCGTGGCTGTCAATCGCGATCGACGGTATCAATCGCGATCGACACGTTTTCCAGATTTTTCGCCGAAATTTCAGTCAATCGGGGGCCTATCAGACGCGATGGACACGTGGCTACGCGTAAAAGTCAATCAGTCGTTGAATTTCAGTCGGTCGCGATCGACGGTGTCAATCGCGACTGACAGAGGTGTCGGTCGTGGCTGTCAATCGCGATCGACGGTATCAATCGCGATTGACAGGGTCCTACGTGGCAGTCTGTCGGTCGTGAAGTTTGTCGGTCGCGATTGACAGGGTCTGTCGGTCGCGATTGACAGGGTCTGTCGGTCGCGATTAACAGAAAAACACGGAATTTTTCTACTGTTTCATGTGATTTGGGGAGTGCTCATCATGCTTGTGCTAGTGGTGAACTTTGTTTTACCAAATGATCGAATTTTTTGTCGATCGCGATCGACAGAGGCTGGCGACTGCGAGACAGATTCGACGAGTTTCGTACCTGCGCAGGGAGCTGGGGATGGTGATTCAGCAAGGTCCTGCAAAAAGCTCAAGAAACATGCAAGAAAACACACATGCAATATCGCTCTCTTGCTCTCTCTCACAAGTGAAATGAGGGAAATGAGGTGGGAAAGGTGATATGATCAAAAAACAGAAATTTTCGCGATGATGGAGATGGAGGTGGGAGATGGTGATGATGATGATGGAGATGAATATGGTGAAGGAAAAACAAGAAAATAGGTGAAAGTGAAGAAAATGCCTACAACTCCAACGCGTCAACTCTACGTCTTACCATCGCACGCTCGTCCTCAAAATTCGATCCCCGGCAACGGTGCCAAAATTTGGTGTAGCTCAGTGATGAGTAGCACCTCCTTTAATGTCAATCCGGGAAGACGTGAGGATGGTATGAAGACCTCGAGCAAGTGGCAGCACAAGTGCGTGAGTGAGAAGCACACAAACATGCACACACATACACACACACGCACACACGACAAGACAAAGAGTGAGAGTCAATGGAGTTCTTAGATTACTTTCAAAAAGCTCTTACAAGTTTGTTTCAATTACAATCTAACCTCAAAAATGAGCTCTCTAGCTCCTTTTATAGTTTTTGACTAGCTTTGGCCCTGTTCAGACCTAGTGTCCGGCCTAGTTAAAAATTAGGTTCCAGGGCTTATTAGAGGGCTCAAACAAGATCTAAAAAATATGAAAATTGGCATGTAGGTACTTCTAAAGCTCCTCAAGCTCAAGGACTCCTTGGCTTGCACAGAATGGAGCTACAAAAAGATGAAATGGTATTTACAATGGTGTTTAGTGATGAGAATCACTTTGAATGGGTGTAAAGGATTTGAAAAATTAAAGGTTGCCTTAGTGCTAGATCTGCGTGAGTGCTCGTACTTGCTTCTTCATGAGGAAAATTATTGGCCTATTTGCCAGATCTTCGTTGACTCCCTTGTCTGCTTGTGCCTTCTCTCCCTTCTGACTCTCTTCTCTGACTGCCATGCCTCGTTAGTCCTTCAGTTCCTTGTCCGCTGCTAACACTCTATCACCTCAATCACATTGATCTAGGCAATGGGTGAGACTTTATTAGGGTTCCTAGGGAAGTCTCTGAACAAATGCTCCTTTCCACAATCATTAAAGTATTCCTCCCAAAAACGTGGTGGTGATGTATTGTATGGCAGGGTGCACTCCCTAATGAAATGGTCTCCACCACATCTATAACATGGTTTTCTGTGTGGGGGGGGGGGTGTCTTGTTGTAGGCGTCTTTGGAACAAGGGACCTAGGGGTGATGTACATTAGGTTAGCATGTTTAGCTCCATATCAGCTCTCATATCCCTCATCACCATAATAATATTGCTCATAGGCGTGGTCATATTCCACAAGACTTGTGCCATAAGAATAATAATCTCCTTGAGTTTGATCAAATCCCGCACTAATGTTTTCCTATGTATTCGTATGGTCTTGGTGCCATGGGTGGTCCTTGGTAGGGGCCATATCTAGGAACTCCTCTGCTTTGATCTCTGCGTTGGTAGCCATAAGGTCGATACTGTGGTGGTGTAGAGGTTCTAGACTATCTATTGAAGGAGATTGTGCTATGATTTGTGTATCTTTGTTCAATATGACAATACAAATTGGGTACCTAGTCCTATTGCCAATTGTATTGATAGAATTATGGGGGCACTAGTCCTCCTCTTACACAAGTATGAGATGGATGGTCCCAACCACAATGCATGCATCTTCTTAGCATGGGTACCCTCAAAGGAGGATTTTGGTAGATTTTTGGTCCCTGAACACCTAACTTCTTAGTTACTAAGTCCACAAGTTCTTCTACATTGTTGGTGTTAGAGGAGGATTTTGGTAGTTTTTGGTCCTTGAACACCTAACTTCTTAGCTACTAAGTCTGTGAGTTCTTCTAAATTGCATTACCAATTGTATCCTCTAATTTTATCATGCTTCGTGGGATTTTTAGGTCATCTCTTGCGTTGTCTTCCAATTCTATACACTCCTGTAGATAGTCACTCAAGGTCTATAATCATTTCATATAAACCAAATTTCTTAATGCCCCATTGGTTAAGCCATCTGAGAACATGGATATCATTTTTCAGTTGAGAGGATCTCCCAATCACAGGACATGTGTGTACGTACTGATTACATGATCTGGCCATTGTCTTTTACGGTCTCATTAGGGGTCTATTTAAGGCTATGAATAGCAAAGAGTTGTGTTTGATACCCCTTTTGGTGAAATCACCATTGAATTCTTGAAATAATTGTTTGATATTTACAAAATGGATTGAATCCAAAGGTTAGAGCTAGGTCAGTGTTGTTCCTGTAAGGTTAAGGCAAAAAAATTCATATTGGACAAAGAAATCATTCGCCAGTTTGGCATGTAGCACTTGCTTGAACTTAAAAATGTGATCATTAGGCTCTCTAGAACCATCATAATTATTCCTCATGTATTTGGCTACTTGAATTGGCCTTCGTCTTTTACCTAGCTCTGGTGGTTGAAGGACTAGTATAGTGAGAACATGATGCATTGGTTGTACTCTTCGTCCACCTCCTTGTGGTGGAATCATAAAAAAAGGTGGCCTATTCATACTTCCACTTCCTAGGTTGGCCTAATAGCTGGGGTTGGTTCCTTGCATGGAAAAATGCACCTGTGGCCTGAGTGGCACACTTTGTTGATTGCTTTGCCCAAAGGATGGGCTTTTAGAACTTTGTTGTGTCCTAAAGGAATTCTATGATATGGTTTCCTGATCTCAGGGAGGGAATATGGGAAACCCTAAATATCTGAATCTTGACTTGTTACAATCATCAACATGCCAATATCTCCTCTTATTCTAGTCTTGGCAAGTAACTCTAGACGACTCTTCTCGATCTTGCAATTCATAGATAATGGTAGGGTTGATGCCTTCTCCTTGCATAGATGAAGTGGCTTGTAATAATTTGTCAAGTCAACTTACCATATTTACATAAGGTAATTCATATTTACATTAATGATTATTGATTTTCCCCTAGAAGTGGTCACAATATCTCCAGTATCATATCTAGCAAGGTTTTCTAGTTCCTCGACTTCTCCTCTCTTGTTCATTCTTTCTGGTTGCTCAATCACCACATATATGTGTCCTCATTTGTCCATGTAAAATCCTCCTCCATATTTCACAATAGATCTTGGGACTATCTCAAATCCATGGAATTTTTTCATCCTAGCCATGAACCTATGAAGGCCATCAAGGTAGATAGGTAGTCCATGCACATTAGTGGAAATGTATTGCAGGGATGTCCTATACTCCCCTTCTATCACTAACATGAGCCCTGCCAATCGCACTAAGCTATGCATATGTTCTGATGCCATCATAGGCTCTCCTTCTAAGTCACTAGATGTCTCAAAGTAGAAAGAATGGATACTCTTTTGTGTAACACTTCCCACGAATGATATTATACTTCTTAGACTCCCTAGAACTCATCCGGATCTTACGTTCATTCATCACTTAGTTCTTAGGTCCTCTTGGGTGATTTACCAATTATATTGAATAACCTTTGTCAATGATAAGTACTTGAAAGTTCAATTTCATCCTTCACAGCCCTCTAGTCTCTCTTTCATTGTGCCATGATGTGGAGGTGATCAAAATCCTGGTTGATCCGGTCTGATAACGACACACGTAGAGTGTATGAAGCTAGTGAGTGTTGGAAGGTTTTTGTGATAAAAAATGTGAAGGTGAAGATGAAGTTGGGTATGGAGAGGAAAGATGTCATGATTTGATTATGAGAAGGGAGAACATATGAATGCAAGATAAACCCACGAACATGAATGATTAGGAGAAAATAAAACCATTCACATGAATCTATTTCGAAAGGAAGAATGGTCCAAAAAAATGGAGCTTCTTATACACTTTCAAACTTTAATTCATATGCATGGGTTCTTTTGGATGGTATGTATGCATGATGAGAAAAAAAACAAAACCATACACATGAATTGATAAAAAGGGAAGAATGGTCCAAGAACGGAGTTTCTTATACACTTTCAAAATTGAAACACATGCATGGGTGTTTGTGGATCATATGCATGCATATGGGTCATGGTTTACGAATAAATAGAAATTTATTGTCTCAATTTCAATGGATCATCCTCATTGGTTCAACGCAAGATTATAGAGCCTTCTCACACATAGAAAGAGATAGAAGGAGACATGTAAAAACACATAAGAGACTGTAGCTCAGTGATGAGTAGCACCTCCTTTAATGTCAATCTGGGAAGACGGGAGGATGGTATGAAGACCTCGAGCAAGTGGAGGCACAAGTGCGTGGGTGAGAAGCACACAAACATGCACACACATACACACACACGTGCACACACGGCAAGACAATGAGTGAGAAGCAATGGAGTTCTTAGATCACTTTCAAGAAGCTCTTACAAGTTCATTTCAATTACAATCTAACCTTAAAAATGAGCTCTCTAGCTCCTTTTATAGTTTTTTACTATCTTTGGCCCTGTCCAGACCTAGTGTCCGGCCTAGTTAAAAATTAGGTTCCAGGGCTCTTTTGAGGGCTCAAACGAGATCTAAAAAATATGAAAATTGGCAGGTAGATACTTCTAAAGCTCCTCAAGCTCAAGGACTCCTTGGCTTGCACAAAATGGAGCTACAAAAATACGAAATGGTATTTACAATGGTTTTTAGTGATTAAAATCACTATTTGTGTAGGGACTTTCTCTGTTGATTTGTCGTACACATCTTTGAGCTCCCTACTTGCTCTTTCTTCTTGTGTGCTCCACTCCTTGATGTCTGAAAAATTTAGATGGCCTACTTGCCAGATCTTCTTTGGCTACTGTGTCTGCTTATGCTATCTCTTCGTTCTGACCCTCTTTGTCTTGTGGCTCCTTCGGTTCCCTGACTGCTGCCAACACCCCCCCCACTCTCACGTCTGTCGCCCCTGACAGACCCTTGTCTAGATGTTTGTTGAACGTAATATTGAACAACGTCGGAAGCGAGGTGATGTTCTTCTAATCTGAGCCCCCGTGCTAGATCTATTAATAATGCATCCCAATTCACTGGTCCTAGTACGTCCGGATGTGGCACCCGGAGTTGTTCTGAATGGATGGTTCTCTCCACAGCGAATAAGTGGAGGAGATGTGAGGGCCTAGGTACAAATATTTCTGAGTGATATTCCCAGAATCCCGTTATGAACATCTCCTCGAATGTCTGTTTAAAACAAGCTGGGAGGTACTTTATTCTGGCGTGCCAAGCATATATTACCTCTATGGATGGGGTTGTGCTCATGTCGTATACCAGATCTTAGTTTCCTGTAAGAAATCTGACACCTGAGAAGTGGGGGTCTTTAATATTCTTGAACGTCCTGAAGGTGATTAGCATTAGTTCAAAGATTTTCATACACATTTGTGCCATCACATCGGGGGTATTCCGTAGTCGAGTGCTCCAGTGTCTGATGGTAGAAATCATGTAATTTACAGTGGGAGGGCCTTGTGGCGGTGCTAGATAAACATAAATTGACCACTTTGCGCAACCCTTGACGTTCTTGACAGCAATGGTAAACTCTGGCCAAGTGCGCCGACGGAATACTGGAACATAACAAGGATTGTATTTAATAAAAAGGGGCATGTTAGTCTAGGTACGAACCATTTCCGGGTAGGCTTCAAGAAGACGGATTCTCCAGGTTGGTTGATGAATGGAGCCTTTCTTCGCACTTTCTGGGATATCCTCTAGTCCAAATTGTGTGGCAAAAGTTGGAGGTTTGCCACAACTGTGTTTAATCTCTGCATTGTAATCCGCAAGGAGCACACAACATGGCACATATTGATCATCATTGGTGCCGATCCATCTATGATGAGACATGCGTTGAAAGTATTCAGACTTGATGATGGTGTCTTCTTACTTTGCCATAGATTGGATTTGAATGGCCACTCTATCTTCATGGGTTGTTGCTGTTTTCTCTAGTGTTTGGAGCCATTCAGGTACTTCAACTTCCAATGTGTCCATTCCTTCTGAGGTTTGTGCACCACCTGGCATCGGCATAGGAACGTATGGTTCCTCATAGGTTTCATCCACCTCAATGGGTACTAAATCCTCCGGTTCGGGTTCTACAACTGGGGAGGGCTACCTTTCATATTCTAATAACTTTTCCTGGAGTTCAGCCACCTGCTCTGTCAATGCCTTTACTTCCTCTGAAGTCGAGGCCATTTCTATTACCTTGGTTGGAGCCTCCTTTTCCCTGAGATGGCTACGTAGCTCATCTCGTTCCCTTTCCAAATCATCATGTGCGTCTAATAACTCCGCATAACTTTCCAAGATGGTTTTCATTGTTTCTGTGGGAACCGCTTTGAACTGTTCTGGATCGACCTCATGGGGGGGACCCTTCCATGGCTGCTTCCAAGTTTTCTTCATTTTGTTTCTGCAACCGTTTATTTTCTTCAAGTGCTGTAGCCATATGCTTGCGAAGTAGAGTTAAATTACGCCAGACTCTCAGATTATCTGTTTGGTACACCTCTAGCAAGGCTTCGAGTTGTTTGACACCGGGTTCTGCTGATGGTTGGGGTGTCTCCAGGAGTGTTTGATGGGCTTGCTCAAGAGTGGTGTGGCGTTGGTTGAGTTCCGCATTTTCTTCTTCTAGCCTTATGAGTCTTGTTTGTAGTTGCTGATGGTTTGTTGTCAACTGATGATGGCGACCTTCTAGTTCCCTGTACTCCTGCTGAAGTTGATATACGCATTGATGTAATGACAGGAATATACTATTTACATTAAAAGATGCAGGTAAAGAGGAAGATGCAGGGGGAATGGGGAAGGGGAAGGGAGTTGTGAATGTTGTGGAGTCAAGTGGTGAAGTAGGTGGAGGGGGTATGGGAGATTGAGGTTGTGTGGGGGGTGGGGGTGGTACTGTGGAAGGTGATGTCTCCATTGTGTCAAATGTGTGTGTGACTGTAAAAATGGGGACAGTGGGTGGGGTGGAAGTGATATTTGTGAAGAGTGTCGTGAAGGTGGGCATGGAAACTCCTCCGAATTGGATACCGGGAGAGAGAGGAATTCCCATGACGACGGTGGTAGTGGTAGAAAAGGGCGTGGTTGTGCCAGGTGGTGAGGTGACTTGTGTAGTGAGAGGTGAGGTGGGTGGGGATAGTGGTGCCTCCTGATGTTCTTCTGTTTGTGTGTTGCCTTCCAGTTCTGATACATTGATGTGTATTTGTTTGCCAGATTGCCTAGGGCGGGCAGGCACACGTTTCTCAAATCGATTAATGTATGTCATGGCCTCATGTATAGCCTCATCCAAGCCGACTGCCTCTGCGTGTAGGTTCATGGATTCGATAAACATATCATCCACGCCTTCCTCTGCCAAAAGTTGGCTCATGAGCACCTTGCCTGATTCAAGTGACATTTTGTGTTGTTCCTGAACTCGCTTCATGGTTTGATACAATCTTTTTATTTGTGCTGAGTATGCTGGGGCACTTGCTAGCTCTGAAAGTTCCTCATATTCTTGATGCTGCTCTTCGTCGGCTTCTTCTTCTTCTTCTGCTTCTTGTTCCTCTCCTTCAACTTCTACGACGACTGGTTGTGTCGGGGCTCGTGTTGTTGTGGTGGGATGTGGTTCCCAGGTCTGGTCTGCTTCTGTTTCAAGATTAGATTCGTAGATCAGCCTGGCAACTAATGGAGAGTGTTAATCTCCAAAAGAACAAGTTAACCTTGAATTTAGATCACCTCTATATCAAGATTAACCTTAGACTCCACCAAATTTAGAGATCATTCACCAATTTATCAGAAAATTGATTATTCTGAAAAATTCAACTTCTTCAGAAAAGTCTACTGCAGATTAATCACTCATTGACTAATCAATCCTGTAAAGTTTTTGATAAAACTTTGTACAACACTTCGCCTTGAGATTGCGCAACTTTACCAAGTTAAATTTCTCAAAATGATTCAGTACACACTAAGAAATGTGTGAAACACTTTACCTATGTCTGAAACAGCTTCTCTGCAATGGGGACTTTGACACCTGCAACTTCTTAACACTGGTTCTCCCAAAATAAATACCGTTTGATCAAGATCTTTTAGCCATAGATGGCTTACCTTCCAACTTAGATTTTGAGCCCTCATTTGTGTAAAACTTTACACTGTGGACTGAGCAATGACCATTTCTCTGAAGATGAAATCTGCGCCACTTTTGACGACTCTTAGAACATTTTCACATATGAATGTTCCTAAACAAAATTCTCTCAGCCTGATTGCAATTAACCTTTCAAATTCTAGCCATAGATAGATTAGCTATGGACTTAGATATGTGCAAAAGGATTTCTCAAAAGATTAGACACAGAAGGAGCAGACAGCAAAATATCGGGCGCAAGATTTTTTCGATTTCTCAGAAAAATTACATCTAAGTGAGGATAGACTATTCACTCACTTTCCATGTGTCTAATGACATTTCTTACAACTGATTTCTCTCTACCTATTCTCTATTCATCTTCTGCTCTATTTGCCCGACATTTTCCATCATATTTATAGATGAATATATACAAGTGTATGACTAGATAAAAGTATAAGTCAGCTAATGTACATATGTGTACACATCTTTGGATTCTTGAAAAATATACTTCCTTCAACCTTCTGAATTTATTCTCCTCTTGACTCCTTGACTTCATTTCTTCATAATCCTTCAATTGATGATTGTCATGCACCAACAGCTCCCCCTCAATCATTAATTGAGGTTCTTCTCTATCTTCTTGATTCCTGCCATATCCTTGAATCTTTGTAGCTTTGGTCCATCTAGACTTTTTGTCATCATATCTGCAAGTTGATCTTTTGTGGGAGTGTGTATGACTTCAATCTCCTTCTCAATAACCTTCTCTCTCAGAAAATGATACTGTATTTCAATATGTTTAGTTCTAGCATGAAACACAGGATTAGCTGCCAAGTATAAAGAACTCATGTTGTCTCCACAAACAATAGGAGTACTTTGAACAACATCAAAAACTTTCATAAGTGTCTTTAGCCATATTACCTCCTTTGCAGCTTCCACCATACCTTTATATTCTGCCTCTGTAGATGACAAAGCAACTGTATGTTGCTTCTTAGAACACCATGAAATCAATTTGTCTCCTACATAGCACAAGTATCCATGTGTTGATCTTCTATCATCCACATTACCTGCCCAATCTGCATCACTATATATCTTCACTCTTGTATCAGAAGTAAATCCATAGTACAACCCTTCTCTGAGTGTACCCTTGATGTACCTAAGTACTCTTTGTCCTGCAATCCAATGTTCCTTTCTAGGACAATGCATAAATTGTGAAAGCACGCCAACTGCATATGACAAATCAGGCCTTGTCAATGTAGCATAAATCAAGCTACCAACTAAACTTTGATAGAGTTTCATATCTCTGAACTCTTCTCCTCCAAACCTAGACAATTTATGGTTCACTTCCAAAGGTGTAGGTGCAACCCTGCAATCTTCCATTCTAAATTTGGTTAGCAAATTTTTAAGTTACCTTTCTTGGGTCACATATACTCCATGTTGAGTATAAGAAATCTCCATTCCCAAGAAGAATGATAGGTTCCCCAAATCACTGATTTTGAACTCTTTCTCCATCTGTTTCTTGATCATTTGTATTCCTTTATCATCTGTTCCTGTAAGTATTATGTCATCAACATAAATACAAACATAAATGAATCCACCTTCACTTGCTTTGACTAGCAAGCTACTATCTGCCTTTGATGCTTGAAATCCAAGATCATTCAAGAATTTTACAAGCCTATAATTCCATGCCCTTGGGGCCTGCTTTAATCCATACAAAGCTCTCTTGAGCTTACACACATAATTTGGTTTCACTTGATCCTTGAACCCATCTGATTGCTCCATGTAAACTTCATCTGAAATATAACCATTCAAAAAATCATTTTTAACATCTAATTGAGACAACTTCCAACCTTTGCAAGCAGCAATTGCTATGAGAGTTCTGATTGTTGTCATCTTTGCCACAGGACTATAAGTCTCATCATAGTCCACTCCATATGTCTGTGCATACCCTTTCACAACAAGTCTAGCTTTATATCTAGACACACTTCCATCTGCAAATCTTTTGGTTTTATAAACCCACTTACATCCAATAATTTTCTGGCTATTAGGTTTAGGAACCAGATCCCAAGTCTGATTCTCTATCAATGCATCATACTCCTCTTGCATGGCTTCTTCCCAATTTCTCTTGCCTTTGGCTTCATCATATGTAGATGGATCTTCATCTGCTTTTATCAAATAAGCATAATCTTTAGTAGTCAAGAATGAGGTGTCATAGCTATACCTTGTAGGTTGCCATTTGTGCCTAGTTGACCTCCTAACTTCTGCACTTCTTGAAGTCTCTGGTTCATCACATTCTGGATCAAACCTTGGCCTCTCTTCAACTTCAACCTGTACTTCATTATTGTCACTTTCATCAAGTAATTGAATCTTTGCTTTACCTTTCCTTTGATCCACTACTTCTTCATCATCTGCATGTACATTATATTTACCTGCATACCAAGTACCTTGCTCATCAAATGTAACATCCTTGGATACAAGAAATTGCTTTGTGGATGGACTCCACAACCTGTATCCCATTTGCTTATCATCATAACCAATGAATACATACTTTTCTGCCTTAGGCTCCAACTTATGCCTCAATTGAGATGGCACATATGCATATGCCAAACATCCAAATATTCTGCAATGATCCAAGGTAGGTTTCTTACCCCACCAAGCCTCATATGGTGTCATACCTTGCAAAGCTTTACAAGGCAATCTATTGACCAAATAAGTAGCTGTGTTTACAGCCTCTGCCCACAAATAATTTGGACAATTCTTCTCTTTCATCATGGATCTTGCAAACTCAACAAGAGTCCTATTTCTTCTTTCTGCTACCCCATTTTGTTGAGGAGAGTACCTGCAAGTAACTTCTCTCTTTATACCTGCATTCCACAAGTAATCATTGAATTCATTTGAAAAATACTCTCCCCCTCCATCTGACCTTAGTCTCTTTAATTTTTGACCTGTAATCCTTTCTGCATATGCATGATAGTGTTTAAATGTATTAAACACTTCTGATTTTTCTTTGATCACATAAATTGTGATCCATCTGGTAGCATCATCAACATAAATGACATAATATCTTGAACCATTTATACTAAAATCCTTTGAAGGACCCCACACATCTGTATGCACCAATTCAAGTCTTTCTGAATACATAAACCCATGCTTGGAATAGGATTGCTTATGAGCCTTACCTAATTGACATGCCTCACATCTGTATGTCATATGTTGACCTGCAATGTTAGGCAACCCAAGCACTGAATCATTGTTAATCATTTCTTTAATACCTCTTTCATTAAAGTGTCCAAGTCTTTTGTGCCAAAGATCCAATTCTGACACCTTCTGCTCTCCATATGTGAACATAGCATGTCCAACATTTCCTTGTACCTTCAATGTGAAGAGCCTTCCTTCTTTCTTTCCTGTAACAACTTGTTTATACCCTTGACTAGGGTCTTCAACATAAACTCCATCATTGGTGAACCTTACCTCATATCCTTTTTCCACAATCTGACCTACACTGATCAAATTCTTTGGGATTGTGGGAACATAAAGTACCTTACTCAGAAGAGTGCTCCCATCCTTAGCTTTGACTGAACCAATTGACTTTACCTTATGCTTTGTATTATCACCTATCTGAACTGTATGATTAATTGCATTATGATCTAGGTCAGTCATCAAAGCAATATTTCCACTTAAATGATTACTACATCCTGAATCAATGTAAAACACTCCCATATCCTCATGTGAGGTTTCACATGTATTCATAATAAGAGTCGAGTCCTCCTTCTGATCTGATGCATAGTTATAGTAGGTGTTATTATAGGATTGATTTTGGAAGCTTCTTCCTCCACCTCTTCCAAAAGAATTCCTACCACCTCTACCTCTGAAGTTTCCTCTCTGAAATCTACCACCTCTTGCTCTTTGATTAAAGTTCTGATAATTACTATTATTCTGATTATTATGCCAACAATCATGAGATAGATGATTGGTCTTACCACATATCCAACAAGCTCTTGCATTATCTTTGTTGTTTCTGCCTCTTCCTCTACTTCTGCCATTTCCTTTTCCTCTTATGAAGTTTGCTTGGTTTGAAGTACCTTCTTCTTCACCTGATTGTTGCTTCCCCTTGTTAGCTTTCTTCTTGTCTTTAGAATACATTGCATGACCTGCACTCTTATCAACATCTCCTTTGATATCATTCTCAAAAGTTAGCATATGACCTAACAATTGATTCAAATCAGGAGTAAAGTGATCTAATGAAAGTTCTGTAGATAAAATGAAAGGCTTCCACTTCTCATCTCCTCTTAGCCCTGTGAGTATTTGTCTTACCAATTTGTCTTCTTCAATATCTTCATCCACTGCACCTAAAGAATCTGCAATGTCCTTCATCTTTGTCACATAATCAGAGATTGATTGTGAGGCCTTCTTCTTGAAGGTAGTAAATTCTGCTCATAGTGAAGCCTTCCTTGATTTGGTTGTGTTTTGGAAATGTTCCTCCAAAGCATTCCAAATGTCACATGCACTTTCAAGTCCTCTAATGTGAGGAAGCAAATAGTCATTGACTGCCATGTAGATTATGCTCCTTGCTTGAGCATCTTTCTTCATCCAATTCTTTAGATCTGACAATTCTTCCCTAGTTGGAACACTAGGATCTCTAAATTTAGGCTTCTCTTCTTCACCTGTAATGTAGGCTATCAAATCTTTGCTCATAAGATGAGCTTCCATCCTCATAGACCATGCAGGATAGTTCTCTCTATCCAACTTTTCAATTTGGAGACTATCTCCCATCCTTGCTTCACCTGTAGTCTCAAAACTTTAGACTTTACAAGGAATAAATGTACCTTTACTTCGAGTCTTGCTTCTTCTGATCCTTTTGATATCTTCAATGTCTCTACCTTCAAGTTTTCTTCAACCTTTATCCTTTTGCACCTTCAAGATGTAAAGATTTATATTTCTGCAGTAGTCGGAGTCTTCTTCACTTCAATTTTGACACAACCTGCTCTGATACCACTAATGGAGAGTGTTAATCTCCAAAAGAACAAGTTCCTCTATATCAAGATTAACCTTAGACTCCACCAAATTTAGAGATCATTCACCAATTTATCAGAAAATTGATTATTCTGAAAAATTCAACTTCTTCAGAAAAGTCTGCTCCAGATTAATCACTCATTGACTAATCAATCCTGTAAAGTTTTCGATAAAACTTTGTACAACACTTTGCCTTGAGATTGCGCAACTTTACCAAGTTAAATTTCTTAAAATGATTCAGTACACACTGAGAAATGTGTGAAACACTTTACCTATGTCTGAAACAGCTTCTCTGCAATGGCGACTTTGACACCTGCAACTTCTTAACACTGGTTCTCCCAAAATAAATCCCGTTTGATCAAGGTCTTTTCGCCATAGATGGCTTACCTTCCAACTTAGATTTTGAGCCCTCACTTGTGTAAAACTTTACACTGTGGACTGAGCAATGACCATTTCTCTGAAGATGAAATCTGCGCCAGTTTTGACGACTCTTAGAACATTTTCACATATGAATGTTCCTAAACAAAATTCTCTCAGCCTGATTGCAATTAACCTTTCAAATTCTAGCCATAGATAGATTAGCTATGGACTTAGATATGTGCAAAAGGATTTCTCAAAAGATTAGACACAGAAGGAGCAGACAGCAAAATATCAGGCGCAAGATTTTTTCGATTTCTCAGAAAAATTACATCTAAGTGAGGATAGACTATTCACTCACTTTCCATGTGTCTAATGACATTTCTTACAACTGATTTCTCTCTACCTATTCTCTATTCATCTTCTGCTCTATTTGCCCGACATTTTCCATCATATTTATAGATGAATATATACAAGTGTATGACTAGATAAAAGTATAAGTCAGCTAATGTACATATGTGTACACATCTTTGGATTCTTGAAAAATATACTTCCTTCAACCTTCTGAATTTATTCTCCTCTTGACTCCTTGACTTCATTTCTTCATAATCCTTCAATTGATGATTCTCATGCACCAACAGCAACTTCTTCATCCGTGAGGTCATTGAGAGTAAATCCCTGTGGAAATTCCAAGTCTGATGGAATGGGGGGAAACACCAAGTTGGGTCCTTCTATACTTGGTCTGGGAAGACGAATGGTGAATGGCCGAACACGCCTAGTTTGAGGAGGAGTCACCTCAGGTGTGGTAGTGGCTCCCCTTGGTTGAGCACATGGTAATTGGACACCCCCTCTCATCTTCTTCGATGGAGGACCCGCTGTTGATAGTCGCCTTTGGAATTCTTGGGCCCTGGACTACACTAGTGCTCTTTGAATGGGCACGTCATATGCTAGGCACCTGTAAATTATTCTTGTTAGGGCACAACAACCATGAAGTACATTTTTCTGCTTCTTATTCCAGCGCTGATGGGCTAGGTGTATCTGATCGATGACCCAGTGCAGTATGTTGAGGGTGAGGTTCTCTGTTTCTGCCAAGTATAAGCTGAACCATATTTTCTTAGGGGGCATAGTGAATCGTTCTTGTGCGAGAAAAGCAAAATGTTGCATAACAGTTCGTAAGTGGAGAGCAATGGTAGGCGTCATTGCCACCATGTCCTTCAATTTATTGAGATCCTTATGCTTCATCCTACCCGGGACCATTGTTTCTTTCTCGGTGGGAATGTGCATACCTTGCATGTTCAATGCCTCCCGTACCAGATTGAGGGTCAGTTTGAATCTCTTGAGTTCGTGTCCTGGCAACAATGATGGTAGTACAAAAGTACTATCGCCTCCCTTGACCCTGCTAGGAGTTATGGTACTTATGAAATAGGAGTAGCGTAGAAAATCAGGTTTAGGCAAGTATGCCCTGAAATATCTATCCAGGCTTGCCTTGGTCCAAACTGAGCGCATTACCTCTGCATTCTCATAGTTCTCGAATTCCCGAGTGAAAAAGTGGTAGCATCCCCATTTGCCATTAAATTCAATTTCTGCTTCCCAGAAGTAGGTGCCGTCACCCAATGGCCCTGCTACATCACTAAACCAATGAGCATGTTTCCCCACTTGAGAAGTGTGTCCCTGAGGAGGGTCCTGGATAGGAAGGACATGCACCGCTTGAAGCTCTTGAGGCCTTTCGGTGAGTGGCGGTTCCAGAAGAATGGTTTCAATGTCCACAATCTATGCGCTGGACCCTGCCTGGGAACTGGGGCCTCCAGCTTCCGCCATCGTTATCGCTTGCTAGCTGGTTCTGTCGAGAATATAGAAACATGTGTTAACATTGTACAGGACAAGTTAGAACCGTTTTTGTCCCCATTACAACATTATCATGAGGTCCGGGAGAGATTAGTAGGTTAATAAGTGCTCGGTGCTTGTGTGTGTAGTTAGGAATTGGTTGGACCTAAGAACTAAGTGGAATGATGTAGAGTGAGAGTGACGTAGTTAGTAGGTGGGCATGGATTTACAACTAGGGTCCGGGGGTTTATTACAATTTTTAGGTTGCCAAAGGCAGTGGATGGGCTTTGATCTTGATTTTGTGGAGACTCTGAAGAGTTTGATAGGGGTATCTACTTGAAGATGAGGCTTTTTAGGGACCCATTTACAAGTGATTCTACTAGTGCTCATGGAAGAATATGTGTCCGTGCATGAGGTGTAAGACTGGGCCTCAGATGTTCGAGTGAGTGAAACATGTTGTACCGGTTGCGGCCGTGGTGTAGCTATTTGAGCCCGCAAGCAAGCCTTAGGCACCCAGATTTGTCGTGATTGTGGGCTGGCCTTCATTGACTTCTTGGGTACGCAAATAGACTTCACTTTTGCAGAAGAATTAATGAAGGACTTCTTATTAGTGTCGTGTTGTTGACTACTAATAAGAGGTTTTGGGCGTGGGGTTGGCTTGATGTGAACAGGGAATTCGCCTTTTCGCCTCCATACTTGTTTCCATGGATGAAACAATCTGCTTTGCTCCTTTTTTTGGCATCCAGTATCGGTAGTGTTTTGCTTCTTCTCTATTTGATCTGTCGTTGGTTGTTGCAACCTTCTGGTCTTTGGAAAAGAAGGGAGTTCCGTCCTCTCCTTGGCTCCGTTGTTGAGACAAGCCTCTTTCTGCATCATACAGTGTTGGACAAAAATAGCATTGTCAACTTCAGGTGCGCCCCTGGAAGGACCAGGAGTTTGTGCTTTACCTAGTTCCTTGGGTGCCTCCTTTTCCAATTCAACTGTAATTCGGCTATGATTTACCCATACCTGAAGAAGTCCACTTCTTAGGTTTAGGTTGACTGCATGATCATAGATCCAGTCCTGACCCAAGACAAGAGGCTCAGTGAGGTCCTCATCTTGACACACTAGTACTTTGACTGTCATCACTTTGTCTTGAATGGAGATGGGAAGATCCACCTCGCCCATGCAAGGGGTTTCCACACCTCCCAATCCTATGAGATATGCTTCTATAGGATCGACACTTAATTTCAATTCTTGACAGTAAGATAACTTGACAGCACTAGTGGATGCACCTGAGTCAATCAAAGCTCTTACAGTCTTTGCACCTTTTCCTTGTCCTATATCTAAGGTTATAAAAGGACGTCGATCAATTATCCTATGAGAGCTGATACCTAAAACTTCACACATAGCCACATGATATCCTTGGTCTGCATATGCATCTGGCCTAGGTTGCTCTCTACCTTGTCTTCTTAATTTCATTCTCCGTATGCGCTCTAAGGCTTCTGCTTGAGCTTCTTCTCGAATCCGCTTTTCTTCTTCTTTGCGTTTCTTAGCAGTGTTGAGTGGGCTTAGCATTTCCTCTATGAGTGGTTCCTGATACAACTTGACCCTGCATCCACTAATGTAGCTTGGAAGAACATCACCTTCTAAGGTGGCTAGTTGTACTGCTCCACTTGTTGAGATTCTATTAATTATCATGGGTCCATAGCCTCTTTTCTCTAGTTTTCTCGCGTGTTGTTTCAAAGTGTAGACTAGTACTAGGTCGCCTGCCTTCAAACCTTTATCCTTAATGTGGGCGTCAAAATATGCCTTCTGTCGTTTTTTAGCCACATATATCGCTGCAGCTGCCCTCACTCTTGTTTCTCCTAATCGTTCAAGGTCAAAAAGTCTAGAGGATAGTTCATGACCCGTCCATTCATGTTCTTGTGCTACTTTCAGTGTAGGTATTAGGAAGTCCAATGGTAGCACTGTGTTTTGGCCAAACACCATCTGAAAGGGGGTGGCTTGGAGTACCGTTTTGTAGGCGACTCGGTATGCCCAAACAACATGGTGTAGCTGTTTGTCCCAATCAGAGCGTTTATTGTTCACTAATTTTGTCAGTACATTGCATAAGATCTTATTGGTGCTCTCAGCCTGGCCATTTGCTTGGGTAGGGAGTAGACTTCTTATGCACTACCAAGAATTCTTGGAGCAGATTTTCAATAACTTCATTCAAGAAGTGAGTGCCTCTATCACTAATTAGCTCTATAGGTAGCCCGTATCTAGTGAACACATTCTCAAATAAAAACTTAGCTGTTGTTTGAGCATCGTTCTTCGTCGTGGCTTTTACCTCTACCCACTTTGTTAGATAGTCTGTGGCAACAATGATGTATTCAGCATGTGAACCCTTAGCTGGGGGATTAATAGGACCAACAAAGTCTATTCCCCACTTAGAGAATGCACGTCCACCCATCATAGGTTTCAGTGGCATCTCATCTTTACGTATAGGATACTGAGTTCTTTGACAGACATCACATCGTTTCACATAGGTATGTGCATCCATGTGAATGTTCGGCTACCAGAAGCCCGCAAATAGTATTGCCTTGATCACCCGATCTGGTCCAAAGTGTCCTCTTGCTACACCTTGGTGAGCACTTTCCAAGATCTTGAGATATTCACTTTCATGGACACATAGTCTTAGGTAACCATCTTTACCATGCTTGTATAGATTATCACCAATGAGTGAGTAATCCTGGGCTTCTTGTTCTAAACTCCTTTTCCTAGCCAGAGTCATGTCTGGAGGGAATGTTTTCATCCTCAGAAAGGATACTAGTGGTTCACTCCGATCCGGCACTATGGACACTTGATAAAGAGTGGCATGTTCCACAGGTGGTTTAGTGCAACAGATTGGGCATTCCTTGCACAACTTTTGGACGTCAGCCTCCATAGTAGGCCAATGCACCCCGAGTCTCTGTAGTGTCTGTAGGGTTTGTTGCTTTGAGTAGTGTTGCTCTAATGCACCTACATGTGCTAATTGCAACCATTTAGCGTACTCGTCCTCTTCTACACAACAAGCCGATCCCTTGATTCGTGTGTTTGTACGTACTTCCTGCCATGATGTGATACTTTTGGGCTTTTACTACCTGTCTATCCTGTGTGGCTATTACTGGGTGGTTAGGCCAGTACGTCAATACTGGCACTAATGGCTTAGCCCACTGCGGCACCACTTCCAAATTAAACAGGTAAGCATCAGGAAGGTCATCTGACACTCCTTGTGGGGCTTCTCCCAATGTGAGCCTAGAGAGATGGTCTGCTCTCAAATGAGTCCTCCCTTTTCTCACCACTACCTCAAAGTCATATTCCATTAGTAAGAGAAACCATCTTACTAATCTACCTGTATTACACGGTTTGTTTACCAAGTACAACAATGCCTGATGGTCAGTAAAAAATTTAAACTTATTTGCAAGCAAATAATGTCTAAACTTTTTAACTGCATATACCATGCCTAATCCTTCTCTCTCCGTAGTGGTATAATTTCGTTCAGCTGCGTTCAATTGTCTACTAGCATAGGCAATTGGAAGATCCATATTACCTTCACCAGTAGGTTGAGCAAGCACACATCCAGTGGCATAATTAGATGCATCCACATGAACATGGAAAGGCTTATTCCAATCTGGTGTGGTTAAGATTGGTGCTGAACATAATCTTCATTTAAGCTCCTGGAAGGAATTCTCACACTCGTCAGTCCACTCAAAGTTAGTCAGAAGTCCATACATGGGCTTTGCAATGACAACATACATGTGAATGAACCAGCGGTAGTAACCACAATGCCCCATGAAGGCATGTACTTCCTTGACGTTGTTTGGCCTAGGTAACTCGGCTATGGCTCTTACTTTCTCTTCATCGATGGATATGCCATTCTTTGATACTATATGTCCTAAAATCTTACCTTGCCTGACCATGAAAACGCACTTTTCTGGGTTTAGGCATACTTGATATTCTCTACATTTGTCAAAGATTTGTCTCAGTTCAGGAATATGGGTTTGTCTGATGTTGGAATGAGCACAAAGATCATCAACATAGACTTCTAAATTCTTCCTCAGGAACTCCTTAAATACATGGCACATCAGCCTTTGGAAGGTTGCTGGTGCATTGGTGAGCCCAAATGGCATTACCCGAAAGGCGAATATGCCCCATTCTGTGGCAAATGCCGTCTTATGCTGATCTTCTGGAGCTATGGCTACTTGATTGTAGCCCGAAAATCCATCGAGGAAGCTGTACACTTCCTTGCCTCCCACTCTTTCTAAGAGATGTTCTGTGATAGGAAGCAGATAGTTGTCTCGAATTGTGGCTGCATTAACCTTCTTCAAGTTAATGCATACACGCAGCTTTCCGTTTTTCTTGGGCACCACTACAATGGGGGATACCCACTCAGTGTGCTCAATTTCATAGATAAATCCAGCTTTAAGCAGCCTATCTATCTCTTCTTTGATCTTGGCCGCATAATTATCATTATATGTATAAGGCTTTTGCTTAGAGGGTTTGGCATCTGAGGTCATGGGGATAGTGTGTGAGCATATGTCAGGGTCCACTCCTTTCAAATCCTTGTAGCTCCAAGCGAATACATCTCTGTACTCTCTTAGCAAGGTTACCAATTTGTGCTCTTCGTCTTCCGTCAGGTCATGGCCTATGTATGTGCATCTCTCTTCTCCTTCTTCTATGGCTACAACTATTTTCTTTCTGGTTTCTTTGTTATCATAGGCCTCTCCTGATTGTGCCTCCCGTTTAGGCATTCTGATCATGACTCTCCTGTCATCTATCTCATACTTCTTAAAATTTTCTGGGACCTCAAACAAAGATTCCTCCTCTTCTTGTGTGACTTCTTTCTTCTTCCTTTTCTTTCCTTCTTCCTTAGGGGTTACATGTGTGGCTAGCCTTACGTCTTTTGTAAGCTCTCTGTGCCTCTGGGGTTGAAATTCTACTTCATAGAAGTATTCTTCATCTGATGCAAAAGGTGGGTCCATAATGATTGACTCTAGATCGGAGTCACTTGCATCCTCAAATGCATCAGGGCTAGGTTCGCACTCTTCTAACACTGCCTCTCCCATGATTGGCTCTATGGAGAAGACTGAAATGTCATAGCCATCTTCATCACAGTGAGGTGTCCATTGTTCTTCATTGATGGCTACATCCATTGTTGCTAGAATTTCTGCCCAGCCGTGAGGTTCAAATTCTTCGTCTGGAAAAACTACAGGTGCATAGGCTGGGTCTTGGATTGATCTATGGGTTTCTTTTGCACCTACCTCCCTGGCTTTTTCCCTCTTCTCTTCTTCTACTGCTACCTTACACATCCATAAGTGAGTGTCTTCATGCATCCATGAGGATCCTGATCCTAGGGAATGCACCGATTCCGTATCATCTTTGGCTCTATGGATGGGGTTCCATTGGATAGGAGGGACATCTCTATGAGAATAATCTTTGAGATTCACTTTGGTCGTAACACCTAAGTGTTGCAGGTACAAAGAATTGGTTCCCCAATCCTGTACCACTTGCAACTGTCGCATAAAAGGTCGTCCCAAGATCATTTCATAGGCATGGTTCTTGCTAAAATCACATATAGCAAATGTATGCTCAAACCCGACACCACAGGTGGTGAGAGTTATTCCTTCTAGCAATCCTAAGGGCCTCTCAATATGACCATCGGCCATCTGCAATTTCATTCTCGTTGGCCTGAGTGCTGGCTTGCCCCAACGCTTCCATAGGGAAGTGGTGGCAATTGCAACTCCTGCACCTGAGTCCAAAATTGCCTTGGTGGTGTACCCCTGGTAGGTAATGGGAAGATAGGTGTTCCCTTCTTCACCTTCACACATGTCTCCTATCTTATCCAAGGGTATCTCTGGCACTGTCCTATGTGATCCTACCTGGGAATGAGGTTTCACTATCGCTGGTACTTGTTTGGCGACATGTTCCCATAATTCAAGTCTAACCTTGAGTAGCTCTTCTAACTTGAGATTGCACTGCACTTTAGTGTTTTTCACTACCTCTGTGTTCCTAGGTAAGACTGAGTCCTCATTTCTTACCATGACCGTGGGTGCTCTCACACAAGTAGACTTAGCTTCCCATGGGCCTGTGAAGTGGGGTAATTCTTGTAGAGAGTTAGACTCAAAGTCTAGTCTTTCCTGAGAGTGGGTGCTCTCCTGCTCCTCATAAATGGATGGGATGTCTTGTGGGAATTGGTCGTGTGCACCATCCACCAGTTCAATGGGAGGAGGTACTTCACTTTCTTTAGCCCATTTGTCTTCTTGAATCTCTCTTAGGAATTCTGGTGTGAATCGATTCATAGAAGATGATGTGTCTGGCTCCGTAGAGTTAGGCACATAAGCTTCAGGCACATATGCTTCTTGGGCAGGAAGACCTGCTCTTTCACTTGTCTTGTCCTTATGTTGAGAGGCGGGTTCCTTTTTTGATTGTGCAATTAGCTTCTCTATTCTTTCTAACAATCCATCAAAGTGCAATTGTGTCTTCGCTGAACTAGAGATGTTAAATAGGCGACTGGCTTCAAACATGGTCTGAGCTAATTCCACCATCTTAGCACAAATTTTGGTTCGCTCTAGCTCTAGTTCTGCTCTAGGGTAACACTTTTCATGATCAATTACGTTTGGCCCTTCTTGGATTCTGGCCTGATATGCTTTAAGCATCATGTTTAGGTCCTCGGGAGTGGGATCTGCTAGGACTGATCCTACTCTTGGGGGTGGTGGGTTTAGGTGAGGCGGGTTGGAAGGTGGTGGGTTTAGGTGAGGCGGGTTGGAAGGTGGCGGGTCGGATGGAGTTGGGAATGGTGGAGGTGGGGTAGTGTGAGAGGGAGTTTGAGATGTGAGTTCAGTTATCCTGGCCTTTGTTTCTCTGAGGCTTTCCTCGAGTTCACTTATCTTTTTTGCCCATTGCCTTTTCATTCTTTCACGACTATCTCTCCAAGCTTTAGTCCTCTTCTTTGTCATGCTCTCTGTTTCACTAACATCAGGGCTCTTTTCCTGGCCTACCCCTTGGTTTTGCCGCAATGCTTGAGCTCTAGTGATCACTTGCACTGGTGTAGTGGACATCACACTTCCTGTGGAGTCTACAACTAACCCAATAACATTAATGGGAGTTATTTTTGGCATATTGCTGGGATTCTTTGGACAATCTCATAAGAGATGCTCCTTTCCACATTCCTGGCAATAGCCCTGGATCGTCACTGATTGGGGTTGTGGAGGTGGAGGCAAGGGACAATCACGAATGAGATGATCTCCCTGACATCTGTAGCATGGTCCTTTAGGGAATGGGGGTCTTACTTGCCTAGGTTGAGGCCTAGGGTTGGGGTTTGCATACATGACGTTTGTGTAATCTGACTCCCAGCTAGGTTCATTTGGCTCTTCACTATAGTAAGACTCCCCATGTTCAGGAGACTGCATGAAGTAAGCCTGGGGACTATCAACATGTGTAGAATCGAAGCTATGGTCACTGGGATCACTTTCTGAAAGCAATGGTGTTACGGGGACTATAGCTCTATTCAGGTTTTCTTCTGCAGCTGCATACTTTACAGGGATCACGTTGGATGGAGCCGGAGGTTGTTGGGCTAACACAGGCTAAGGCCTTTGCTGGGCTTGATATTGTGGCTGGTAGGTTTGTTGAGGCCTAGCATACTGTTGTGTGTTGGTGCAGACCAATCACCAATTGAAGGCCTGGAAGACCAAATGATGAAGGAAGAATCAATTCCTAAAGTGTGGAAGAAGATTACATTCAGAGGACAAGAGAAGTGTACACATATGTACATTAGCATAGTCATAGATGACTTAGATCATTTTGTTCAGTAAGAATTATGTACAAATTATCTATAAATACCTTGAGAAAAGTCGGGGCATGTATGAGAGCATATGTGACAATAGTTAGATGTCAAGAATGAGGGAGATAGAAGTCATGAGATAGAGGAAAGTGAATTTGAGTTAGCTCTCATCACTCAGGTGTAATCTCTCTGAGTAAATGAAAAGTTTTGCGCCCGATGTTTCTGCGTGTTCTCCTTCTACAGTGGATCAATTGTGAAATGCTTTTGTACAAGTCTAAGTTGAGAATTGCTTGACCTCTGTGCAAAGTTTTAGCTTCCAATTGTAATCAGGCTGAGTGAATTAAGTGTAGGAACATTCATATGTGAAATATGTTCACTGGTTCCTAAAACAGGCGCATATTTCGAAGTCAATGTTTTGGTCATTTCTCCTAGCACAGTTTAAAGTTTTGCATGAGTGAGGGCTTAATCTTTAAGTTGGAAGATAAGCTACTTATGTCTAGAAGCATTTTGTAAAACGGGTTCTATTCAAGGAGAACCAAGTCTTAAAAGTTACAGGTGTAAAGTCGACTGTTTTTTATAACAGTTTCTGACATAGGTAACTTGTGAAATCAATTTCTCAAGTTATACTTAATCTTTTGAAGAGATTCAACTTGGAGTAGATGCGCAATATCTAGGAGATGATTCGTACAAAGTTTCATAAAAAATTTTACAGATTTGATAGGTCAATATGAATGAACAATGCAGTAGACTTTTCTGTGTTTCATCTTCTTCACAGATTTGTTAATTTCTGATAAGTTAGCAATTGATTCTCTAAATTAGTGAAGTGTTTGACTTACTCTTGGTATAGAGGTGTTCTAATCACAAGAGTAAGTTGTTCTTTTGGAGATTAACATTCTCCATCAGTGGTATCAGAGCAGGAGACATCAATTTGAAGAAAAGGAGGATCCCGACTGCTGCAGATTCAAGAAATTCAACACTTGAAGGACCAAGAAGTGAAAGCTTGGAGTCAAAGCTTGAGAAGAAGATTATTTGACATCAAGAAAGGCAAAAGGAGTTCAATTCGAAGTAAAGGTACATACATTGTTTGTAAAGCTTGAAGATTTCAATACACAGGTGGACACAAGATGGGAGAAAGCTTGCAGATTGATAAGCTAGATAGGGAGAACTATCCAGCATGGTCCATGAGGATGGAAGCACACCTCATGAGCAAAGATCTTATATCATTTATTACAGGAGATGAAGAAAAACCAGAGTTTGCAGATCCAAGTATTCCTACTAGGGAAGAACTTGCAATGTTGAAGACTTGGATGAGAAAGGATGCTCAAGCAAGGAGTATCATCTACATGTCTGTAAATGATTACCTTTTACCTCACATTAGAGGTTTGGAAAGTGCTACAGATGTTTGGAATGCCTTGGAAGAGCATTTCCAAAATACAACTAAGTCAAGGAAGTCCTCACTATGGGCTGAGTTCACAACCTTCAAGAAGAAGAGCTCACAATCAATTTCAGATTATGTGGCAAGGATGAAAGATATTGCAGATAGCTTGGGAGCAGTGGATGAAGATATTGAAGAAGAAAAGTTGGATCTTAAAGGAGACAATGATAGAAGTACAAGTCAAGCCATGTACTCCAAGGACAAGAAAAAGAATGGCAAGGGAAAGCAATCAAATGATGATGAAGGGAATTCAAATCAAGCTAACTTCACAAAAGGGAAGACAAATTTCAGAGGTAAAGGAAGAGGAGGTAAGAACAAAGATAATGCTAAAGCTTGTTGGATTTGTGGCAGAACAAATCATTTGGCAAATGATTGTTGGTATAACAATCAAAGTGGAGGATACAACAATCAGAGTTATAATCAAAGAGGTAGAGGAGGCAGAAACCAAAGAGGCAATTTCAGAGGAAGAGGAGGTAGGACATCATATGGTAGAGGAGGTGGAAGAAACTTCCAATCTCAGTCCTACAACAACAATTATTACAATTATGCATCAGATCAGAAGGATGACATGACTCTTATCTTGAATGCAACTCATGAATCAATGGGAGAAGATCAAAGAGTGTTCTATATTGACTCAGGATGTAGCAACCATCTGAGTGGGAATCTATCCTTGATGACTGATATGGAAGCAAGGGTGAATGGACATACAGTTCAAACAGGTGACAATACCAAACATAAAGTGGAGAGCATTGGATCAGTGAAGACAAAGAATGGAAGTACACTTCTGAGCAAGGTACTTTATGTTCCTACTATTCCTAAAAATTTGATAAGTGTAGGGCAAATTGTGGAGAAAGGATATGAAGTAAGATTCACAAATGATGGTGTCTATGTACAAGATCCAAATCAGGGATATAGAACCATAATTGCAGGTAAAAAGGAAGGAAGATTGTTTACTCTCAAAGTCCAAGGTAATGTGGGACATGCATTGATTACCTATGGAGGTCAAAAGGTATCTGAATTAGACCTATGGCATAAAAGGCTAGGTCATTTCAATGAGAGAGCTATAAAGGAGATGTCAAAGAATCAGGTGGTGCTTGGATTGCCAAACATTGAAGGGCAACATATGGTGTACAAGTGTGAAGCTTGTCAACTAGGTAAAGCACATAAGAGTTCTTATAACAAATCAGGGTACAAGTATTCAAATATGCTTGAATTGGTTCATACAGATGTATGGGGTCCCTCAAGGGACTATAGCATAAATGGATCCAGATATTATGTGTTGTTTGTTGATGATGCAACCAGGTGGATTACCTTGTATGTAATCAAGGACAAATCAGAAGTTTTCAAGACATTCAAACATTTTCATGTCTATGCAGAAAGGATCACAGGACAAAAGCTAAAGAGGTTAAGATCAGATGGAGGGGCAGAGTATTTCTCAAAAGAGTTTGATGATTATTTGTGGAATGCAGGTATCAAAAGAGAAGTGACTTGCAGGTACTCCCCTCAACAAAATGAGTAGCAGAAAGGAGGAATAGGACTCTTGTAGAGTTTGCAAGAGCCATGATGAAGTAAAAGAATTGTCCAAATTACTTATGGGCAGAAGCCATTAACACTGCAACATACCTTGTGAATAGGTTGCCTTGCAAAGCTTTGGATGGAGGAACCCCTTATGAAGCATGGTGGGGTAAGAAGCCTAGTCTTGATCATTGTAAAGTATTTGGATGTATTGCATATGCTTATGTTCCTTCACAATTAAGACATAAGCTAGAACCAAAAGCAGAGAAGTATGTGTTTATTGGATATGATGATAGACAGATGGGTTACAGGTTGTGGAGTCCATCCACAAAGCAATTTCTTGTTACCAAAGATGTAACATTTGATGAGCAAAATATGTGGTATACAGGATCACCAAATGAGTATACAGGTGTTGAAGAAATACAAAGGAAAGGTAAAAGTTTGTGAAGAAATTGTTGATGAAGTTGACTCTAGATGTAGAGTGCAGGATCATGTAGAAGAAGGGCCAAGATTTGATCCAGAATCAAATGAGGCTGAAACTTCAAGAAGTGCAGAAATTAGGAGATCTACAAGAGAAAGGAAAGAGCCTATAAGGTATAGTTATGATACATCTTTCCTAACAACAAAAGATTATGCCTACATTGTGAAAACAGAAGAAGATCCAACCACTTATGAGAGAAGCCAAAAGTAAACAGAATTGGGAGAAGGCAATGCAAGAAGAGTATGATGCTCTACTTGAAAATGAAACTTGGGAATTAGTACCAAGACCAAAGAATCAGAAAGTCATTGGATGCAAGTGGGTATATAAAACAAAGAGGTTTGCAGATGGTAAGGTGTCTAGATATAAGGCTAGACTTGTGGTTAAAGGTTATGCCCAAACTTATGGGGTAGATTATGATGAAACCTTTAGTCCTGTTGCTAAGATGTCTACAATTAGGACATTGATTGCTATTGCTACTTGCAAGGGATGGAAATTATCACAATTGGATGTGAAGAATGCATTTCTTAATGGTTACATTGCAGATGAAGTATATATGGAGCAACCAGAAGGCTTTATGGAATCAATTGGATCAGATTATGTGTGTAAGCTCAAGAGAGCTTTATATGGGTTGAAGCAAGCCCCAAGAGCTTGGAATTATAGATTGGTCAAGTTCTTGAATGAATGTGGATTTCAAGCATCAAAGGCAGATAGTAGCTTGCTAGTGAAGGCAAGTGAAAATGGATATATTTACATGTGCATTTATGTTGATGATATTATTGTTACAGGAACAGATGCTCAAGGAATCAATGAACTCAAGAAGCAAATAGAGAAGGAGTTTAAGATAAGTGATTTGGGAAACTTATCTTATTTTCTAGGAATGCAGATTGTGTATACTCAACATGGAGTATATGTTTCACAAGAGAGATACTTGAAGAATCTTCTAGTCAAGTTTAACATGGAAGATTGCAGGACCTCAACTACACCATTGGAGGTAAATCATAAATTAAGTAGGTATGGAGGTGAAGAGTTCAATGATGTGAAGAAATATCAGAGTTTGGTAGGTAGTCTAATCTATGCTACCTTGACAAGGCCAGATCTATCATATGCAGTAGGTGTGTTGTCACAATTCATGCATTGTCCAAAGAAGACTCATTGGATTGCAGCCCAAAGGGTACTCAGATATATCAAGGGAACCCTAAGTGAAGGTTTGTATTATGGTTTCACTTCTGACACAAGAATCAAAGTGTTTAGTGATGCAGATTGGGCAGGTGACTCAGATGATAGAAGGTCTACTCATGGATATCTATGTTATGTTGGAGATAAGTTAGTTTCTTGGTGTTCAAAGAAGCAACATACAGTTGCTTTATCATCCACAGAAGCTGAGTATAAAGGAATGGTAGAAGCTGCAAAGGAAGTGATATGGTTGAAGACCTTGATGAAAAGTTTTGAGACTAATCATAGTACTCCAATAATTTTTGGAGATAATATGAGTTCTTTGTATTTGGCAGCTAACCCTGTTTTTCATGCCAGGACTAAGCATATAGAGATTCAGTATCATTTCTTGAGGGAAAAGGTACTTGATAAAGAGATTGAAGTGATGTACACTCCAACAAAAGAACAAGTGGCAGATATGATGACAAAGAGTCTGGATGGACCTAAGTTACAAAGGTTCAAAGATATGGCAAGTATAAAGAAGACAGAGAAAACCTCAATTGATGATTGAGGGGGAGCTGTTGGTGCAGACCAATCACCAATTGAAGGCCTGGAAGACCAAACGATGAAGGAAGAATCAATTCCTAAAGTGTGGAAGAAGATTACATTCAGAGGACAAGAGAAGTGTACACATATGTACATTAGCATAGTCATAGATGACTTAGATCATTTTGTTCAGTAAGAATTATGTACAAATTATCTATAAATACCTTGAGAAAAGTCGGGGCATGTATGAGAGCATATGTGACAATAGTTAGATGTCAAGAATGAGGGAGATAGAAGTCATGAGATAGAGGAAAGTGAATTTGAGTTAGCTCTCATCACTCAGGTGTAATCTCTCTGAGTAAATGAAAAGTTTTGCGCCCGATGTTTCTGCGTGTTCTCCTTCTACAGTGGATCAATTGTGAAATGCTTTTGTACAAGTCTAAGTTGAGAATTGCTTGACCTCTGTGCAAAGTTTTAGCTTCCAATTGTAATCAGGCTGAGTGAATTAAGTGTAGGAACATTCATATGTGAAATATGTTCACTGGTTCCTAAAACAGGCGCATATTTCGAAGTCAATGTTTTGGTCATTTCTCCTAGCACAGTTTAAAGTTTTGCATGAGTGAGGGCTTAATCTTTAAGTTGGAAGATAAGCTACTTATGTCTAGAAGCATTTTGTAAAACGGGTTCTATTCAAGGAGAACCAAGTCTTAAAAGTTACAGGTGTAAAGTCGACTGTTTTTGATAACAGTTTCTGACATAGGTAACTTGTGAAATCAATTTCTCAAGTTATACTTAATCTTTTGAAGAGATTCAACTTGGAGTAGATGCGCAATCTCTAGGAGATGATTCGTACAAAGTTTCATAAAAAATTTTACAGATTTGATAGGTCAATATGAATGAACAATGCAGCAGACTTTCTTGTGTTTCATCTTCTTCACAGATTTGTTAATTTCTGATAAGTTAGCAATTGATTCTCTAAATTAGTGAAGTGTTTGACTTACTCTTGGTATAGAGGTGTTCTAATCACAAGAGTAAGTTGTTCTTTTGGAGATTAACATTCTCCATCACTGTGGTGGATATTGGTTCTGATATCTTCCTTGTTGAGGGTATGTCTGAGGGTAGGTTTGTCTAACTGCTTGCTTGTTGTATGTGCAGTCTTGTGCTGTGTGATTTGTGTATCTCCGTTCTATGGTGCAGTACTGGCTACTAGGATTTACTTGGGGTTGGGCCATAATGGGACATACATTCGCCATGTGGTTGCCACCACAAGTATAGCATCCTTTCACAGGGGCAAACCTTGGGATTTGTTTGCTAGAGACGCCTAGTTTTTGTGCCACTTTCTCAGCGAGTTCCTCAATTGATGTGGATTGCGTGGAAGAGAGGCTAGAGGCACTATCAGAATCTTTGTATATTTTGGAAAGCTCTAACTCCTCCCATAGGTTATCCTCGATGTCAATGCACATGCGTACACACTCTTCTATGGTCCTAGGGTCCTTCAAGTACACATAGGATCTTAACTTTGTACTCAGCAATCCATCCAAGAATAAAGCCACTTGCTTAGCTGGTGTGGGGAGCTCCAAAACAGGGCATCTTTCAAGATATTGCCTAAATCTTCTTCCTGCAAGTCTCACGGTCTCTTGAGGGGTTTGCTTGAAGCTGTGAATCAATGAGGAGGTATTATGTCTTATGCCACTCTTAGAGAATTCAATAATGAAAGCCTCTAGGAGTTGGTCTATGCTCCTGAACTGTCTCTCATTCAATGGTTGGAACCACGTGAGGGCTGTGTTCCTAAGGGTTAGACCAAAGGAATTATATTGTGTGAATAGGTCCTCCACTTGTTCTGCTCTCAAGACTTGCCTAAACTCTGCCACATGATCGTATGGGTCTCCTGTGCCAGCGAAGTAATTTTTCATGGACTTGACTAACTGAGTTGGTCTCAAAATCCTGGTGTGTTCTCTAGGTCGTGGTAGAGGGAAGTCTTCCATATTCCTTTGATTTCTTTGGGCTCTATGTACCTCAGGCCCTACTCTATTTGTTTCCATCCTCGTTCCTTCTCTGCCCCCTGGGTTAGCAAAGCTTACTTCTGGCCTATCTCTACTTTTGTCTCTTTGAGTTCCATGAGCTTGGGATGTTCCCGCTCCAGGGTGACCATAGGACACATTTGATCTTGGTTGGGGGAAAATAATTTCACCTTTCCAAGTGTAAGCATGCCTATCATTTTCTATCACCACAAAGATCCTCTCTGAAGCGTGATCTAAGTAGGTCACTCTGCCTGGGCTATCAGGATCCTTAAACTCATAAATCATGATTGTTCCTATATCAATTGGCCGATCAGATTTATACCTCCAAAAGGCTTCGTCAGTTTCTCGGTTCAGAAGCAGATCTATGCTCTTATTATCTTGGGGAATCCACTCTGGTGTGATAATCCTAGTGAGAACATATTTGCCTCGGGGGGTCCTTGGTTCTTCACCCATGTTTCCTTGCTCTAGGTCACCTAAGTCCGTTCCTAGGATCTCATTCCCAAATTCATCAGTCCTATCTGGATGACTGATGACTACATATATTGTCCCTTCCTTGTCTAAGTACGCTCCGTTTTCGAACTTGACAGCTGGGCGCTCTAGTCCAATGGATTGATCAGGATTCTTAATCTGTACCACAGATCTTCCTAGGCCGTCCTCATAGATGCTAGCACCCAATTGGTTGGTCCTAAGGTATTCCAACTGTGTTTTGTAAGGGCCTTCTACCCTGCAAGTATGGCACTCCTGAACTTCCCGTAGGTCTGTCCATGCCTTGAGACATCTCTGATTCACTAGTCTCAGAACTAGGGTAGTATGAATGGTGGCTCAACTTCTGGGCCCAAGACCTAGCAGTGTGGTTAACACTAGCCTCAGAAGACCTAAGGCTTCGTCTGTCTCTCCCTAGATGTCGCCCTGATCTAAGGTTCATAAGCCTAATTGAATAACCCAAATTTGCCCAAGTACAACCTCGTTGCGGAGTCCTTTTGTATCAGTTACTTGATTCTTTTTAGTTGATTACCGTGTTAACATTCTTGTCTGATATCACGTCGTAAGGTATATTTGAGTGTAGTTCCGCACTTAAAGTTGATCGTTCCACGTTAAGTTCTTTTCCTTTAAAGTTCTCGACAGTACAAAGATTATGCCCTTAGCTTGAACTTGAAAGTTTAGGTATTCTTCCACTTGATAATTGCCTATCGTCGCCCTGACTTACTCCTACCTCTAGTCATTCTTAGCCTAAGCTAGGAATTGACGAAGGGGAGTTGAGAATATTCCGACCTTTCTTGCTGATCCTTGTTCTTTAGTGCTCGAGAAGTTGATTCTCAAGCTTGCACAAAGCCCTTGCTTGGACGCTCTCAATTGCTTTTCAATAGACTTGCATCAGTCCCAAGATTAGCTCCAGACTTAAATTCAAATGACAGACTAGACCACTTTCATGCATGTAACTCACCGACCAAATTATCCCTTGCCTTTATAAAAAACAATCCCAAGGATCCCTCAGTTTTCCTACCTCGGGTATGGTTAACTTCTAAAAACCCTATCTAATAATCCTGATCTTAATTTCCACATAACCAGTGGAAGTTTTGGTTGTACTTCCCACGAGCTTTCCAACAAAACAAGAATCATAGCAATTGGATTTTGTATGAGGAAGTTATGTCCGATCAGGGTTTAGGTGCTAAAACAGGGTTCAAAACAGTTTACACAGGCAGACAGGAATTCTTGAATTACTTGGGTTGCGGCCTCACAATGTAATGCTAAACCTTTAAAAGCTCCCCAAAAAATTAGACCACTATTTTTTCTTTTTTGCCCTTAAAATTTGGTCAAATTTGCCCTTCTATCGCGTTCGCAAGTTCTGTCAGTCGCGATTGACAGGTCAATCGCGATTGATGTGTCGATCGCGATTGACAGGTTCGTCGTGGCTGTGAGTCGCGATTGACACGTGGCTCGAAAAGTCAATCAGTCGTGGTCAAAGGGTCATTGACTCTGTCAGTCGCGATTGATGGGTCGATCGCGATTGACGGGTCGGTCGCAAGGGTCTGTCCGTCGCGGTCAAACAATCGTTGACTGTGTCGGTCGCGATTGACAGGTCCGTCGTGGCTGTCAGTCGCGATTGATGGGTCGATCGCGATTGACAGGTCGATCGCGAGGGTCTATCCGTCGTGGTCAATCAATCGTTGACTGTGTCGGTCGCGATTGACAGAGCCATCGTGGCTGTCAATCGCGATTGATGTGTCGATCGCGATTGATGACTCGATCGCGATTGACACGTGTCACGTGTATGATCTGTCCGTCGTGGTCAATCGGTCGTTGACTCTGTCCGTCGCGATTGACAGGTCCATCGTGGTTTGTCGATCGCGATTGACAGAGCGATCGCGATTGAAAGAAATTTGATGAATTTCAAAAATCTAAACACAATTTTGGGAACCTCTAGGCCTGTAGATCATGTTTTGTACTTTGTTTGGCAAATGGAGCATTTTTTCTGTCGGTCGCGATTGACAGAGGTCGGCGACACAGAGACAGTTGCCAAGATTTCCATACCTGCGCGGAGTGCTGGAGAAGATGATGCAGCATGTACCTGCAAAACAGCTCAAGAAGCATGCAAAAACTGCACACACAATATCGCTCTCTCGCTCTCTCTCACAAGTGGAATGAGGGAAATGGAAGGAGGAAGGAAATATAGTCAAAAAACTGAAATTTTTGCGATGATGGAGATGGAGGTGGGAGATGGTGATGATGATGATGGTGATGAAGGAAACAAAAGGAAATAGATAAAAGTGAAGAAAATACCTATAACTCCAACACTTCAACTCTACGTCTTACCATCACACGCTCGTCCTCAAAGCTTGATCCCCGGCAACGGCGCCAAAATTTGGTGTAGCTCAGTGATGAGTAGCACCTCCTTTAATGTCAATCCGGGAAGGCGTGAGGATGGTATGAAGACCTCGAGCAAGTGGAGGCACAAGTGCGTGGGTGAGAAGCACACAAACATGCACACACATACACACACACGTGCACACACGGCAAGACAAAGAGTGAGAAGCAATGGAGTTCTTAGATCACTTTCAAGAAGCTCTTACAAGTTCATTTCAATTACAATCTAACCTCAAAAATGAGCTCTCTAGCTCCTTTTATAGTTTTTGACTAGCTTTGGCCCTTTCCAGACCTAGTGTCCGGCCTAGTTAAAAATTAGGTTCCAGGGCTCTTTTGAGGGCTCAAACGAGATCTAAAAAATATGAAAATTGGCAGGTAGATACTTCTAAAGCTCCTCAAGCTCAAGGACTCCTTGGCTTGCACAAAATGGAGCTACAAAAATACGAAATGGTATTTACAATGGTTTTTAGTGGTTAAAATCACTATTTGTGTAGGGACTTTCTCTGTTGATTTGTCGTACACATCTTTGAGCTCCCTACTTGCTCTTTCTTCTTGTGTGCTCCACTCCTTGATGTCTGAAAAATTTAGATGGCCTACTTGCCAGATCTTCTTTGGCTACTATGTCTGCTTGTGCTATCTCTTGGTTCTGACCCTCTTTGTCTTGTGGCTCCTTCGGTTCCCTGACTGCTGCCAACAGAGACCAAGAGATAAGAGTCAAGAGAAATGAATTAAAAGATATTGTAACAAAATACATGTACATGAGTGTTGTGATACATCAAGCTAAGCATTCTACTAGTCAAAGACGGTCGGCACGACCCTCCGACCATGACCGTTCAACCAAATGTCACACGTAAGAGGATATGTGTATCTAAAGAAGTCTAAGACTCATAAAACCAACTCTAACTCACTCACACGCTCCATTGAGGATAAGCAAAGATATAGAAACCATTCGATTTATGAGGCTATTCTAGATTGGAAGTGGAACTTAAAATTAATTATGGGAATTATGCTCTTACTAGCCCACCTTGGATCCTCGCACACTCAACCAAGGGTGATCATCTCAAGGAAACCATGTGCTAGCAAGGGCCATATGGATGCCTAAATTTGATGCTCTATGAGTTTGTAGGGGGGGTTTTTATAGTTTTTTGAATGAATTTGTGCCCTTCAATCTAGAGAAATCAACTTGCAACCCTAGGATCAACTGCTTTTCATTACAACCTTTGGATTTATCAAATGGATGGCTAGGATTGGTTCTTTATATGCTATATCAGGAAAAGGGGGGAAAAATATGTGCCTTCATTCTCCACCATTGGATCTAGGGAAGATCTGATTGTTGGATCAGTGCTGATATCAATTTGTATAAGATAAGCTTCTTTTTTTGGAAGAACTTTGCATTATTGATCTTTGATCATCAAAACAAGCTTGTCTGATGAAAAAAACATGTGGATCCTCCTTGCTTTAAGCTTAAGTGCATCTCCACCCTTGAATGTGAGCTCATCCTGACCGTTCAACATGGTTCAATCATTATTTGCCATATGGCAGCCCTTCCAGCCTTCACTTTTCTTATTCTAGAAAACTACGATGACCTTGAAAACTCGATTTTGTGCTCTTTGACCCTCCGAATATCCTTTCATGAAGATGAACATTTGTAGGCTTATGTTCTGAAAGGTCTCCTTTAGGAATATGTAGAAAAACCTCCCATCTGAATCTCCCTTATAGAAGTTTGACTACATTTGGAAGTTTGCAAGGTGGCATTAAGATGTCTAGGAAGCTTTCATTGCCTTGAAAATGTGTATGAATGTGTAGCCACATATGATCTTTATACATGCCACACCATATGGCTAACATGAATTCCTATACAAGATTTTGTAGGCTCTACGTGGAAAAATTATATTTTTATAAAATGCACATGGCATATCATTGTGCTAGAAAATCTATTTACATGTGAAATTAAGGCTATAGACTACCTTTGATAGACTTATAAGTATATGAATTTTCATATGATTTGGTGACATTGAAATTTGTTCCCTAATATCCAAAATTTGACGAGCTTTGACTGCTACCTTGGATTTGCTTGATTTCTTTCAAAGTTTGCATGTGAACTCCCTTTGATATCTTTGATGCATCTTGGACATTTTAAGGAATTCTGGCTACCTTCACCAAATGTGTTTCCTTTAGGCCTTCATGAGTGAGAGAGGAGAGAAAATCTGGACGACATTCGCCCCACTACACCTGCAATTCCTTTGGAAGCACCACTCTAGCCTCTGTAAAAAAAACAAAAAGTTCGGGACATCAAATTCTTTTATAGACAACATAAGAAACATGGAAGAAAAAAATTGATTATATGGATGAATGACTAGGCAACGTGACATGAAGAAACATTTGCATCAAAGAAAGAATTGAAATAAGTAACATGAATATGCATGAACAAATAAGCAACAGATATGCCAATGAACAGACAACATTGTCAACACATAAAGAAAGAAAACAAACAAGCATCAATATGAAGTGGAAGTGAACATATTGAGTCATTTTTGGCATCCATTCCTCTCATCTTGAAGAAAACGTTTTACCTTTTTCATAAAGCAATCTACCTTAAATATGATTATAAACAATGATTTAGGATTTTCAAGAGACATCTTTCATCTTTAGCTTATTTTAGATCAACTTCATTCCTACATAAATATGAATATGCTCTACTTACAAACAAGGAAATCTAACTAAACTCTACTAATGCAAAAATCTTTATATATAGGCCATGATTTATTCTTATATGCCTCCTTAGCTTCCTTTTGCTTGCTCTCTCTCTATCCTCTCTTAGTTTTATGATGATTCCACAACTTATGGTTACATTCACTTTTTAGGGGTAGAAGAAAGTGTAAACTTCCTGGTAACATGTAGCAGCTTATCTCTTTTCTTCCTTTTTTCGTTGATCGGAAAGAATTAAACCTCGTTACAAGGCACAACCATATTTGATGATGGAGAATAGTTGTTTAAGCTCTAATACAAGTGTTGTGAGGTGGACTAAGGATGTGGAAACATGCAGGAGTAGGAGCTAGGACTTCAGAAATGATGCTTTCAATACAAGGTACATGATATGCATGTTTATTTATGAAAGTCATGTTACCAAACTAAACCTCCAAATCTACATGCCCTATCTTTTCATAATCATAGATTATAGCTGACTTCTTAGTAGTGACATTATTACTTAGGATACAATTTTACACAATAACTAGAGAAATCATCATTTTCCCTTTTGACTCAAGTGATGTGGATATGCAATGCAATGCAAAAATTGAAAAGAAACATGCATGAAGTGAAATTGCAAATAACCAAGAATGGGAAAAAAAAATGGAATGTACTTGAAAAAAACAAAGCAACATGAACTTGAAAACATTTTTTTTTAATCATGAATACTTATGTTTATGAATCCACCTCATTGTTGTCATCTTCTTCAATGTCCTCATATAAAATATACTCGTCATTGTCACGTTTCTTGAATAGCTTTATCCTTTTACCTGCAACTATTTAATGCACAAACTTAAAAAATCATAAGTAGACATGTTTTTAGACTAAGGCAAATTTGACTATGCAAAAATATGAGATTGAATTGGAAACAACGGTTTTTTACAGTACATGAGTTCAGTAGGCATATACCCAGTGGTACATGTGCATGTCATTCTATTTGCCCAAAGTTCAAAAGGTAAGAATCTAGACCATTGTTTAATTTTCATCATTACATGCTTTAGATATGGCTTTCACAATGGCCAGATGTCCTCTCTCTATTTTACTATTGGTCTCTGGATTATATGCAGTAGTGATAGACAGACAAATACCATGATGTTCAAAGAACTCTTTAGCTTCTCTCACATTCAACTCTTCACAATTAGCAACTACTTTCCCTATGTACCCAAAGCGACTTATGATATCTTCAAGCAAGAATTTGCAAACATTGTAAGTGGTCTTAGATGATAATGCATGTTCCTCTACATGATTAGTTATGCCTTCTCTTGCAAGTACAATGTAATACATTTTGTCAATACCTTTAGGCATAGTTACAAGATCTATTACCCACTTGTAGTGAATACATGGTGGATAAGTAGGATGCAAAGGATTTCTATGTTTGATTGACGAATGAATTTGACAAGTAGAACATGTAGAAACATAGCCATTAATGTCAACATACATCCTAGGCCAAAAATAGGTACTTCTAATTTTTTCACATGTTACAAAAATCTTTTATGACTCTCCCATAATGTCTCATGCATTTCCTTCATTACTTGCAATTGAAAACCTCGATTTCCTAGGACTCATTGAGGATTCTTAACCTTACCCTTAGCATGTCTAACCGTTACGTAGAAAAAAATTGTAAGCTCGTTTCCTAACGTTACGGAATCTATTCGTAGTCTAGCTAGGTAATGGTTGTAGTGTACTCAAATACTTTCCTATGTCTCTCCACTCATCTTCATACTCAGCTGAACTCATGAAATTGCTCGTACTCGCATATATATGGAACGTAGTCAACAAAGGTCACATTATTTATTATATCACTTTCAAGATCATCATCAAATCTAGCTCTTGATAACATATCAAAAACTAAATTCGACTTACTTAAAATATGAACTAGCTCAAGATTTATAAACTTAATATATGAGATCCATCTAAGCATGGCTATATCAGGAGATGAACAATTGGCT
>CM035440.1:137111054-137158554 GCA_020310875.1 Ceratopteris richardii
TTGGATACCACTCAAGTAGCGAAAGATGCGCTTAACTACCTACCAATGCTTGACACCTGGGCAATGCATAAACCTGCTCATCTATAAGATAGCAAATTGAATATCTGGTCGAGTAATGCATAAGTAAATCAAGCATCCAATAGCTTGCTGATAGAGAACAACATCAAATGCATCTCCAACTTCATGAAGACTCAATCATAATTATGTCTCCATAGGAGTGGCAATACGTTTAGAATCTTCAAGGCCAAAATGCTGCAATAATGTGTCAATGAAAACACAAAGCTATTCCACCGTCAACTTGCATAAATGCATTGCCCAAATAATGATGTAAATGCCCGAAATCAGAGATCTCAAATGAGGCATGCAAATCAGCCTTAAAATCAGCAATATGCTTCTCATGAGGACCAATGAGTAGGATGTCATCAACATACACAACAATGATTAGAAGTACATCATTAGCACGCTTAATGTATAAGGTGCTTTCAGTTGGACTGTTCTCAAAACCATGTGCAATCAGATAGGCATGTATCTTTTTCATACTAAGCATGTGGTGCTGGCTTTAAACCTTATAATGCCTTCTTTATCCTGCACACCTGGTTTTCATGCCCTTTATGCACAAAGCCATGGGGCTGAAAAACATACACTTCTTCATGCAAATCACCATTCAAAAATGTTGTATTAATCTCCAACTGATGTACATTCCAACCATGATGAGTTGTAAGTGCCGAAATGCTATGAATAGTAGTCATTCGATAAGAGGGAGCAAAGGTTTCATCAAAATCAATGCCTCTTTCCTACACATAACCCTTTGCAAGAAGCCTAGCCTTATACCTGTCAACTGTTTCATCAGATTTACACTTTAGCTTGTATACCCACTTAGTGCCAATGGTCTTCTTGCCAAGAGGCAAGTCACATAAAGGCCAGGTACCATTTCTCATGATAGCATCATATTTAGATTGCATTGCAGCCATCCAATGTTCAGAATTTTATGCTTCATCAAACAAAACAGGCTCAATCTCATCATAGAGACTAGAGGCAGCCATAGCATAGCAATCTGATGCAAAAAAGGCACTATGAAAGCTTCAATGAGTATGGTATGACAGAGGTGCATCTAATTTGCTATCATGCAAAGTCTACACTAGCCATTTTGGCATAATTTTTGGCTCCTCAATATCAGCTCTCTCATTGACAAGTGCATCATGCAAATCTTCATCAGAAATGGAATGATCTGCATCATGAGATGAAACCTGCAATGGCTGAGAAGTTGCCTCATTAGGACCAGCAATAGATTGTCCACCTGTAAAAAGAAGCAGCAAAGTATCAATGTCTTTGGAGCTAAGGGATGTCTCCTTCGTAGATGAAAGTAAAGGTTGAATAGCATCTTCCACAAAAACGACATCACGGATAACAAAAATGCATTTAGTATGTGGATGATACAGATGATAGCCTTTGCTTTTAGAATTGTACCCAACAAAAATACATTTTATTGCTTTATCATACAATTTCATGCCATGTTGTTCAGGCACTTATGCATATGCTTGACAACCAAAAACACACAGATGAGCAAGAGATGGCTTGGGACCATGTCAAGTCTCATATGGAGCGATAGACTACAGTGCTTGAGTATGAAAGCAAAGAATGAGGCATTTCCTTGCTTCAAAGCATTTTTAGCTATGGCTGAAAATTTTTCTTCACAAAAGTTTTTGACTCTACTCACGGATCGTGGTGGTGAATACATGTCACATGAGTTTAATGGTTTTCTTCATGAAAGAGGTATTTCACACCAGTGTACAGTGACATATACACCTCAGCAAAATGCTTTTGTCAAGCATAAAAATAGAACTCTACTTAAAATGGCACGATGTATGGTTAAAGGAAAGCATCTTCCTGATAAGTTTTGGATGGAAGCGGTCATGTGTGCAAACTATGTGTTGAATCACTACCCTACAATCCATTGAGATTCATCACTCCTTATGAGACTTGGAATGGTCATAAGCCTATGGTTAGTCATATGTGTGTATTTGGTTTTTTGGCATATGCTCTTGTGTCATCACAACAACATCACAAACTTGATGACAAGGCAAAGAAATGTATATTTGTTGGTTATAGTGTTGAAAGTAAGGGATATCATTTGCATCATCCATTGACAAACACAATTATTGTGAGTCAAGATGTGGTATTTGCTGAAGATTCAATTTTCCCTCTACTTGAATGCAAAAAACAGCCAACAGTTAGCTCATAAGATGTGTTCGATACACTCATGCCTTTGTTCTAAAATGGTGCGCTTGACTATGGCCATGTAGATCAGGCAACTGAGGCTCAAAGGGCTAAAAAATTCCATCAAAATAGATCTGAAAATGCAGAGAATTTCCAGCCAAACATCGCTGAAATTTTTCAGCCAAAGAATGTCCAAATTGCTAGAAATTTCCAACCACATATGGTTGAACATTTGCGTCAAAATATGGCTGAAAATGAGCTTGAAATTCAGCCCATGCATGATGTACATATTGAAGATGTTTTACATAATGAACACATGTCTATCAAGATTGCACAAATTATGCCAAAGTGTCTTAAACAAACTTTGCAGGACAGCAAACTGAGTGCACCTTTCCTTGGTACAACAAGATCAAGCTCTCACCATGCATCAAGTAATTTTTTGGATTATTCTCTTATTGCAACAGCATGGAATGGAGAGCCACTTTCTTTTGAAGATGCATGTGATGATCCACAATGGATGAGTGTTGTGCAATCAGAAATGGATTCCATACATAGGAATGGTACTTGGGAGTTATGTGAATTGCCAAAAGGAAAGAATGCCATTGGTACAAAGTGGGTTTATAAGATTAAGAGAAAATATGATGGTAGCATTGATCGGTACAAAGCTAGATTGGTTGCCAAAGGATATGTGCAACAATATGGCATTGACTATGAGGAAACTTTTGCACCTACTTCACGCATGAGTACCATTCGTATCGTGGTTGCATTGGTTGCCCATCAACGTTGGAAAGTGCATTATTTGGATATAAAAACAACCTTCTTGAATGGTGATTTGCAAGAAGAGGTCTATGTTAAGCAACTTCCTTGATTTGCTATGAAAGGGAAAGAGCATATGGTTTGTCACTTGCATAAAGCCTTGTATGGTCTCAAGCAAGCTCCATGTGCATGGTATGAAAAAATACATAAGCACTTGATTGCTCTTGGCTTCAAATGTAGTCCGATTGAAAGCACACTCTATGTATGCAAAAAATGGGGCTGATCTTATAGTGCTTGTTCTTTATGTCAATGACATACTCTTGATTGGGTCATGTGATGCAAAACTTGACATTCTTATGGCTGATTTTTTTGCAGCATACTTTTGATGTCACTTATCTTGGTCTTTTGACCTACTATCTTGGCATCTAGTTTGTATCCGTTGAGCGGGGAATTGTTATGCATCAAGCAGAATATGTTGAAAAACTACTTCAGCATTTTGACTTTGAGGATTGCAAGCCAGTTTCCACACCAGTTGAGACAGGATTCAAGTCCTCAGTTGAGGATTCCAATGATGCATTTGACACTTCTCTTTATCAGCAAACTATGAGATGTCTTATATATGCATGCAACACAAGGTCGGATATACAGTATGCAGTTTCCTAGTTGAGTAGATTCATGCATAGCCCTGACACTAAGCATTGGTAAGCAGTAAAACGTGTGTTTAGATATCTTAGAGGAACTTTGAGCTTAGGTCTCTTTTATGGAAGAGATGTTCGGCCATGCTTGCATGCTTTTACAGATAGTGATTGGGCTGGTTGTTATGATACTCGTGTATCCACTAGTGGTAATTGCTTTTTCCATGGAGACTCATGCATATCTTGGTTGAGTAAGAAGCAACCTACAGTGGTGACATCGAGTTGTGAAGCTAAGTACAGGACAGTTTTCGTAGCTATAGTGGAGTGTATATGGCTGAGATGCCTATTGATGGATCTTTGCATGGAAGTTGATGCTGCTATGCATATTCTCACTGATAGTCAGAGTGCTTTGGTTGTTGCACCAAACCCAATGTTTCATGCACGGACCAAAGATATTGAGGTGTATTATCACTATGTGAGAGAGCACCTTCATGCAAGAGATATTGATTTGGTATATGTGCCTACACAAGATAATGTGGCAGACATAATCACCAAAGCTCTTCCACAGGAAAAGTTTGAAGCTTTTTGCAAAGCTTTAGGCTTATTACCTTGTGGGGGCTGATCTGTCACTCCATGTATGTGTTCACATCATTCTCTCCAAGGGGGTTTGTAAAAAGTGTAATATGATTTGAAGCAAGCAACATATGCTTGGTATCAAAAACTACATGCCTACTTGCTAGCACATGGTAGTGAGAATAGTCCAAATGAGAGCACCTTATGTGTTAAGCATATAGATGATGTACTTCTTATCAGTTTTGTATATGTTGATACTATGTTGCTTACTAGTCCTAATGAAAAGCATGTTTTTGAATTTAAGGCTGATTTGCATACCTCCTTTGGGATGTTAAATTTGGGGCATTTGCATCATGTGGGCATTAAGTCTATGCAAGTTGATGGAGGAATAGATTTGTGTCAAACAAAATATGTTGATGCATTATTACAATGTTTTGGCGTGGAAGATTTCAACCCTATTGTCACATGCATGAAAATAGCTTTACAATTGACTCTTCATGATGTTGGAGATGCATTTGATGTTGTTCTCTATCATCATCCTATTGGATGCTTGATTTACTTATGCATAAATTGTCTCGATATTTATTTTTTTGTCTCTCAGAAGAGCATGTTTATGCATTGCCCAAGTGTCAAGCATTGGCAAGTTTTTAAGCACATCTTCTGCTACTTGAGTAGTACTTGGATACTTGGATTGTTTCAACATAGTGGGATCATTATTGTCAGATTTACATGCTTTCAAGCTAGGCTGGTTGCTATGGCACTTGTGTGTCCACTAGTGGTTTTTTCTTCATGCTTGGTATCTCATACATCTCTTGGTTGAGCAAGAAGTAGCCTATTGTGGCTAATTCTATTTGGGAGGCTAAGTATAGGGCACCTTTAATAGCGACTATTCATTTTGTGTGGCTCAGACACTTTTGAATGATTTGAATGTCGTTGAGTCTTCTTTCACTGCCATATTTACAGACAGTCAAAGCACATTGATGGTTACAAGGAGCCATGTATTACATGCTTGCACAAAACACATTGAGGTGCACTATCATTATAATAGGGAGAGGTTCTTTGCTAGAGACATCAATTTGGATTATGTTTGCATACAATATAATATTGCATGTCTTTTCACAAAGGCTTTGTCTAGGGATACCTTTTTGGATTGATTTCTTTCCACATTGCTTGGCACTTCCTTATACATGAGTGTTAGCTCCTTGTTCACTACATCACTCCTAGGGGGTATTTGTTTATATAATTTCATACTGATGTGTGTGAAGACACTTAGGACCACCGAAGCATGGTTTTCCCTCTTTGGGGGGTTTTTTTCTCTAGCTTGTATATATGCATATTGAAAGAACTTGGAGAAGCTTGTAGGAGGTAGAAACGTGAGTTGTGAAGTGGTGAAGTTTGGTCTAGCCAACCGGCACAAGACCAACCCTTGAGCTTATAGCGACTCAAATAGACCTTATAGGCATGTGGTAAGTGCAATAAAATGCACTATGTACTTTGGAGCATGAATGAGAAAGAGTTGATACAAAACAGATAGGTTCACGCATCGACTAGCTCAAAAAGCTTATTATCTATGGAAGAGACAATGAACTTCAAATGCTCATAGCGACGAGCATGATTACAATTAGAAAAAATCCTTTTATGGGAGTGATACACATAGGGTTTCGTGTATAGAATGCACAAGAGTATAAGGAATAAGCAAAATATGCTATAGGAATGAATCAAAGACTCAATGGTGGTGCCTCCTATTTTACACAAAGATTGATCCCAAGATAGAAACACGTATAATTCTCCCAATCTACTAAATCAAATGCTATGATTATTTATAGGCATAAACTAGACACTAATACCTTTCCAATGAGACATGTCTCATCCAACTTAGAGCTCTGTGAAGAGAGCAGCAACCTTTGCAAGATTATTGTTGGTGAAGAAAATGATGTAGGAAAATGAGGAAGCAAGAGGATGATGGTCACAAGTGTATGTATATTGCTTCCATGTATTGTACAAGTGATTTGAAGTCTTTATATGGACTCTAGAAGCGATCAAATCACTTGTATTAAAATGAAGGTGGGAATGATTGTTGGAGGGAATCAATTCACTTTCCTACAATCTAGGAAAAGTGAAGTTCTAGTTTGATCTACTTTTAGATGGTTGATTGATTGATTGAATGCAACTCAACCACCACAAATTCTTGGAATTTGGGATCTATCTTTCTACTTTTACATGTGTAAAGCTCAAGGCTTTTACAATGGTAAAAGATCCATGAAAAATCTAAAAAAAAAAAAACAATAAGTGAGCATAAGAAAAAGAACTCTCCAACGGATATTCCTTTGACATAATCCAAGCCACGGTTTTTGATGTAGATCAAATCCACCTCAAGCATAGTGTAAGATTGATGTTCCAACAACTCCCCCTCAAGCTAAAGTATGCTTGAGTCTTCATTCTCTAATAGGTTGAATACGTGCCATAGCTTTGAATCTACAAAGCTTTATTCCATCAAGTGCCTTTGTCATCATATCTACTACTTGCTTTTTAGTAGGAATAAAAGAAATGTCAATCTCCTTTGCCATGAGATTCTCCCTGATGAAGTGGTAATTAACCTCTATGTGTTTGGTTCTTGCATGGAAAATAAGGTTTGCTGCTAGATGCATGGAACTTAAATTATCTCCAAATATGTGAGGTTTGGAACTCACAAGTCCCAAATCTATATACAAGCTTTTAACCATATTGTCTCTTGAGTTGCTATGGTCAAACCTCTGTACTCTGCTTTAGTTGAGGATAAAGCAATTGTTGGTTGTTTCTTGGAACTCCATGACACTAGCTTTGAACCTGCAAATGCTAAGTAACGAGAGGTACTTCTTCTATCATCCTTAGCTCTTGCCCAATCTGCATCTGAATAGATTTTGATATCCAAATCTAAAGAGTAAGGATAGAATATACCTTCATTGATTGTACCTTTGAGATACGTAAGTACTCTCTTAGCTGCATCCATGTGCCGTCTTCTTGGTGAGTGCATGAATTGACTAAGCACTCTGACACTATATGAGATGCCTGCCCTTGTATGAGTAGCATATATCAAGCTACCTACCAAGATTTGATATTCTGATAGATTTTCAATTTTCTCACCTTCATAATCACTAAGTTTATGATTCATCTCCAAAGGTGTACCTGCAAGTTTTGTGTTCTCCATTTTGAACTTGAGAAGAAGATCGTGAATGTATCATCTCTGAGTCAAATACATTCCGTCATCTGTGTATATAACCTGCATACCTAGGAATATGTGAGCTCACCTAAGTCACTGATTTTGAACTTCTCTTGCATGTGTCTCTTAATCCTTTGAATGCCATTCAAATCATCACCTGTCATAATAATATCATCTACATATACACATAAATAGATAACCCCATTGTGATTTCTTTTGATGAATAGAGAAGGATTTGAGCTGCTAGCTTTGAACCCTTGATCTTGAAGATATGTAACCAACCTGTAGTTCCAAGCTCTAGGAGCTTATTTCAATCCATACCATGTTTTCTTAAGTCTACAAACATAAGATGGATGATTAGGGTCTTCAAACCTGGAGGTTGTGACATGTATGCCTCTTCACTTATCCAACCATTTAAGAATGCATTTTTCACATCAATTTGGAGGAGTCTCCAATTCCTTGCAGCAACTATATTTATCAATGTTTTGATTGTAGTCATCTTTGCAACTGTTGAGAATGTTTCTTCATAGCCTATACCATGAATTTGTGAGCATCCTTTGGCAACCAATCTTGCCTTGTACTTGCAAACTGATCCATCTGAGTTTCTTTTAACTTTATATACCCATCTACAACCAATTACCTTTTGATTCGGTGACATTGGAACCAAATCGCAAGTGTCCATCTCCTTCAATGCATCTATTTCTTCTTTCATGGCCATTTCCCAATTAGGGTTTCCGTTTGCCTCTTCATAGGTTGATGGTTCATTTGAAATTGACTCTTTTTCCAAGGAGATTGAATGCTTCATAACAAATGTAGAATCATATCCATATCTTTCTGGTTGTTTCTTCTCTCTTGCCGATCTTCTAGGTGCTTGTTTGGAGCATTCTCCAACCTCTTGCATCTTTGCTTTGCCTCTTGACTTCCATAGTTTGTAATCCTTTTCTCTTTCATCTTGGTCATTGTCTATATCACTTCTTGGATCCTAGACATGTGTATCATGCTTGCTTCCTAATTGATGAGAATCAAAATCAAGATCATATGGTAGAGTAACCTTTTGTTTGTATTCATCATACCAAGGCCTGTGTTCTTCAAACACAACATCTCTACTTGTAGTGAATTGCTTGGTTGAAGGATTATAGAACTTGTAACCCATCTAAGTTGAATCATATCCAATAAACACTGCCTTTGTTGCCCTTTCATCTAGTTTACCTCTTATTTGTGATGGCACATGAACATAAGCTAAACAACCAAACACCTTCCAATGTCCAAGACTAGGTTTTGTTCCATGTCATGCTTCATAAGGAGTCATACCTTGAAGTGATTTGGATGGTAGTCTATTGACAAGGTACACATCAGTTGAAATAGCTTCTGCCCATAGATAATGTAGCAACTTCTTCTCTTCAAGCATTGTTCGGGCTGATCCAACCAACATCTTGTCTCTCCTCTCTGCAATTCCATTTAGTTGAGGAGAGTACCTGGTAGTCACTTCCCTTTTGATACCTTTTTCTTGCAAGAACTCATCAAATTGTTTGGAGAAGTATTCTCCCCATCCATCACATGTGAGCTTCTTGAGTGATCTACTTGTATAATTCTCCACATGTGCTAGATACTTTTTGAAGCACTCAAACACTTCATTCTTACTTTTGACGAAGTATAGAATAGTCCATGTACTATGGTCATCAATAAATGAGACATAATACTTTGATCATGTCAATGAAGGTTCTTGACTTGGTCCCCATACATATGTATGTACTAAGTCCAATAAGTTTTTGTGGATGTAGCCTTTGTGGTTGAATGGTTATCTTTCTACCTTCCCAATCTGACATACATCACACCTATTGATTGTGTGTTGCTTTGATATGTTCGGCAGTCCTAGAACACTTTGATCCATGCATATATCCTTCAAGGTTCTTTCATTCACATGAGCAAGTCTCTTATGCCACACGTTAAGCTCTCTTAGAGTTTGAGAACCAAAAGTGAATAGAGCTATGTTCATGGTTTCTCCTACTTCAAAAGTAAAGAGCCTACCACACTTCCCACCTCTGGCTGCCTTCTTGAACCCTTGACATGGATCTTCCACAAAAGCTCCATGCTGGGTGAACCTAACTTGCAAGCCTTTTTTGACTCTTTGGCCTACACTTATTAGGTTTTTAGTGATAGTGGGTACATAGAGAACCTTTCTCAGAATGATTGTCCTACCATTGGAAGCTTTGACATTACCAATCTTCTCTGCATTGTCCATTGTGTCATCCCCTGTTTGTACATCATGTCTATGCTTTGGACTTTCCAAATCAGATAGAAGAGCAATGTTGCCTGCAACATGATTTGAACATCCTGAATCTATGTAGAACAAATGATCATCTTCTTTACCTTCTTTGTGTCTTAGATTCATAAGAAGAAATGAGTCTTCATGTGGTTGATCTTCTGAGTAATTTTTGAAGTCCCTTCTAATAGCCTCTATTGTTATTGTTGAAGTTGTGTCCACCTCTGCCTCTATTGCTACCATATCCACCTCTTCCACTTCCTTTCTTGGTCTTCCCTTTGAACCAACAATTCTGAGTGGTGTGGTTGGTCTTATCGTAGATGCCACAAGGTCAAACATTCTAACCTTTGGCTTTGTCATGCTTTGGTCCTTTCTTCTTTCCTTTCCACTTTCTCTTGCTTGCAAAGTTGGGTTGGGAAGTATCCTTTTCATCTTCTTCCTTCTTCTTGCCTTTCAGCTTCTTATCCTTCTTATCTACATATAGAGCACTAGTTGAATTACCATGATAGGAGTTACCTTCATTTATGTTATTGTTGGCCTCTTGATTGAAGAGTTGTCCAAGAAAGATGTTGAAGTCTGGAGTTTGCACATGCATGATGAGATCATAAGCTATGGTAAAGGATTTCCATTGCTTAGCACTTTGAATTCCATTGAGAATCTGCCTCATGATAGCCTCTTCTTCAATCAGCTCTCCAATGGATGCTAACTGATCCGCAACCTCCTTGACCTTGGTAACAAACTCTGTGATGGTTTGTTTAGGTGTCTTCTTCATTTGGTTGAACTCGTTCCAAAGATGATTCTTTCTTGCTTTGGTACTAGAAAAAAAGAAAGTATCGAGGGCATCCCAAGTCTCGTGAAATGTCTTCCATCCTCTAATATGTGGTAATAGAAAGTCAGAGATAGAGTTTAGTATGTACAACCTTGCTTGAGCATCCCTTGCACAGCAAAGTGTGAGTTTATCTGTCTCCTCTTGTGTAGTTCCTCCATACTTCATTACTTGCTACAATTCCATAAAGATTTTCCAGGCCACGTAGTTGTGGTCATCAAACTTCTCGATATTGAGGAAAAGCCATCACCCATTTTGATCTAGCTCTGATACCACTAAAAGAACTTGGAGAGGCTTGTAGGAGGTAGAAAAGTGAGTTGTGACGTGATGAAGTTTGATCTAGCCAACTGGCACAAGACCAGCCCTTGAGCTTATGGAGACTCAAATAGACCTTATACGCATGGGATAAGTGCAATAAAATTCACTATGTACTTTGGAGCATGAATGAGAAAGAGTCGATACAAAACAGATAGGTTCGTGCATCAACTAGCTCAAAAAACTTACTATCTATGGAAGAGACAATGAACTTCAAATGCTCATAGCAACCAACGTGATTACAATTAGAAAAAATCCTTTTATGGGAGTGATACACATAGGTTGAGTGTATAGAATGCAAAAGAGTATAAGGAATAAGCAAAATATGCTATAGAAATGAATCAAACACTCAACGGTGGTACCTCCTATTTTTTAGGAATACACAGTAATTGACCTTGAGATAGAAAAACTGCGATCTCTCCCAATCTACAAAACCAAATGCTATGAAACACTACAAGCATGAACAAGAAATTAATAAATTTCCAATGAGCCATGTCTCATCCAATTTCAAGCTCTCTAGAGAGAGCATCAGCCTCTACAACATTACTGTTGGCAAACAAGATGATGCAGCAAAATGAAGGAGCAAGACAATGATGGTCACAAGTGTATGTATTGCTTCCCATGTATTGTACAAGTGGTTTGAAGTCTTTATATAGACTCTAGAAGTGATCCACAACTTCTACAAGTGGACTTTGAATTCAAATGAAGGTGGGAATGGTTGTTGGAGGGAATCAATTCACTTTCCTACAATCTAGGAAAAGTGAAGATCTAGTTTGATCTACTTTTAGCTGGTGATTGATTGATTGATTGAATGCAACTCAGCCACCACAAATTCATGGAATTTGGGCTCTATATTTCTACTTTTACATGTATAAAGCTCAAGGCTTTTACAACGGTAAAAGATCCATGAAAAATCTTTTAAAAATACAATAAGTGAGCATAAGAAAAAGAACTCTCCAACTGATATTCCTTTGACATAATCCAAGCCATAGTTTTTGGTGTAGATCAAATCCACCTCAAGCATAGTATAAGCTTGATGTTCCAACACATATAACCCTAACATGTTACTTATCTTTGTACATTTCAATTGGTTATACCTTCAATATTGTATTGTGCTCCAAGCTTCTTCTTCTTCCTCCTTGTGATGTTCATGTGCTTGTGCACACCTTGAACTCCAATATAGTGCCCGATATTATGTATTTCAAATGATTATTGCTTGCAGGTGTATGGAGCAAAGAGAAAGTGTCTCTCTAACAACTAGGCTTTATGCCTCTTTTATTATGGTTATGTTTTATTTTAGTTCCATTTTAATAGGGAAATGGTGCTTAAAGTTTTGTAACCACATGGCACTATATGCAATGTAAAGACTAGAGAGTTATAGTATCTCTATTAGATATACTCAATACTCCACCCCCATAAGACCACATATGATTCATGGTACTCTAAGTTGTATGGCCCCCTTTATGAGGAGAAGCCTTGTGAGAGTCCTAACGACTATGATGGAGTCTACATGAGACCAGCAAAGTTCTAGATGATCTATGTGAGTCTAATCAAAAGGCTAGCCAGAGCATATACTTCAATCACACTCGAAATTTTGAGTGATCCAAAATTACGGTGATTGGATCAGCTTGATCGGAATTACTGTAACGAGTCCAAAAGTAGGTTCTCGTGGAAGTTCGATCCAGTGGAAGTCCAGTACGGTGAAGTGATCAGTTCGGAGCTTTACTCAGTTGAGTAATTACATATTTTTGGTTGGTTCTAAAATTATAGGTGATCCCGATGGTTACGCCTAAGACATAGCATAAGGGGATCTTAGAGATCATGCCGAAATCAGAGGATTAGGAAAGATGAATCATGAAGGAGAAATCACAAATACACACACTATAAAGCCCTTCATCTAGAGTGTGTCCATAATGCCATTGAAGCTCCATAGAGGGAGTGCATGGGTGGAAAGTTTCATTGTTGTACATTATTGTTGACTAATTGAGAATCTAATTTCTCTATCTTTCTATTTTGTGTACAATTTTTGTTAGTTTGTATTGCTTCTCGCTACTCTACTTATGATCCTATTCCGCTGTAGTATTCATTTCGATCAATTTCTCTAACATGGTATCGGAGCTTAGGAGGTTTTGAGTATAACAGAAGCAAAAATGTAGAAGTCACAGAGGTCCTCAGACGACTAAAGAGAGAAGCTGTCAAGCAGCGTGTCTTCATCTACTATTGGGAATCAAGGTGATTCATCAACAAGAGTATGCGGAACACAAACCGGAGCAGTAATGATGTCAACCGTACAAACATTACGGATATGACCACCAACCTTCACATAAGGTAAACTCGATGGTACTAAATACACATTGTGGAGGTTTAAAATCACTGCTATCCTTGATTATTATGAGCCGCTTGAGACTATACATGGGCCTGATTGTGAGCCCCAAGAAACACTTGACTCAAATAATCCTGGTCAGATGATTCCTACCGATGCTGATCTTTTATCTGCATGGAAGCGAAGGAATGCAGATGCACTTTGTACTCTATGACAAGTACTTCTGACAACGTCTTGACTCTTATTCAACACACCACAAAGGCGTTTGAGGCTCGGAACATATTGAGAAATCAACATGATGCTCAGAATGAGACACAGATTCAGAACTTGGAAAATCAGCTCGTAGAAGAGAGGTTTGGTGAAGGGGAGACTGCTGAAGTATTTTTCACTCGCATAAAGAATCTACGGGATCAAATGGCAAGAGCAGGTGCACCAAAGTCAAGTGACGAGATAGGTCGACGTCCTCTTTAAATTTTTCCATCGAAGTTTGATGGTCTAGTAACTACCCTTAATACCCAGATCAAACCGCAACCGCTAACCTTTGAAGAATTCAGTGCCTTACTCATGGAGGAGGAGCTACGACTCAAGGCAAGGAATGACAGTAATAACGGAGAAGTTGCATTCATGGTAAATGCCAAATGTACTAAAATTGATTCTTCGAAAGATGGGGACAAAAAGAAGGAAAAAAAGAAGTTGAAGGGAGAGTGTTTCCATTGCAAGAAGAAAGGCCACAGAATCCAAGATTGTCACATTAAGAAGGTTGAGGAGAAGAGTGGCTCTAAAGAAGTGGCAAGGGCAAGGAGGTTGCTAACACTGTCAAAATTGAGCTTGAATTGTTCGTTACAATAGAGGAAATGTGTTCCTCAACTGAAGATTCAATCACGGTTGACTCATCATGGGTTTTGGATAGTAGCACCTCTCATCATATCGCAAGCAGAAAACACCTTTATAGTCCCCTACAGCCTCTAGAGGAACCCATCATGGTAAAGGTAGGCAATAATGCAAGGTGCCCCACAAAGGGCAAATGTATGGTGTCTTTCATTAATAGCAAAGGGGATATTAGAAAGCTTATAGATGTGTTGTTCGTTCCACAAATCAAACGAAACTTAATTTTGGTAGCTTCTATAACTGATCAAGGTCATCAGGTGTCTTTTCGTAAGACAAGTGTGGAGATTCTGGACTGGAACAACAATGTTGTTGGGACCGGAATAAGGAGGAACAATCTGTACTTCTTTGGGCCTCGCCATTATCATTGAAATTGCATTGAAGCACAAAGAAAACTCTATTGAGAAGTAGTAAATAACGAGTTACTCAAGGCTTATATGAAACGTATAGCTAGACAAGATCAAATATATGAAAGGATTTAAAGAGGTCTGGAATTGAACATATGGATATGTTTTCATAAAAATATTTGGAATACTGAATATTTTCATGGTTGTTAAGAAGGTAATTTTTGGATGGTTTTTTCTCTTCAAAAGAATAGCTCAAGCTCCTCAACTCCATGTGCCCCTGAGGAAACAAAAGGCCGCATAAGATTTTGAAACGGTTTTCCTATACTTCAACCATCAATTCTACAATAAGTAAGGGAAACCAAATGTCACTGTATGTATAGATCCCTTATCAAGAATGGTAGGAAGTATAGGAAATATTGTTGAAAGAATAAGCATTTATAGAGGGAGCAGCTAAAACGATTTTGCACTTCAGAATTTACTTCCCACCTTCCTTCTTAAGGAAAAGCATATAAAAAAACAGCCATAGAGAACGATTATGCTTTGAAAGTTTTCAAGGGAGTGACATGGAGCCTCTGTTTCCTTGGTATCTCCATGATTATATTTGGCATAAATATGTTATTAAGGAGAAGAAACGCGTTATTATTTTTGGAATAAATATATTATTAAGCTTTATCTATTCTTGTAAGAGATGTGCATCAATATACCTTCAAAAAAAGAAATTAATCAAGGGGATGCTGTTCGTGAAGAGAGGCATCATGAAACTGAAAGCTCCTTGTTTGGGGTCTTGGATTGTTAGATATATTCTCAGAAATCACAGTTGATCACTATCTTTTTCTCATAAGAAGCTATCATATTTGAAAATTCGTGTCCCTTCTCCTCTTTAAAGAATCTCTTAGATATGGAGTTGTGTGTCTTTTAATATGGAGATGTGTGTCCTTTATATAGCCCTATAAGCTTTTCTTCATAGTATGCGATAACATACATGCACTCGAAAAGACTTCGAAAATCAACATGTTTTTCCAAGACTCTTCAAGTTTATGTTCTTCATCGAGTGAAAGGTTTTAATAGATCTTTGAGCTTGGAAGCTCCAGATGCATCCTTTGCATCATCTACATGAGAGAGAGAGAGAGATGGAGCTTTTTTTAATTACTTCCACTCTTGATGCAAAAAAGCAACCAACGCATCGTTGTTTCTCTCGTCTTTTAATACCCATTTCAAGGGGTTTGTAAAACATGTCCTTGCCACATGTAAGTCGGTCAAAAACATCTTCAAACCCTGTAAAAAAATGTCTTATTGCATCAACATGCAAGAAGGGAAGAGGGAAAGAGAGACTCCTCCTGTGAAAACAATGTTCTGTTTGCTCCTTTGTGGGTATGTGAGGCCTATAAACAACCGCTAAAGCATGTCTTGATATAAATGCATGGTCTTGGATTTGGATCCCGTGTTGTAGCCTGTAAGTGTTGAAGCTATTGATGGTGGAGTCTAAGCGAGAGATAGAGAATGAGAAAGCATGGTTGGGAATTGTCTGTGTGTGTATGTGTGTTTGAGAGAGAGAGAGATTGGATTTTCTGTAAATACATTAATCTCGATCCTCGGAAAGACTTGTACCATGACAACTATCTCTTGATTCTTGGGATGCTACCATGTGTAATTAATAGTGCAACATGCTAGTGGCCATGTTGCCTCATATGAGTATACTCAAGGTTGTCAAACACATTCTTTTGCTCATAGAGTCTCGTACCAACCGAGCTTTTTGAATGTTTTTTTCTTAAGCATGGTAGTTTAAGACACTCAGCTCCAATGAAACGCTTCAAAGCATAACACAACATAATAAGGCAAGGGCTTTACCATAATAGGAGTCTCGGATGTGTTTGTGACTAGTACACTGATCTTGCTCACTTTCAACTTCTTTTTCTTAGAAAGTTTGGTCTGATGACCTACTCTCTTTGACCATATGTACTTGCATTGGGGAGTCGACATAGTAGTCATCAGGCCTATATATTCCACGAAGTAGGGGCAAGGGAATTCATGAAACGTCCTTAGCAGCTATTATTTACACACATCACTCGAGAATATACCACTTATCAATGACCATCTCATCAAACAACATTATTTTACATGTTATGCAACTACTACCACCAAGATATTCACAACGTGTGGTGGGACAACCCAAATTTATGGAGGGAATATCCACTGCAACCGAAGAAAATAATATCATTAATGTTAATTTTCCGAGATCCACACCAAATTCCATTATGTATGACAAGCCCTTTGTACGTTAGCATATACCATCATTAATACATTTTTCCGCTTCTGTTTGCTCAAAAAAAAAAACCGAAGCAAATAGTCAAAGGAAATACATTTTTCCTTTTCTGATTGTTAAAAAAAAAAAACCGAATCAAATAGTCAAAGGAAAAAGGAAGAGTGCTTATGGTTGTCGATGCAAAGGTAGTGGCTTGTGCGAATATATTAACCATGTGTGAACATCCCTGAAGTACGGGGAGCTCTAGAGCAGGCCTGGTATGCTGCTGTTACAAATGGAGTCCTAGTACCTACATTGATCGTGAAATAGATACCTTACTCTTCTGTCGACAAAACAAAGAGCGAGGTGAGAGAAACACAGAGCCACAAAAGCATGCACGTCTTCACCTCAGCGTCCCCGCCCAACTCCATTCGAAATTCCTCCATGCCCGACCTCTCTCAGGCACACAACACCATCGCCCTGACAGTAGAGCAGGCGTCCCTCGCGCGCTCACACATACGCACGCACGTACTAATATGGAAGTTGTGACATTCTGATAAGCACAGGAACGTTCTCTTCTGTGAGAAGCTCGAGCGGCGAGCATATTAGCTCGTACACTTCGTGTCTGTATGCTCTGCATGCGGCGGTTTCGTTCTATCTTTGCATCAGCTTCAACCTCTTAGCAATTGTTCTGTGTTAAAATGGCGAAGAAGGGGACGGGGCTTCGGGTATGGTTTCGCAAACTCAGCATCAAGCGTTTCAACGGCGGCTCGGCTCAACACAACCGGAAGTCGTCATGTCATTCTCCGCAGGCTTCTGACTCGTCCTCGACGAAGGATGACCACGGCTTTGACCATGGCATGCTAATTACTTCACCCTATCATAGCCTTGGCTCTGACAACGCTAATTCACTGAGGTCGCCGCATCACAACTCTTCTGGTGTGGCGTTTCCTTCTTCTCTCCCTTCTCGACGTACGTTACCGGCATTTCATGCACCACGGCGCCATAGCTTTGCTGCTATACTTCCAGCAACTCGTATTTACTTAGCCTCCCCGCCAGCCAGTAGCGGAAGGCGCCGACGCTTTAGAGCATCAATGAACTCCAGATTCCAAAATCTCCATCCCATTGCAGTGCTTCTATCTCCCATCGAGCGCAAGGCGGAAAAACCTCACGCTGCTTCACCAGCCGCTGCAATTGCTGAAAGCCCTAGTTTACAGAGTATCGCTACAGCCAGCCCCACAAGCATCCTCTCCCCGCCAATAATAAGTCCTGCACAATCTCATGGATTCCTCTTCAGATCGCCACTCCATCCACTCGGATGCCATTCTGTGGCGAAATCCATCAATAAGCGAAGTCCAACGAAAGCAATACGGAGCAGGAATGGATCACGCACTAAAGAAAGGTTTATCGGAATCTCCAGCCGGAAGGAGGAATGTTTTATTTCAACCAGCAGGCATCATCTGTCTGCTTCGAAAACTGTTCAAGCTCATCTACAATGTGCTAAAACTACAGAAAACAGCAACGCCTATGGGCGCATCTCAAATACCTTAATCTCAGATAGGCAGTCTGCTTTGATCGTGGATTGTGGTTGCAAATCTACCTTGTCTTCTTCATTCAGAAAAACGAAAAGAACGTTACAGGGCTGTGGCCCTTGCAATATCAGAAGTTCCGGTGGTTTGCCTCTTGCTCACGAACGCAACTATGAGCATACTCTCAAGAAGCTGAATCGACGTGCAAGGAGAGAAGCCCATGGGAATGTTGATGGACACAGTTCCTTGCCGTCCACAACGCCATCTTGCATCAGACGTCTCGATGGTACATGTATTTCGGTTGCTGAAAAAAGTCGCTTTGGCAACGACATTCCTCTGAAGACGAGGCGTCAATCACCAAATGGCAAGAGAAAATCAGATGTGGTGGAAAGTTTTGCACCGATCAAGCCTCCCAACTCACAGAATCCTGGCTCTGTGCGGGCGTCCATAAGCGTGCATGGAGGTGAAATCAAAGAAAACAAGTTTAATAAGTCAGACAAAGGACTTGGAGGTGGAGGTGTCTCGGAGTATGCTAACACAGAACGGAATTCAGATAAACATAGATCGAATGCTCCTCTTCGGGATGCCAATTCGACCTCTCGAGACTTACAAACTCTCATGTGGGAAAAGGATTTCTCTTCTTTTACAAGCGAAGATACCTTCTTCTCCTCCTATGAGCGCAGCAGGCCGAGCTTTTCCTCCAATTCAAGCTCGGAGTGCATTGACAAGAGGCGACTTATCACGCATACAAACCCAGCTCTTAACTACATGGGAACCCTGTCCTCGAAAATTGCAGGAGCTAATGCCCGTGATTCTTATGGATTTGCAGATATTGGAAAGTCCCTTCAACATGATCCTGATCATGCATTGGTGGATGTAAGGAGATCGCCTCAACATGATATAATGAGTCCGAGTAATCCTTTCGAAGCGGTAAGCTTTAATGAATTCAATCTCAATCATCATCGATGGAAAACAGTCGCAGCATTTAGAGGAGGCATGCGCACTCCCGTCAATAGTTCTATCGTCGAGATTCCATTTCGCAAAGATTCGAAATGTGGAGTTAAACACTCCACGAATCCACTGATAGGAATCATGGAGGCAGCTTCTTGTGAAGAAGGTGATACAAGTGCATCAAGAGACGATAAACCTGACAGGAAAGAGTTTACGCCCTATTTTCGCTCCACGCAAGCCCGCAAAAGGTCCATTTCGAGTCCCGAGTACATTTGTAATTCACATTCGGATTATTATGGAAGTGGACGTGCCCAATCGGTCAGAACTACACGAACTCGGAAGAAGTCTGGCAAGGACGCTTGTCAAGGATCAATGGAGAAGGATAGTGCCAGAATGAGAAGGCGGGCACAATCGCAAACGAAATGGAGACTCAGGGGGCAGCGCGTTGATAGGCATTCATGGCTTAGGAGTGGACCTGAAGATGTCATAAATATCAAGCCTTATCCAAATGAAGACGATGAGGTTAGTAGCGAGATGAGAATTAGCAGAGAACAACATCCTGAGAGCTCAGTTTTAGCAAGTGCAATATATGTCCATTCTGAGCTGGAGAATCATAGGGGAGACGAGGGAGTGAGCAACCAGCATTCGGATGGAGATGCGCAGAGCAGCTTTGATGAGAAGTCCAGATTGACTGATAGCGTACCTGTCGTGAAGCAGTCTAGGGATCCTCTTGTAGATTTTAGAGACTCGATGATGGACATGGTTATAGAGAGGCAAATATACACAGTAGAAGACTTAAGCGAGCTTCTTCGTTGCTTTTTAACGCTCAATCCGAGCGAGCATCACGATACGATTGTGCGTGCATTCACACAAGTTTGGGGAAGCATCTTCGGAGCAGACTGATTGTAAACATCAGTGCATCAATAAACATCATCTGATTGACAGCATTATAAATTAAGTACAGGTAATTCGGTACGTGAAATCAATGCAGATTTGAACTTCATCTTATGAACGCAACGAACCTGAACAGTTTTCCAGCAGGAAGAAGCCTATGAACATTCCATGATCATCCATGCCGGCATTGACCAGCGTTGTATATGTATTACGTCATTCCAATGTATCTCTCAGTTGTAGAAAATTTACGATATTGTGGCGTTAAATCATACTTCTACAAGTTGTAATTGGGTATCGCAGTCCGCTCTTTTTATGTATCACCGTGGTTGAGCACAGTTCGTCTTTTTCTAAATCCATCCTCTTTCACATGTCTGTGTATGCTTGAAATCCTCTCCAACGTCAAGCTTCATGTTGAAGTTGCGCAGACTCAGATTGAAGCAAGGTAAATCTTGTATTGAATTGAACAAAATGGGGATTTTCACATGTGAATGAAATCTTCGCACCGATCCTCCCAAAAAATTCATGGACGTTACAAGACAAGAACGCCTTAATTAGAGGTACTTCTATTCATGGCGCAAAACGTTATACGTACTTAAATCCTTCTTTGTTGCAGCCGCTTTGTGCATAATTGGTAAAGATATGATTGGCTTTGAGAAAATAAAGGACTAAAATCAAAGTGACAATGATATATGAGCAAATTTTACAATGGAGTACTCAATGCATTTTTAAGCGCGTAGCTTTTATAACCAAAATCACATCGCTTTTCAATTAATTGGTATTGCCAGTTCAGAATGCAATCGGCAGAAATCTCTCAACGCTCAAGTCGGTAAATGTATCTGCAGACGTCTTCAGTTATATGTCCTTTGCATAGCGCTTATCCATGTGTTGATATTTCACGTCCAAAATTCTCTAAAGATTCATAGCTTTGATGAAAGCGTCATGAAGGGAAAAAATCTGAGCATCTTTATCTTAGTTCGTGTAGTGAGCATGCCAACGAAACTTTGATGTCGAATTTTACGTATAGGCCAACCGCTTTGTAATGCGCGAATCAAAAACCTGTGCAGGCTTTGAAATGGCTATCCTTTGATAAAAAACATATGCCTGTGTATACTTCGCGTACGGCTACTTTGTGTACTTCTCAAGCTATATATCAATTCTGCAATCCAAATTTATCTAAAGGTTGATTGTTTTAACGGAAGTGCTGTGGGCGGAAAAGAGAAGAAATCGGAGCATCTGAATGCAATTTAGCCATGCATCCTCAGCGACCTTATCAAGCTATCTACAATTCCGAAGTTCAATTAAAAAGACTAATCACTTTGTGATGTGCGATCCAAAACAGTGACCTTACACCACCTTGTGTACACCCCGACATTTTTGAATCTCTGGATAACAAAAAGGTCAAAGCACCTTTTGAAAGATCTTGTCAATCGCCGAAGTAAACAATGGAAAAACAGTAGGGGCTGTCTGTGGAGAGATGATAGACAGGACAACTACTGTAAGCTTCTTTTTTGGGAATCAGCAGAAGCGGAACAACCAGAAGATAGAAGAATGGCTTCGAAGTACTTTTATTTGAACATAGTCACCTTTCTCGTTACATATTTCAGGATCCATGACGCGGCATTGCAGCTTCCTACTGTCTCCTTCAGAGAGCCTCCTTTTAAGCTTTTCTAGACGCCACTTGGTGAGTCGTCTTGGGCTGTGGCTACTTGAATTTCACAGAGCGCTACATCGCAAACCAACTTTTCCTCCATGTTCAATTACTTCAACCTTCACACTCCCGTTCCTGGGGAAGAAGAGCCTAAATCTCACAGACAATTTCCTCATCTAAGAGTTTGAGAGCAAATGGTTCATGGAGTCTTCCTTGCAAACATCTCTTCTCTGAAATCTGTGCGTTGAGGCCATGTAAGTCGTAGCTCCAAGCTTTGTTTCCTTCTAGAAGGCTTCAATGCAGTCACCGTGATGTTACCATTCTGTCATCACACTCAGCGAGTATTGAACACACAAGTTTCCAATAAGTCTATGCTACTGCTGATCCCAATGTGCTTTCTTTGATAGGATTGAGGCCACGTTCATGTCCATAACTATATTTTGTAGGAGCATGTGCTGCGTTTGGGTGCATCAAGGAGCTCACCGTTGACTTGCTTAACAGGAAAATCCCCCTTCCCCTAAGAAAGGTGCAGATTCCAAAGAGCATTGCAAGATTCTGCTAGGCAAAGGCAAGTGACTTTCAACTTTGAATAGTGACCCAAATCATGAAACCATGTGTGGGCATGTCAAGAGTGTCTTGCTTTCAGTGGTCTCTCTTTTCTCTTTATCTCCATGTATCTACCTATCCATCAATCTATAATATTTCTTTCTTTCTTTCTCTCTCTCTCTCTCTCTCTCTCTCTATATATATATATATATATATATATATAACACACGAAAGAGGTCGAAGAGATCGATAATTATAATGATATAGGCACGTGGGAAAACTTGCAAAGGTTTCCTTTTTTATCTCTCGTTTCCCGTTTGTTTTGTTTTCTATCTTCACATGTACTAAAAACGTTTCCTTTCAGCACCTCTCTCTTTTTCTCTCTCTCTCTCTCTCTCTCTCTCTCTCTCTCTATATATATATATATATATATATATATATATATATAGTTCTATGTGCGCAAGATAAGACAGAGAGACAGAGAAAAACATATTCATGGTCTTATCAGCGACTTGAAGAAGATAGGTATAATTTCTCTTTTTAATGAATGATCACATGTGATTTTGATTAATTCCTCTTCCATGAAAACTTTTGATTTGTATCAATAAAGAAGGAGACTTAGTTTCGAGTTTAACGATACATGAAAGACTTCTCAATCTATCTCTAAAGACTTCTCAAGCTATCTCTACAACCTGGGAACCCGCTTCAGCTTCATAAAATTGGTTTTCATCACGCATTCTTGCAAGTTTCTAAAATGAGGCTTCTTATCACAATTCATGATCCTCTTGTGAAGTAGTGAAAGTGAACTTCGTAACAAAGGTTATGTAGAAATTTTTCAAAAATTTGCAGCATTCCTTTTATGTTCGAGCTTTCGGGAGGCTTCACCTCTTGTTTCCTTTCAAAGTAGACAAAATGTCCAATAGCCTTGCCAAAGAGGGTCTGTTGTTAAAATAAGTTACTTCCTCAGCTTTTATGCATGCCCATAAACGCAATGGGCTATTTATTATTATAATATATATATATATATATATATATATATGCATTTTTTGGGCTTCTAAGCTTCGTCCTCATGCTATTTGGGTGCATTTCTTAGTCCTTGAAATCTACCAGGGGCATCAAAGTAGATCACTGCTTCTCCAGGTCCTCCGCGCACACTCTTATTAACTATATTAGATTTTGAAGAAATTTGGTGAGTTGGCTTTAGACAATATATAATATCAGATAACTTGAAGAGATCCCTCAAAAGTGCATTTGGGACCTTTTTTCTCTCAAAAAAAGTTAAAGTATAATAAACATCGAAAGATTGCAAGAAAATTAGGGAGAAATACAAAGCAAATTTATGCGTATAAATAAAGGTTAAATCATACTAAAGAGGGAGAAAGAGAAATTGAAGAAAATTAGGGATAATTACAAAGCAACTTTATGAGCTTGATGTACCCTTCATGGGGGATCCATTTTCCTTTGGATGTATTGCTTTGAATAACAAAGATCATTGCACAAAAAAATAGGAACCTACTTTATAATTCTTGATTCTTCTTCTAAGGGACTCTAACGATTTTTATATGCCTATCTCTTTGGGTAGATTAAAAACTTGGTTCTCAACAACTATTTCTTTTAAGATTTTCCACAAAAACGACCTCCCCTTGAATGGAGTTCTAGAGGGTTGGAAAGCATCCCATCATCTCCCCTAGATGAACTTCTTCCTTTGACATTTTCTAATCAAACTAGAGGACCCTATACATAGTGTTTCAAATCTTCACCTTTTCTAGTCACATGAAAAAGAGTTTCCCAATGTATGCCTCATGTGTAATGCACCTCTTACACACTACAAGGAATACGGGCGTATAGCGATGGTTAAGGCGACATAAATTCGTCGCTATAAAATTGCAACCTGCATCGTAATGACCGTCACGCATGGACCGTCGATTAAAAGATGACACGAACGACGCGTTTTCCGATGAATACTACGACGGCAACTGCGACGCTCACCTGTAGCGTCGCCAACAGGACGGTTCCAAAAAAGCGACGCTTAAAACGTCGCATACGCGACGCTGTTTTGATGCATGTATCATGGCTTGCATGCATGTTTTTACGTCGTTTATGCGACGCATGTATCATCGCTTACACGACGGTCTGTTGACGGGAAAAATTAAAACGTTGGAGGCTCTTCGATCGGCATTTTCACGCATCTGATCGAAGAGCTCTCCAACGTTCGCAGTTGCGCTGCGCTTACGAGCTAAAGCAAGTATATGCAGGTCTGTGTTTCTCTCTTTCTACATCTTTTTCGCTTTGAATTCTCTCTCTCTCTCTCTTTGTTGACTCTCTCTCTTGTTCTCCTAATTGTTGACTCTTGTTCTTGAAATGTTATAGAAGTTCAAGTTTGCCAACATCTATATATCTACATCTTAAAAATACAACATGAACGAAAGAAAGGAGAAAATAACACTACATACATGCAACTTTGCATCGGTATATTTATTGCAATATTATTGGTTAAGATTTCAATCATCCACAATTTACTAGAGTGGTTCATAATTCATGAGTAGTTGCTTACATGGATATATGTGACATGATATTTGGAGAACTCCAAAGAGAATTTTTAAAAATATTGAAATAAAAAAAAAAACAACATAAGTTGGGTGTCATTAGCTAGTATGAATATGATGTTTGATATTCAAGAACTCTCTTCATTAATTCACCCTTGGAATCATCGACATGCACAATAGCAAAAGGTACAAAACTCTCTTCATTTATTCACCTTGGGATCTATTGTCGAACTGGAAGAGGAAATGGACGAGAACTGTGGTGATAGGGTTCTTCCATCTGCAAATATCAGAAAACCACCTCCCAACGGCGATCATACCCGACAGAACACCCAAGATCCTGAACCACTTAGCCTTGCTCTTGCGCATGCTCCACAGATTGCTATCCACATCATTGTCAACTACATCCTTGACAGTGAACTCGTGAATGCTGGTGTCAATATCTTTCATATCTTCATCCATTGGTGTCAATATTCTACCCATAGAATGCCTTTTTTCATAAAAAATATTATTATGAAAGTATTATTGTAATTAATACACACAGCTTCAATGAATGCATCACACAGCTTCTGTTTGGTATACTTTATCTATCCTCTTACTTTCTATCACAGATATACGTCTCTCCCTTTAAACCATATGCAAGTCTCATCGCCAGCAAAGTGCTTCTGTCATGGGAGCTGGACGTAAGACCGAAACATACAAAGGCCTTCATTCTCCTTCCTCTTGGGCTAGCCATTCTCCTTCATCACCGCTCCCGTTCTTGAACCTTCCAGCGGAGGAGCTTGCTGCTGTGATTTTTGGCTGTGACCATGCGACTTACAATGAATGTGTCACACAGCTTCCGTTTGGTATACTTTATCTATCCTCTTACTTTCTGATAAAAAGTTGCATGGTATTTCTGAGGCAGATAGCTATGGAGAGATGAACATCAATCCATATGTCTGGACTGATGGGAAGCAGAAGACACGTTTTTCAGCTCAGGTTCTTTGCTTAGATTTAATAATCTCTAATATTACATTAGATCACTGTCTGAGGTGTAATGAGGTTTTGTTTACATGTAGGCACGCATACGGGTGAGATGTCAGTGTGCACCATTAACAGAAAAGCATATACAAGGGAGCATTAGCAGCGAAGAGGAAATGGACGAGAACTGTGGTGATAGGGTTCTTCCATCTACAAATATCAAAAAACCACCTCCCAACTGCGATCATACCCGACAGAACACCCAAGATCCTGAACCACTTAGCCTTGCTCTTGCGCATGCTCCACAGATTGCTATCCCCATCATTGTCAACTACATCCTTGACAGTGAACTCGTGAATGCTGGTGTCAATATCTCTCATATCTTCATCCATTGGTGTCAATATTCTACCCACAGAATGCCTTCATTCATAAAAAATATTATTATGAAAGTATTATTGTAATTAATACACACGTAGCATATGATCTCATTACATAAATTTGTAATTAACGTTTTCCAACAAACTCTAAAATTACTCTTACAAGTCTCATCGCCAGCAAAGTGCTTCTGTCATGGGACCTGGACGTAAGACCAAAACATACAAAGGCCTCATTCTGACCATGCGACTTACAATGAATGCGTCACACAACTTCTGTTTGGTATACTTTATCTATCCTCTTACTTTCTATCACAGATATATGTCTCTCCCTTTAAACCATATGCATGAACAATAGCTTGATCATTAGCTTTTGTGCATGTCCAGGCCTTCGAGCTTCTCATATCATCTATGTAAAGAATGTCCGACCAAGGATGCCACTATTTTTGTTTAATAACATTGATAAAAAGTTGCATGGTATTTCTGAGGTAGATAGCTATGGAGAGATGAACATCAATCCATATGCCTGGACTGATCGGAAGCAGAAGACACGTTTTTCAGCTCAGGTTCTTTGCTTAGATTTAATAATCTCTGATATTACATTAGATCACTGTCTGAGGTGTAATGAGGTTTTGTTTACATGTAGGCACGCATACGGGTGAGATGTCAGTGTGCACCATTGTCAGAAAACATATACAAGGGAGCATTAGCAGCGAATTATGTGAATTATTCAAAGAAGAAAATCCTATTTGAGTTAATTCATGTGCGACATATAAGCTTATATCTCTTTTCATGTAGGCTCGTTGAGTGTCAGTAGACAGGTTGTGGGTTTACAACGTGGGTCCATCAACAAAGGAGAAGAATATACAAGGGTGTGTATGTGTATGCATGTATGTATGCATATGTGTGTGTATGTGTGTGTATGCTTTATGTATGCATATGTGTGTGTATGCATTATGTATGTGTATGTATGCATGTGCATTATGTATGCATGTGCATTATGTATGCATATGCATTATGGATGTGTATGTATGCATATGCATTATGCATGTGTATGTATGCATGTGCATTGTGTATGCATATGTGTGTGTATGCATGTAAGTATGTATGTATGTATGCATATGCATATGCATATGTATGCATGTATGTGTATGTGTGTGCATGTCTCTCTATGTGTGTCTGTATGCATATATGTGTGTGTATGTGTGTGTAGGTGTGTGTATGTGTGTGTGTGTATGTGTGTGCGTATGTGTGTGTGTATGTGTGTGTGTATGTGTGTGCATGTGCATTATGTATGCATATGTGTGTATATGTATATATGTGTGTGTGCATGTATATGTGAGTGTGTATGTATGTATATGTGTGTGTATGCAACATTATGTGTGTATGTGTGTATATGTGTGTGTATTTGTGTATATGTGTGTATGCAACATTATGTGTGTGTGTGTGTGTCTATGTGTGTATATGTGTGTGTATGCATATGTATGTGAGTGTAAGTGTGTGTGTGCGCATACCTGGTCTCTCTCTCTCTCGCTCTCTCTCTCTCTCTCTCTCTCTCTCTCTCTCTCTCTCTCTCTCTCTCTCTCTCTCTCCCTCCCTCCCTCCCTCCCTCCCTCCCTCCCTCCCTCCCTCCCTCCCTCCCTCCCTCCCTCCCTCCCTCCCTCCCTCCCTCCCTCCCTCCCTCCCTCCCTCCCTCCCTCCCTCCCTCCCTCCCTCCCTCCCTCCCTCCCTCCCTCCCTCCCTCCCTCCCTCCCTCCCTCCCTCCCTCCCTCCCTCCCTCCCTCCCTCTCTCTCTCTCTCTCTCTCTCTCTCTCTCTCTCTCTCTCTCTCTCTCTCTCTCTCTCTCTCTCTCTCTCTCTCTCTCTCTCTCTCTCTCTCTCTCTCTCTCTCTCTCGTTCTCTTGCTCTCGTCCAGATCTCGGCACATATGTGCCGGGAGAAATCAAAATTTTTTTGAACATTCTGAAGTGTCGCTTACGCGATGCTCTCGAATGGAAGACGCATATGCGATGCTCTCCAGTTTGCCCATGTCGCACATACCGTCGCTAGCAAGCGACTTTCTTTGCGACGCACAGATTAGCATCGCTTAAGCGACGCACACTTGAGTCTGCGACGCACCCCGCCTAAAAATCCAAATTTCAAAAATACGACCGTCGCTTATGCGACGCTTGCGTCACGTAAGCGACGGTCCCTGTAATTTTTTCGCTTCGGCGGCATCGCTATGCCCCCCTATTTCTTGTAGTGACACCATGATGAGGACTTACAGAGATTGTGAGATTTGGTGTTTGTCCATATCCATATGGGTGAGTGATAAAGTGAGAAAGCATGAATAAAAGTACAAACAAGAGAGAAGACGGAGATCGACACATAAAGAAATATGATGGTTGGAAGATATCTCTATTGATCGATGACAAAAAATGATCAATAATATGAGGATGAATGAAGTGAGAACTATAAGAAAATCCCTAGTACTATGTACCACCATATATGATTGTATCATGTTAGATATGCTCAATACTCCAACTCATGTGACCACAAATGATGAGGTCTATGTGTGACCGTTGATGGTTGTAGATGATCTTTGTGAGCCTAGCTATTAGGTTAGGTAGGGCATAGACTTCCAGGCCACTCGCTTGCCAGGGGGCTTGCCCCCTTCTGCAGGGTTCGGGGGGCATACCCCCCTGGCCCGTAGGGCCAAGATGGTAGGACTTCAGGTCGTGAAGATATTTTCGGATTGTATATTTTACTGACTATTTTGTATCTTCTGACTACGTTTATCTATACCGAACCGCCTTCTTAAAGCTATATAAGCACCACCCCGCTTGAGCTTTACATAGCATTGCGCAATAGTAAGCCCTTCATCTAGAGTCTATCTAGATCACCATCTAAGCTCCACATTGGGAGCGCACGGGTGGACAACACCATCATTGTAACTACATTATGCTCCGTAGTTTGAGAATTTGAGTTCTCTATGCCTCAGTCTGCGTCTACCTTTGGCTGCATTTTTCTCTCAACTCTGTCTACAGTCTATTCTGCTGTGCTGTTATTTTTCTTACAATCATGTCTATGTGTTTACATGTGAAAAAAATATATAGCCATCTCTAGAGTAAAATGTGCCCATGTATAGGGAAATGGTTCACATGAGAGTTACTTGAGAGACACATAAGTGGAACAAACCCCTTAGAGCGAATGATGTGAACACATATAGGGAGTAATATATGATCCACCTACAAGTTAATAAGCCTAAACCTTTGTGAAAAGCTTCAAACTAATCTTGTGGAAAAGCTTTGGTAGATATGTAATATCACATTATCTTGTCTAGGCACACATAACCAATCAATATCTCGAGCATGAAGGTGCTCTTTGAGTTAATAACAATGAACCTCGATGTGCCTTGTGTGCACATGAAACACCATATTTCTTGCAACCACCAGTTGCACTCTCATTGTGAGTGAGAATATGTGTAGGTGCAGGAATCTTGATGCGTAGATGTATCTTTAAGCATATCAAGCATATACAATCCACTATAGATGTGAATGCTACCCTATAGTCAACTTCAAAAATTGACATGGCCACAATAGGTTGCTTCTTAATCAATCAACATATGCAGGATCCTCCAAGGAAAACATAATTACCACTATGGCACACTCATGTATTCTAACAAGCAGCCCAATCACTATTTATAAAAGCATACAAGCATGGATGAGCATCTCTACTAGAAAAGAGACCCAGACCGAGAGTCCATTTGAAATATCTAGACACATGCTTTACCACTTGTCAATGCTTAATGTCAGGACTATGCATAAATTGGCTCAACTTGAAAATTGCAATCTATATGTCTGCCTTTGCCTTTGTGTTACGTGCATATATCAAACATCCAACAACTTTCTAATGAAGAGAGCTATCAAATGCATTGTCATCATCAATTGGGAACATAAATAATGTTTCCAATAGAGATAGACTTGTAATCCTCAAAACCAAAATGTTGAATTAGTTCTCAATATCATTTTCTCGATGCAAAACAATTCCCCTCTCGTGGATACACACTGGATGCCAAGATAACAATCCAAAAGATCAAGATATATGACATCAAAAGTATGTTGCAAATCAACCATAATCATGCTAATTTTTGTGCCACACTCCAACTAAGAAAATGTCATCAAAATAAAGAATAAACTCTATAAATTCGGCCCCATTTGCATGCATGCATCATTTGAGATGTCATATTTGGGGCATTTTCAACAGTATTATTTGGGCAATATTGAGTTTATGCAAGTTGATGGCAGAATAGCTTTGTATCAAACAAAATATATTGACACATTATTGTAGTGTTATGGCCTTGAAGACTTCAAACCTATTACCACTCCTATGGACACAGGTTTATGATTGAGTCTTCATGATGCTAGAGATGCATTTGATGTTGTTCTCTATCAAAAAGGTTGTTGGATGCTTGATTTACTTATGCATTACTCGGCCAGATATTCAGTTTGTTGTCTCACAGATGAGCAAGTTTATGCATTGCCTAGATGTCAAGCATTAGCAAGAGGTTAAGCGCATCTTTCCCTACTTAAGTGCTACCAGATTACCTGGATTGTTTTATCCCAAGGGGGGATCACTACAGCCACATTTACATGCTTTGTCTAACTCTAACTAGCCTGGTTGCTATGACACTCATATGTCCATGCTATGACACTCATGTGTCCACTAGTGGTTTTTGCTTCATGCTTGGTAGCTCATGTGTATCTTGGTTGAGCAAGAAGCAGCCTACTATGGCCACTTTTAGTTGTGAGGCTGAGCATAGGAAACCTTTCACAGTGGCTATTGAATGTGTGTGGCTCAGATGCCTTATGGCTGATTTGGGTGTTGGTGAGTCTTCTGCCACCACCATCTTCACTGATAGTAAGAGTGCATTGGCAGTTGCGAGGAACCCTGTGTTCCATGTTCGCACTAAGCACATTGAGGTGCACTATCATTATGTCAAGGAGAGGTGCTCTAATGGAGAGATTAGTTTGGCATATGTGCCCACACAAGAGAACACTCCAGGCCTTTTCAGAAAGGCTCTACCTAAGGAGAGGTTTGAAGCTTTCCACAAAGCTTTGGGCTTACTTTCTTTTGTGGATTGATTCCACATAGCTTGGCAATTCCTTATACATGAGTGCCAGCTTCTTGGTCATTGCATCACTCCCAAGGGGGATTTGTTGATATATTTAGGTAGTGATGTGTGTGAACACACTAGGACCATCAGGGCACTTTTTTCCCCCTTTAGGAGGTTTTTTTCCCCGCTTGTATATATGCTTATAACCCTAATGTGTCACTTAGCTTTGTACATTCTCTTGGTAATACATTCAGTATTGTGTGTTGTGCTCCAAGCTTCTTCTTCTTCCTTCTGTTGTTCGTGTGCTTCTGTAGACCTCAAACTCCAACAACACATACACGGACATGGAAAACAACAAGTTAAGAAGGAGTTAAACTTACTCTCATACCAGTGATGGGTGTGTGAGAGAAGTGAGGAAGCATGAACAAAAGTACATACAAAATCAAGGACATCAATGCATAAATGAATACGATGGTTGATGATGAAAAATGATCATTAAAATGAGAATGAGTGAAGTGATCAAGAACGATACTTTATCTCGTGTTGGGGATGGAAGGAGAAAGAGTTGGCCAAAGTGGAAAGAATCTACAGAAACTTCCTTTGGATTGGGGATCCCAACAGGAGGGGGATTCCCAAAATCAATTGGAAAACTTGCATTAGCTCGAAAGACTCAGGGGGCTTGGGTATTTTGGATATCGTTGCATTGGCTGACAAGCTGGCCGCTAAGTGGCTTATCAAGGCTTGGAGCAATAGTGAGTCCTCTTGGGCTAAATTGATCTTGAAAAACTTGAAAGACCTTACCTTAGTTGGCCATCCTGGTTGGAAGGACATAGGGATTCTCACGCTTTTGTTCTCCCCCCACCTGATGTCCCCTAAAGGCTCTAGCCTCGTGTGTTCTTTATGGAAGACTTGGAACAAGACCAAACAATTCATCAGAATCAGTGATGAGTGGAAGTGGGTGGCTGGGATAAGACAAAATGACTCTATCTGGTTCCCGATCAGTGGCATTAGGGGGGTGGAGCCTTGGAACCTCTAAACTGCAAAGCAGTTATGGAACAAGGGGTTCAAATAGTGGAAATAGCTCTGGAAACAAGAGACCAACCAGTTATTAGGTTCGAAGGCTTAGACCCGAGACATAGAGTTACCCTCGAGGAATGGACTCTTCTTCAAGGTAGGTGGTTGGCGTGGGACCGCTCAGCTACCCGCCTTCTCTGTGGACAGGATCTTCCTTGCCTGGAGGGACTCAAATGGTGCAATGGTAAGAAAATATCCAGAATCCCCAACTTCAAAGAGAACTTAGATGTTCATCACACCCTTAACAAGAGGTGGTGCCTTTCTTGGACCAAACTTCGATGGGAACTAAAGTTCATGTCTATTTGGACCCCTAATTGAGATCAAAAAGTTCGTTCTCATGTGGCAAATCTTGCATAAGGGAATCTGGTCCAATGCAAGGGCTAACAAAATATGTGGTGTGCCGCTATGGTGCAAGTGTTGCCATTGATGCATCGAAGATTTTCGCTTGTATTGAGACTCACGAACCAAATCAATTGGCAACAGGTGTTGTTGGGTGAGGCGGTCGGCTGCTCATCGAGGCTGTGGAATGCCATCAGGGGTGAGACTCTTTGGAAGATTTGGAGGAAGCGATGTGCTGTCAATTTTGGCCAAACTCCTAAGGAATGGTCGATCGAGAAATCCTTGTTTCTTCTAGGTAAAAGAATCTCCCGAGATAAGAGATCTCCACCGTTTAAACATCACTGTATTTATCTCCTCGAAAACAAGAAGTTGAAACCCAAATGGGTCCCACATGAGGGAGATGATAGATTTATCCGCCTCATTTGTAATGCCCTCTAGCTTGCCATACTCCTCCCCTGCATTGTGGGATTTGGGGGGTCTCATGGGCACTAGTCCCATTCACTTGTAACTTTTCTTCTTTATTTTAATTAAAGTGGGAGAGAATAGGCTAAGGCCAAACTTCCTTTTATTAAAAAAAACTACATTCTATGATCAAAGTATTGAAGAATGGACTATACAGCCATGAAATCCATTTTCTCTTGAATACACGCATAAGCGAGCACTCTCTCTGTTTCCATTGCATCGTGTGAACCCATCCCGACGATTGCTTTGAGAGTGACGTCTATCCTTCACGGGTAGAACCCCCCTGCCTCCCTCTGCCTTTTCCCTTTTGAATTAATAGCATTAAAAAAATAAGAAAGCTCGTGCCGACTAACCCGAGATCGGCCTTGGTAAAAAAGATATCGGATCATCCTTCAGGAGTTCACGGGGTCTGCGGCCGCATTAAATGCAAGTGGAACAAATCTGTTGCTGTCGCGATCATGCACAGATCCTCATACCCTCTGACCGGTTCACAGTGCTCTCTGTCCGCGCGCGGCCGCGGCCCGGCGGCAGTCCTTCAGCTCTCGAGAGTCGAAAACACCAGCTTTAGCCTTTGGGGCGCCCTGTCTGAAAGGGACATCGCCTGAACACACCTCCAACTTCCAAGCGTGCCATGCTGCCGCCATTTCGTAAGCAGGTTTGATCCCGTTAAGTCCCGCAGATTTACTGCATACTCTCCACTCTTCAACTCTGTGCCCGCCTGCAAAAAACACCTCATTTTCTTCCAACAGGGCCGTATTTGCAAGTTGCATCCACTAATTGGAGTGATTCATTTCAGATGCATCCATGAAGGATGGTCTCGGTGCATAAAAAGCTGCCTAGGTGACGTCGAGAGTTCGACTCCTGGAAAGCTTGCAGTCCGCAGAATTCCCACACAGGTAGCCGACAAGAGGCCCCTGAAGTGTACAGCTACGAACTTCAGGCATTGGAAAAGTTGAATAGTCTGTCTTGTTCTTCTAGCTTAGAAGAGAATATGTAGCAGACATATAGACGAGAATAATCGAATTATATAATCGTAAAAGAAACAAATTAGAACAACAGAAAAGAGAATATGTTGCTGATATACTATAGAACACCAATGTACGTGTGGAGATCGCGGCAATAATGTTTGCTGATTCTTTCCCCCCATATTACAACAACAGCTTGCATGGATTCAGGCCAAGGATTCGCGCACATACACACTTGAAAAAAGACATATGTGTGTGTGCGCGCACACACAGACAAGTAATATGTACAATCTATCATCAACTTCAAAGCTCTCATGTAACTTACGAAACACAGACTTCCTCCGCTCTCTTGGGGAAAGAGAAGCTTTGCACTCTTCTCAAACTCGAGCAAAAAACTTACATGTATAATTGACAAGATGCACCCATGATGATATTCTTTTTTATTTATCCCCTCTTTTTCAACTGGGTTGATGCCACAGAAGCAGCCCAGAGACCGCTCTTCAACCTGTTTTCGATCACATAGCCATCGCCCATCAGGCTCATTCGTCATCTGCTATCTCTTCAATGGACAGTCTCGACTTCTGTTTCCAAGTTCTGTACTATGTTTCAGATTGTGTTCCTTGGCATTTCCCATATTCAATTGTTTAATTTATTGTAATCTTCACCACAGGTCAAAAAAATGGGGCTCAATCATACAAGGAACCCAAATACAGCTACTGAACAAGAAATGGCCTACCATTACCAATGCCGATGATCATGCCTATGCTGAGCCGAATGTTGAAGTAAGGTTGTAAAGACGCACACAGAATTTAGTGAACATGACATGTAAAAATATGAGTTCAACAAAAGAGCATGTATATCTTCAAATGCATGAAAATGTAAGAATGCGATGTTACCACATCATAAAAGAAATATTCTTCCCCAACGGCCCTAGAGTATCAATACTCATTGCTCCCAAAAGTCTCGTGCACACATCCACGTACAGATGCCCTTCTATCTACATATACGCACACATGCGTCATACAAACATACATACAAGCGTGCGTACATGTATGCATACATCTATACACACGCGTACGCATACACATAAATTCACACATACATACAATATACATGCGTGCATGCATACACACATATATATATATATATATATATATATATATATATATATATATATATATATATATATATATATATATATATATATATATATATATATGTCTGAATACACACATACATATATAGTTCCTTGATTGCTCACTACTACTTACTTTACTTCTTTTCATATGATTTATCATTTAATTTTTAAAAGTTGACCTGGATGACATTATAATCTATATCATATATACATATCTTATAATCAAGAGGATTAGCATGCACGTGTTATTTCAGCATCACACGTCATTTAAATGCCTAAGTGTAAGAGAGAAATACATTAAAAGAAGGAGAAGAATAGTAGAAGAGGAGTGAAGAGATATAGCAAAAATTCGAAATATCTTTTTAACATCAAGTAAAAAGATGATGGATGTGTGGATTTGTGTACTTTGAAAGTACATCTTATGTGAGATCTAGAAAGCTCTAGATTAGAGAAGAAAAGATAAATTTATGTTGGTTCGAATTCATGTTTGTGCTTTAGTAGAAATCCCTTATAGATTAGGGAGGAAGATGAAAAATTTTAGGACAAACAGTGGTGGCGAGTTTACATCAATAGAGTTTGAAGATTTTTACAAGAGTAAAGGAATCCCAAGCATCAACTCATAGTGGTACATAGCACTCAACAAAATTATGTTATAGAATGTCCGAATCGAACCATGTTGAAGGCAAAATGTTTGACCGAATCGATTTCGGGCAAATGCCATCAACAATATTATCTACATTTTAAATCGAAGCTATACCAAGGAACTTAATGGAAAAACTCCACAAGAAGCCTACATAGGTGAAAATTCATCTATTTACCATTTCAAACTATTTGGAAGTGAAGTTTATGTACATATTCTGGTCAAACAAAAAGCATCAAATGTACCTTCTTACGGTAAAATGAGGATAAGAAGCCTTATAATCTATACGATCACGAAGCTAAGAAGATCATGGTGTGTCATAATTTGGTGTTTATGGAGGAGTAGCTGCATGCACTGAAGGAGGAAAAGAGAGCTTCCACTTTATCATCATACAAAAGGCCAATCCATTATGAATGCCGCCCAAGAGTTATCCCTTCTACACAAGAGAAGGGAGCCTCATCTTTAGATCATGATTCTCAAAGTCACCAATCTATCATCACGAAAGAAGAAAAGTCATTGTAGAGAATAGAGGGGTAGAGATGGGGTGCTCATATTTTAAACACAAACTTAATGGCTGAGCTCATTCAAGAACAAGAGATGGAATTAGGGTGAAAGCATGTTAATGGCATGCTGGAGCATGGAGCATTCATGACGTGGGTTTTTTTGTGTGTTGCACGTTGGAGAGTCCATCGTAGTACCTCATCTCGCCTGGGAATTTTCTGCGTAGCTGATTGTTGTCTTTAGCAGCCATACATTTGTTATGGAGTGTGCAAGGCAGAAGTTTTCTTGGTTGTTGTTTTGTCGATCATGTGCTGTTGTAACAAGTCACGACTGAATCTTTCAGCGATTGTCTTGATGGGTGATGGAAGACATACGTGCACAACACAAAATCGGAGGCTTTAATCAACTCTAAAGAATCAGTTCTTGCATTTGCTTCTGCTCATTGCGCTTCAGGTTCCCTAACTTTCACACTACCAAGAATAGGGTTGACCCAAAAGCTCTGTATTGGATATTATTAGCCCAATTTGAAGTGGAAAATCGACTCTATTAAGAGCCAAAAACGAACTTTGGAAGCCATCACCAGCATGTATCCTTGGGACAGAAAAGAAATTACAAAGCTTGATGCGATTTTTGTGGGTTGCAGAGTAGGAATGCTTTTCCAACTCCCTACATGGAGCGTTCATGATGTGGGTTTTTCTATGTGCTGCATGTTGGAGAGTACGCCCCTCATCTCGCCTGGGAGTTTTTGTTGAATGGAGAACAGCGAGAGGGACTCCATCACTATAGGCATTTTTTTTGCACGTTGCGTCCTGAATGGGGAATATTGAAAACTATTTTTCTGTGTGCTGCATGTTGGAGAGTACGTCGTAGTACCTCTTCTTGCCTGTGAGTTTTTCTACGTGCTGCATGTTGAGTGGGAACAGTGAGAGGGACTCCATCACTATATATATTTTTTCTACATGCTACATCCTGAGTCTGTACAGATAACTATTTTTGTGCATATCACATATTTTGGTTTGGAGATCGTTCCTGAAAAGGTAATCCACAACAGTGTTTCCAATTACATTGGCAATGACTGAGAGAGCTAAACCTTGACTTAATTCAACATTCGATATGGTCAGTTGCTGCAGCTTCTCGTTGTAAAGACTGATGACATTGATTTTATGGTGATGTGTGGGCTCTTGGCCCCTGCACATTTTGTACAATTCCCTCATCAATCTAATTTTTTCCTATTCCAAAAAAAAAGGAAGTTATATACGAGTAGCATCTCAGATTGTGGATGATTGTTGCAGGTTTAAAAGTATGTCTAACAATGTCCATTTAGTTTCATATTGTTCATTCATTGTATCTAACATCTGAGGTTTTGGATGATTGTTGTAGGTTTAAAAGTGGTATAACAATTCTACATACATAAGAGATGGAGCACATAATGATATTAGGTGAGCATACTCAATGTAAAGTCAATATAATAAAGTGGATTGATAAGTGGTAGATGTTATTGTATTTATGGTTTCTTCATCATTTGTAGTGTGTTGATGGAGGGCAATCTCGAACAAGCGAACTGATGGAAGTTAATCCAATACCAATAGTGGATAGTGATAAGCAAGCATTAATATGTTATTGGAAGGAAAAGAAAAGGAAATATAGAGACACAATAACGTCAAGGTCGGGCACTAATGTGGAGGGTAATGCTAATTGCAGTTCAAGCAGCTTGGATGCCATTGTGGATAAGATCATCAAGTATTTTAAAAATCAAACTAGATACTTATGTTGTGAAGATAAAATCGAGGCACTAAATAGGATGTTGCAGAGTCCATGTATTGGGCAACTTTTTGATGCAATGGGCAGTAACAAAGATCATGTAACATGTGCCCTTTTCATCAATCTTCGGAATACACTGCAAAGTATGAGAAAGAATTCTGATGACCTTGTGTTGAAGAGATCAACATTGATGATGGCTCTAAATAGTGATGCATATTCATCAACAAATCAGATAAATATTTCAAGAATTTCTAGGGTATTGGGAGTAAGCAAGAAAGTCGTCTATGATACGATTGGACGGTTAAGTACAGTTGAGTCTGATCATAGTTTCTTGAAGGCAACTGGTAGGGCAACATGTACCACATTTATCACACAAGAGGTCAAGCATCTGATTATCACATTTTGGACAACACAAAGCAGGTTGTCACCAAATAAGAAGGATATAAGAAGAACCCGACTTGGCAAAAATCAATATTTGGAGCATCCTATTCACCTTCTTGATGTATCTCAGGCAATCCTATTTTCAATCATCAGTTCACGATTTTAGCTGATTATACAAGAACCAGTAGCAAGTAACTTATAGTAACAATCTAATAGTAATAGCTAACTAGTAACAAGCTAATAGTAATAGCTAACTAGTAACAAGCTATTTAGAAATAGCTTATTACAAACAACTAACCAAGAAACTAGCTCTTAAGTAATAGCCAATTAGTAATAGCTAATTACTAATAACCATCCAAGAAACAACTCCTTAGTAATAGCTAATTGGTAACAAGACAATTAATAATAACTAATTACTGACAACTAACCAAGAAGTAGCTACTTAATAATAACAAACTCTAAACAAGCTAAATAGTAATAGCTAATTACTAACAGCTAAGAACTAGCTACTTAGTAATAGGTAACTAGTAACAAGCTGATTAGTAATAGCTAATTACAAACAACTAACCAAGAACCAGCTAGTAAGTAATAGCTAATTAGTAGAAGCTAATTAGTAATAGCTAATTACAAACAACTAACCAAGACCTAGCTACTTAGTAATATTTAATTACTAACAAGCTAATTAGTAGTAGATAAGTACAGATGACTAACTAAGAACTAGCTACTTAGTAATAGCTAATTGGTAACAAGCTAATTAGTAATAGATTATTAGTAATAATTAATTACAAACAATTAACCAACGACTAGCTACTTAATAATAACTAACTCTTAACAAGCTAAATAGTAGTCGCTAATTACTGAGAACTAACTAAGAACCAGCTACTTAGTAATAGGTTACTAGTAGCAAGCTAATTAGTAATAGCTAATTACAAACGACTATCCAAGAACCAACTACTTAGTAATACCTAATTAGTAACAAGCTACTTAGTAATAGCTAATTAGTAACAAGCTAATTAGCAATAGCTAATTACAAATAGCTAACCAAGAACCAACTACTTAGTAATAGCTAATTAGAGACAAGCTAATTAGTAAAAGCTAATTACAAACAACTAACCAATAACCAGCTACTTAGTAATAGCTAATTACTAACAAGCTACTTAGTAATAGCCAATTACTAGAAGCTAATTAGTAGAAGCTAATTAGTAGAAGCTAAGTAGTAATAGCTAATTACAAATAGCTAACCGAGAACCAACTACTTAGTAATAGCTAATTACTAACAAGCTAATTAGTAACAAGCTAATTAGTAACAAGCTAATTAGTAATAACTAATTACAAATAGCTAACCAAGAACCAGCTACTTAGTAATAGCTAATTACTAACAAAATAATTAGTAATAGCTAATTAGAAACAAGCTAATGAGTAACAAGCTAGTTAGTAACAAGCTAATTAGTAACAAGCTAATTAGTAACAAGCTAATTAGTAATAGCTAATTAGTAACAAGCTAGTTAGTAACAAGGTAATTAGTAACAATGCTAATTAGTAATAGCTAATTACTAACAAGATAATGAGTAATAAGCTAATTAGTAACAAGCTAATTAATAACAAGCTAATTAGTAATAGCTAATTAGTAACAAGTTAATTAGTAATAGCTAATTAGTAATAAGCTAATTAGTAATAGCTAATTACAAACAGCTAACCAAGAACTAGCTACTTAGTATAGCTATGTAGTAACAAGCTAATTATTAATAGCTAATTAGTAACAAGCTAATTAGTAACAAGCTAATTAGTTATAGCTAATTACAAACAACTAACCAAGAACCATCTACTTAGTAATATGTGATTAGTAACAAGCTATTTAGTAATAGCTAATTACAAACAGCTAACCAAGAACCAGCTACTTAGTAATAGCTAATTGCTAACAAGATAATTGTTCTCAGTAATAGCTAATTATTGAGAACTAACTAAGAACTAGCTGCTTAGTAATAGCTAATTACAAATAGCTAACCAAGAACCAGCTACTTAATAATAGCTAATTACGAACAAGCTAATTATTGAGAACTAACTAGTAACAATCTAACACCTTGTAACAACTAACCACCAACTATTTAGTACTAGCAAACTGATAACTAGCTAATTAATGACTACTAATAACCACTTGTTTGTGTAATGTAGATGGAGCTACTTATACGCTTCAAACAATTGCATCCAATGATAAATATCCAGCTTCGAAAGTTTGAATCATTGAAGCCATATTTTGTTAAGACATTGAAAGACAGATTCACATGTTGCTGCATTTATCACGTTCAAAGGTCATACCTTAAGGATGCAATCAATCTCCTACGTCAATCAAGCTCGGTCGTGCATAGCTGTCTTTGTAAATATGATTGTTCTCTTTGTCAAGTGGGGAAGACATAAGGGTGCAATGCTGCAACAACTGCATTTCGTTCGATTCGCAGCATTATAGAGGGTATTCTATGTCCACGTCAAAATGATACCACATTCCACCAGTACAAATGTGTGATGGGTGAGTGCTCTGATTGCGGAGTAGGACATTTTAAGTGGTATCCAAGAGAGACTAGCATTGAGGAATATCATATTCCTGTAAAGATCTTTGAAGATGTCGAGTCAATGTATGAAGGACAAGTTCATAAAACGAAAGAATTGATAAAGAGGGAGATGAGTCCTAAAGTTGTAGCAGGATTATTTGAGAAAACTCTAAAGAAATTTATCAAGCACAATTTCATTTATTTATGGCAAGCAAATCAGTTTAAGATGTGTGTCTCTGAATTCCCAGGCTATGTTGTGGTTTCAATGGTTGATTTTGCAGAAAACTATACATTCCGCGAGCAAAATGAAATACAATCTATGCATTGGTGGTCCGTACAAGTAACTATTTTTGTGCATATCACATATTTTCGTTTGGAGGGTATTCCTAAAGAGGTAATCCACTTGTTCATATCCCATGACAAGAAGCATGACACCCTTTTTGTGCAACATTGTTTCCAATTACATTGGCAATGGTTGAGAGAGCTAAATCTTGAATTAAGCCAAAATTGGGTATGGTCAGATGGTGCAGCTTCTCAATTTAAAGCTAAAAATCCATTTTACTTCGTAGGAAGATATCCAGCGCTAACAAGCATGACTATGATATGGAACTTCTTTGAGTCAGGACACGGGAAGGGAGAACATGATGGTGTAGGTGCAGTTGTGAAAAGGGTGCTAACCCATGAACAACTTAAACCTGAAGGTGCAATGCTGAAGTGTGCTGCAGATGTTGTGAAATTTCTCAGAGGACATTTGTCAGAGTCAAAAGGGAGACATGTCACATGGGTCTTCTGGGAAGTGAAAATTGACGAAGTGAACAGGGAGAAGGCTTGGGATTCTAAGGGGATATCTCAAGTTCGATCCTTGCATTCGATTCATGGCTATTCAAGGTTAGGTGGACATTGCATTGGTGTCAGACAACTAACATGTTAGCGCTTTCATTGTATCCATGGTCAGTGGAAAAGATGCATCAACAAATGCCACGTTCAAAATTAGGCATACCATACTTTGACTCCTATCAGTGAGTCAGATCAAGCAAAAGACTCATCCTTTTTCAATTTTACATTTGAAGGTGATGGAAACTACCTATCAGATGGATTGGCAGTGGATGACAACTTTGCAGTCAATGTAGAAGAGGACAATGATGAAGGTGCAGATTTCTATTTATTAAAGTGCACACAAGGAAAACAGTTCAGTCCCAAGAATGTAATGGATGCGTGGAACAACCTGATAGCTTCAGGAACATATTATCAGGTGCGTTTATTTTATGAGATACTAGAAGAAAATGTCTAGAGGCTGTTAGAAACAAGACCATCAGCTTATATGTATTCCCATCTTATAAGATGCATTAAAATACCCATGTCACCAGTCCACGATTGTACAGACATGTTTACCATAAATGGTGATGTGTATGAGGCCGTTTATAATAGTATGCCCTGGAATTTGTAATACCCATGCGATGTTGGACAACTTTTTTTCTGGCACTAATGTAGTACACGATTTGACTAGATAATTATAAACTAGTTTCTTCAGTAACCATTTCTGTGCTGAGAAGTTCAATCAAGTGGAACATCTGTTGCCTCCCTAATAAAGCTGCTAAATGGATAGCTAGATCCCTGGATTCTTCTAACATATGGGCTAACCTCATAAAAAGAAACACTAAACATTTTTATATAGAAAACTATAAATCCTGGCAAGATCATTCTTTATGGGATATCATTGTGTCTCCTCACTCTTTTGTTGTTGTAGGTACTTCCCTTTGTTGTAGATTATGGAAGGCTTGGATGGAGGTTAAAAAGGCATGTTGCCCTAATGAGAAGTACTTTACTCATTCTGACTTTTTTCTTCAGGAAAGCATATGGATTGGATGGCTATCTCTGTGGAACAATTGCAAAATGGGAATCAAAGAGCACAAGTGTTGCAAGAAGGGATACTCTAGCTGTAATGGCCTCACTATCAATGGTGGGGTCATTCAAGACTCTACCATAATGGATATCATTAAATTATCTCCTACTTGTCTTCAGGTATTGTTGCTGCACAAAAAGGTGCTGCAGGAGAGGCTTCTTCAATGCACTTCTCACAGGCATGTTCACCTTGCTGATGGTGCTAGATACATGTTGCAGAAATTCAAGAGCTACAGAGGGTTGAAAGACCTTGCAGTGAGGTGTGTTCTTTCTATCAAGATAGCCCCTTCTAAGGATTTCAACTGTCTAAACATTTGTATAACACCTCCCCGAACCACTGGAGAGATTCATTACTTAAGTTGTACTCTAGTTCCAGATTTGACATGATTTTCTCATGTACATGGGCTTGTGTATCAGGAACCTTTGTATCTCTCTGACTTGTATCCTGCCCAGATGTAGGTCCCCTACTCCAACAGTATTTGCTGAGTATTTATTGTAATCTAGGACCCTTATGTGGGATCTTGCCCTCTGTACACTTACACATACCATAATTAATCTAATCTTCTTGTTGTCTTAAAAAAAAGGTGGAGTGCTTATCTGTATTTGGTGAGGGTTTGCCCCTAGCACAGTTTGTAAATCTTCTATATTAATATTCATTTTCTTTTGTTCTCTCAAAAAAAAGCATGGCTTAGTTAAGTTTGATTGGCTCTTCGCCTCTTGAGGCGGGAGCGGGGGTTCAATCCTTGGCTACAACAAGACACTATGTAACTTGTCTAACCCTTGCTTTGTGGGATACGGGGGGTCCCATGGGTACTATGGGTGTTCACTTGTACAATTGCAATTTCAAAATTAAAGTCCGGGGGAGTAGGCTTAGGTTCAACCTCCATTTCAAAAAGAAAAAAGAAAAGCATGGAAGCTTACCCTCCTCAAAACAAAACACGCACCCCTGAAGCAGATGAATTGATGTGCGGGTGGAAGCATGATTTTGGAAGGAAAGTTTTTTTTTTTTATGGAAAACATAGATTAAATTAAATTTAGCAAATATTGTACACCTGTGCAGGGGGCAGGCCCTCTTGGGACAATACATCTTAGAGAGAGTGACTCTCTGCTATTGGTATCTAACATTACATATGATTTTTGAATACATGGCTTGATGCATAGGAGCATCAGAGATACTAGAAAGGTATGCCTCTCCAGCAAACTTCATTTCTTTCCAACAGTTGTAAATTTGATTCCTACTACCATCTCCAAAGCATCTTTTATTTCTTCCAACCTAGATGTTCCATAATATTTGTGCTCTCCATGTGTGCTCTCCATAATATTTGTAGTGGTTGCACTTCTCTGTGGCTTTCAGGAGTAGCTCCCTATGATCAATAAGCACTTGTTTACAACCAAGAGATAAATCAGCAATGTCATTAATGAAGAAAGGATCCACAATATCTTGCCTAGTCATAAGGCTATTCCATGAGTTAAAGCCTTTTTTCTTGCACTTATTCATCTTAACAGGCAAAGGAGAAGCTTCTTCAGCATTCACACGTCCAGTCCATAATGAGTCCTGTGACAAAAACCAGAGTCTAGAAGCAAACACTAGATTTAAGGTAAAACCTATTTAACTTTCATCCAAGCATAGAAATTGAAGGCTTTATCAAGGATGAAAAAAAGTTAGGAGGGGAAGGATGTTGACATGAATGTCAGATGCAAAGATCAAATAGAAATGGAGATTCAAAAAAGGATTTTCTCTCAAAAAATGTATTTTCATTCTTATTAGTTATTCCAACTTTTTTAAATGAGGAAGAGTCTTCCTCATAATATTAGTAACCTAGGATATTTTTTATAAGCACTCCTAGATATTCATTTGTAAAATGGAACCTCTAGGGAAGATTTTTTAATTGTGAATATGCCCACCTTAAAATGTATAGAAGGTAAGTTTTGATATTTCTAAGCACTTTTGGATCATTTGCAATAAACAAAGATTGGATTAATCTTTGAGAAAGAAATATATCATCACTTCTCTTTGATTATGTAGGATTTTGATTGTGATTATTTCCATGAATTTTCTCTACAGAGCTATTGTTTATCATGTATGTAATGGTTCCATTAGTTTCTTTTCTATGAATCTTTTCTTAAATTCTTCCTTGATTGATGTGATTAGTGGATTTTCAAGTCCATTTTGTGTGATATATTCAAATATTATTGGATAAAGAGGTTGTGTTCTTATTATACTTCACACATTGGCAATTCAATGATGTGCTCGGATTGTTGATATTTTATGTATGATGATTGGAGAGGTTTGTGTATTGCATTAAGACCTTTGGAGAGTCGTAACTGATACTACATCTTAGACTTTGTTTTAAAATGCATGAAGGGTTGGAATTCCCTCACAAATCTACTATTGACATTTGAAAATACATTCCCTACATCCAAATTGGTTAGTGCTTGTATTGCAGCACGATATTGTGTTTTGAACTTTGATTAACCCATAGCTTTTACGAAAAGGAATGATCCCATCCATATTTCAAAATGCCATTAGCATCTCCCAATATCCACAGTATCTTTTGTTGAGATATTAAGCTCAACATGTGATGATCCAGGATGACACTTATCACTTTTTCATTTCTTTGACATGTATAGTGGTCATGCTGTTATATGTCAAGGATACTTCATTTAGCTTTACTAGATTTATCTATCAAGACTGATGGCACATTTGTTTCCTACCAGCTCACTCATTCATGAACGTTAGGACTTTCCTTATGTTTTTTTCTTTATATATTGCACTTGTTTTGTTTTGTCATTCTTGTACGTTCCTTTTATTTAATAGAAGAAGAAGAAGAAGAAGATCATTCTTTCTCGCCTCAATCTATGTGTGTGCTCCTCTTTGCTTCTAAGAGTGTGTGTGTGAGCTCTCTCCCTTATCTCCTTCCTTGTGAAATGGTATCAGAGCTTGTGTGGCTATAGAGAGCTCATGGAGGAGGCTGATGGTGAAGAGTACGTGAGAAGGCATGGAGAAAGAGTGATTCACAAATGACCTCAGATTGGTACAAAAATTAGATTTCTGATTTGGAGCCATCTCAACCTCTATTTCGAGCCTACAAGGTGGGGCCGACAAGAAAACCAAGTTAGTTTGAAACACTATAGCTTGCGTCTTGTTCGACAAGACTTATTCTAGATCTAAAATTTCAAGCGATTTTGTGTACTATTGATACACGAAAATTATGTTTTTCTGAGATCAAACTATCACGTCATAGTTTGATAGTGTTCAAGAAGAAGTACTACTTGTACTGTGTTTGTAGTGTTGTGAATTGCTCTAGAAATGGAAAATGTAGATGGAATGAGTCAGCTTATGAGCGATAAGCTGGACAAGAACAACTTCCATGCTTGGAGATTCATAATGATAAATTTCTTGATGGGAAAAGGCTTTTGGAATTACATCAAAGGAGAGAACAAAAATGTTCGGTAGTTACCAGAGAGGAATCGGACTACGGACCAGTTAAGAGCATGTGAGGAATGGAATCAAGAAGCATGAAAGGTAATGTATTGGCTATCTATTAGTATACAAGTTAGCATGATTGGGCACATATAGGATGCCAAGACTCTGAAAGAGGCTTCAAACTGTTTGGTCACATTGTATGAGACCAATACAAAGGCACGAAAATTGAAACTAAAGAACGACCTGCATACATTGGACAAAAAGGGCATGTCGATAAGTGAATACATCCTAAAAATCAAAAGCATATATGATTCACTTGCATCTATTGGCATAAATCTAGATGAGTATGATAAGGTGGAAGTGTTCCTTCATTGTTTAGGAGCTACATATAAGTAGTTTAGAACATCTATTCACACCAGAGAAAACATTCCAAACTTTGCTAATCTGGTGTCCATGATTATGGAAGAAAAGAATCTTGGTGAGGACTCAAAACTCCCAAGAAAAATGTAATTCTGGGCAGGTATTCTAGTATGGCAGAGGAAGAGATAAAGATAGAGGCTTGAGAAGTGGAAGAGGAAACAATAACTAAGATCAAGGTCAACAACAGAATGATGTAGGAGGTAGAGGATAGTTTCAAGGTAGGGGGAGCCAAAGAGCCCGCAGAAATTTCCAAAGAAATGATTCAGGTAATGACAGTAAAGGATGTTGGAATTGTGGTAAATCTGGACACTTTGAACGTGATTGCACGTTGAAGAATCAAAATAACAAAAGGTAGCAAAACAATTATGCATCCACAATTGTAGATGATTCTGAGAAGCTATTCATGGTTCAACATCACATGATAAATACGATGTCTATTGATGTTTTGAAATCAAATGGTAATGTCTGGTATGTTGATTCAGGTGCTTCAAATCACATGTTCAGTCATGGAGAATGGTTTAGTAGTTTGCAAAAATTTCTAGTTCCTGGATATGTTGAAACAGGTGATGACATCACACCCTATCCAGCATATAGGAAACATAGCATTGTCTATTGAGGATGGGAAGGTAAAACATCTTGCTAATGTGCTACATGTTCAAAAATATAACAAAGATTCTGGTTTCCATTGGACAAATGGTTGAATAGGGATTACAAGTCATGTTCAATGTTGATGGGTTATATGTATGAGAGTACAAACATGATGGATGATTGATTACGAAAGGAAACAAATTGGGTAGGATGTTCACCTTAAAGGTGAAAAT
>CM035440.1:137163554-137384585 GCA_020310875.1 Ceratopteris richardii
CATATTAGTGAACATTCGAGCGTGCAAAAGAAATTCAAATAGTAAATAGAAACTAATATGCATATATGAAAAAAATAAAATATTACTAAAATAAAATTACCTTTCGTTCACAACCTATCATTAACTCTCTTTGCTCATCTGAGATTTCTTCATTATCTGCGTTGGCGCGTTGCAAACGACTATATAGCCAATCCATGAAAGAAGATATATCTGTAATCTCATTATTATCGAGGTTACATCTATATCTTTTGTTTTTTTTCCTTTTACTTTGGAGATTTTGAAGTTCTTGTTCGTACTCGCTAAGGAATGTGCATCTATTCGCTATTATATGCTACAAAAGTAGAAACATCATTTTTTTCTTGAAATGTAAATAAGAATGGAACTCCCTTACCTGATAATACCTCATCTATTATTTTTGAAGAAGACTCGTTGGTCCATGCACGTGGAGCTTCTTCATGAACTCTTTCAAGGCACTCACTAACGTAATACATGCACTCTTCAAGCATCCAACCCTTTGCCATGGATCCTTTTGGTTTCTCTCTTTGCCGCACATAACCTTTTAATATTCCCATAAATTGCTCGACCCAAAACATCCATCGAGTGTTGACAACACCTGCAATCTCTATTTCATCTACAAGATGGACTAATAAATGAACCTGGATATCAAAAAATGAAGTAGGAAGTTCTTTCTCCATCAAACATAGTAGCTCTTTGCATTCACGTTTTTTTTGTGGGATCGAGTTTTTGTCAATCTCTTTGGATGTAATCCACCTATAAATATCATAAAAACAATTATAAAGAAGTTAATTCAAAAATAAAAGATATCCAATATTCATACATATTAAATATAAAAGTATCATAATTACCTTATAAGTGATCCAAGACGATAGATCACATCTCGTACTCCTTTTGTTGTACATCCATCGATAACCAAAGGTAAAATATGTTTCAAAACGTTATGCCACTCATGGGTCTTTAACCTAGATAAGCTCTTATCATCCATAGTAAACATGTTTTGAAAAGATGCTCCATATCTTGTAGCAGTCATAATCAATTGAATTCTATTGTTGATAGTCTATATCTCTTTTGTTGTAAGTAACCCAAGGAGCAGGTGCATAAGTCATTTCTTGTCGATGTCTATCAAAAACTGGCCATAACTTTGGTTTTGATTTTTGATCTTTCAAATCATTCCTTGATGCTATGGTATCTTTTAGTCCAAGAAGATGCTGCCATAGTGAATAACCAATTTTTTTTAATATATGCATAGGATCAAGAAGATGATATACTTTTAACTCTTTCCAATACTCCAAAGAATAACATATTGATATGTTCTCTGTGAGTGCCAATTCTCCTTTACCTCTCTTTACATACTCATTATCTGAATCATCACTAAAGATTTCTGATTCTGGATCTATCAGAGGTCCATCTGTCCATTTTTTATACCAATCCATAGGCGTCATAGGTTTTGGACACTGACTTGTTTCAAGCTTTCCATTAAAATGTATCGCTTCTCTTTTAGATCTTAATGGATGGTCATCAGGCAAGAATCGTTGATGTCGAAGATAAATATTTTTGTTGAGATTCTTACTATAGATTGATCTCAACCAATCACCACAATATGGACAAGCTTTATAACCCTTAGTAGATATTCTTGCATCATGAAAATGATAAAAATATAATTAGATTAAATAATATTTATTTACATGCATATTGAATAATAAAATTACATCAATACCTAAACAAACACCATATCCTGGAAAATTGTGAATAGTCCAAGCCACAATACCACGCATCGTAATATGTCTTTCATTGATGCTTTTTGATACATCAATGACAATACCTCTCCATAACTCTTGGAGATTGTCAATGAGAGGAGCAAGATATATATTCATATCTTTAACTTGTCTTTTGCCTGGGATTAAAAGTGAAAGCATTAAATGTTCCTTTTTAATGCTAAGATATGGTGGAAGATTATAGTTTATGACTACCACTGGCCATGTTGACCATTTACTAGATTTCATGGAGAATGGATTAACCCCATCTAATGCAACTCCTAACTTTAGATTCTGTGGAATTTGTGCAAATTCAGGCCATGTAGAATCAATATGCAGAAAAGCAACACTATCATGAGAAATTCTGATTATTCCATCAGTACTTTTATGATCATGTCCCCAAGTCAAAAGCTTTGATAATTCGGGGCTTTGAAACATATGTCTAATCCATGGAGCCAATGGAAAATGTCTCAATACCTTTTTTGGGATTTTACCTTCTTCGCCCTTATATCGATGAGATTGACATTAGGGACATGTCAAAGAGTCTACATATTCACCTCTATATAAAATACAATCGTTAGGACATGCATGTATACATTGATAATCTATATCATAATTGTTGTTTATCTTCTTCATTTCATCATGTGAGGTAGGAAGAATATTCTGACTTGGTAAAAACTTTTCAAATAATAACATGTAAGTTCATCAAAGAAAGATATATTAAAAAAAGTAAATAAACAAATATACATATATATATGAATATAATTTTATATATGTGTATGCTTATGTATATGTGTATGTGGATGTGAATATGCATGTGCATGCATATACATATGTGTATGTGTATATGTATATATGTATGTATATGTGTTTTATAGGTGTATATGTATGTATATATATGTATGCGTATATGTATGCATATATGTATATGTATGTGTGTATACATGTGTATGTATGTATGTATGTATGTGTATGTATGAATGTGTATATATGTATGTATGCGTGTGTAGTTGTGTATATTTGATTTCGTTTTTAATTGTTTTTTGTATATTGTGGTTTGCAGATTCTCATATCTATACCATTGAATCGTCTGGTAGTTTCCCATTTTATAGTCAATCTATTACCTGTCTTGCTAAGCTGTTTACAGATACTAAATAGCGTTTACCAAGGAAGGTCTTTAGTCATATGTAAAATGGGAGGATCAAATTTTTCGCGAATATTTTGAAAGATGCATTAATAGTTTTAAAATATGGGCGGACAAAAAGTGTCCATTCAATTCAAGTTCTTGTTCTTACCTTATCTAAAGTAAGAATACAAACCTGCATTGAATGGACACTTTCTATTCACCCATCCTTTAAAATTATTTTTCCATCCTTCAAAATCTTCAAGATAAATTTGCTCCTCCCATTTTACATGTGGCTTAATACCTTCCTTGGTAACTGCTATTTAATATTTGTATAATTAGCAACGCAGGTATTAGGTCGACTAAAATAGGAGAAACATACGTGTCAAGAAGATTCTAAAGGTTGGGTGGAAAATTCTAAAGGCTAGATGGACAAAACATCTTCATTCGATACAGGTATGTATAATTTGACCTTACTCTCATAACATGTGTATGTGTGTATATGTGTGTGTATGTTTATGTGTGTGTGTGTGTTTATATGTGTGTGTATGTTTATATGTGCATGTATATATATATATATATATATATATATATATATATATATATATATATATATATATATATATATATATATATATATATATATATATATATATATATATATATATATATATATATATATGCATATATATATATATATATATATATATATATATATATATATATATATATATATATATAAACAGAAAGAAAATTGAAAATTATACCTTAATAGTGTTGAAACGGATACATTACTCCATCCAAAACGATTTTGAAGATTGAGAATAAGTAAGCTCGCACTTAGTCGTGTCAAACTACTTCCTTCATATACATGCTTTAGACATTCCTTTCGAAGATATTTCTCATTTTTAGAAATATCAATGCTCTCACTGTCATTTTGATACCAATCCTCAATCAAAATCTACCATGCCATCATCTTCATCATTGTCACACAAATCTTGTACTGTATCGTCTTTTGAATATAGATCTTTCAACCTTGCATATTCCACAGGATTACTTTTGCATAGCCTCCTCATAGAAGCTTCTGATAAATGAGGTCTTACTGGAAATTGTGAATGGTGTGGAGGAATATCATCAACATCATACGTTGGAATCTACACATATAAATAAAATTCATTAGTATTCCATAAATGAATAGAACGTAAACTTTAAATATAAAATTAAGTATATAAGTTATTAAATATGGATAGAAAATTTTTATTCTCTCTAGCTAAAAGGTGCTCTTGGAGGTCTACGCCATCCATAATTCACTAATAGTTCATCACCGGCATGTATGTAGTAATACCATTGACAACTATGTATCTTGATACATCTCTACTCATGTATGGTGATTCATGACTATTTTCACACTCCTCAAATGTGCAATTAGTCCTTGAACTATTATGTAACCCTCGAAAACTATTTATTAAACCTGCTATATTTCCATATGTGAAAGGTCTTCCATCAATATATAATCTTTCATTTTCTGCATGTAAAATCCTTCTACTAGTAAGGGATGTTGCGCTCAAGCATATTCCATAAGTACTCGTGCTTTGAACATAACATGAAAGTCGATGCCAATCTCCCCATCCATATATAGGACCACAAAATGACATAAGAGTGACTTCAGAGTTCGGAGGCACATACAAATCCTCTACAATAAAGAGACCACGACCAGCATTAGTAATAGTGGATGGAGCAATCATATAGCGATTACCCCAAAAGTTGAAAACCTCTCCATCTAAAGGAAGTGGTCCTCTATTCCATCCTCCATATCTTCTTCTATCATATGTTTGTACTAAAGAACGATCACGCAATGGATAATCTCCAGCCCTTTCAGTCTCTAAACCAGGAGGTAGAGGATTTCTAGAAACCTCTTCTTGTAATTGATGAACAGCAAGTCCATGACATGTACGAGGTATATTAACATTATGAGAAAAATTATCATCATCATCATCATCGAGCAAGTATTCTTGTATATCAACAGTAATTTGATTTTGTATATGGTTTTTAAATAAAATAGTGACATTAATTTATATAAAAAATACATACCCAAGCATTATCATGTTGACCAGGTGATGGTGCACGCTCAAAAGTACCATACTCTGCCTCATGTTCAATACATTGCAAATTGTGGTCTTCGATACGTGCCATAACAAGAGTTACACCAACATATAATATGCTCTTGATAGTAAAATTCATCATAATTCCTATCAGAGGACACATGTGAAGTCGTTGCATGGGTAGGAGGTGGTGGAGTACCCTCTGATTGATTAGATTCTGATTATAATAAGAAACAAAAAAATATATAAGTTATGTATCCATCAAATATATTTAAAATTAGATGTTTGATATACTTACAGTATATAGTCGTTGCACGATGAGGAGACGATGGTGGAGTTCCATCTGATTGATCAGAATCTACAAATAATGGTATTTGATATTAATAATGTGATTATTTACATACACAAAAAATTCACATATACATATTTACACATACACACATATTCACATATACACATTTACACATACACACATATGCACAAATACACATTATTGTGGGATAAATGCATGTATTTTGTATGAATGAGTGTATATGCATGCATGTGTGTGTACGTATATATGTGGATATGTATATGTGTGTTTATGTTATATGTATGTATATGTGTATATGTATACATATATGTATGCGTATATGTTTGCATGTATATGTGTATGTGGGTATGTGCATGTGTATGTGTGTGTATATATGTGTATGTATTCTGATTTCTTTTTCTGTTTGAGATTAAATTAACAAGAGATATTGTATGGTGGAGAAAAATAAGAGGCGACCTAACATACCATCTGAGACGTGGTAGTTTTTTTGTAGACAGCTACGTCTTTAGGAGTCATTTCCTCAGCATAAGGTACACAAATTAATAGTTTATATTTATAATTTTCATATATTTTAGTAATTTTTTACATTTAATTTATGTATTTCTTTTTTCTTAAATAAACAGGCTGCTGCAAAGAAGAGAGTGGAGTCGGGCCAAATGGGCCATAATAGTTTTGTAGCTACATTTGTAAGTATATGTGTTACTGTGAGTATATTTTTTATTTTAGTTAAAATGCAAGCAATTAATCTTTTTTATTTGTTTCAATGCAGCGAAAAGATTATGGCCGATATCCTACAAAACATGAGATCGAGTATGCTACACATTTTGGATATCGACATTTGAGCGAGTATATGCGAGATCATCCGGATGCTTTTGTGAGTATTATTAAATTTTATATAATTATTAAATTTTTATGAATGGTTTAATTGTTTTACTTATTTATGTTTGTTATATGTAATATACGAGTATTATGGAGAGGCAAATATGGATGAGGTGGAGAGACAGACACAGAAGGGACGATCTCGATCGTCACAGGGTGATCATGATGATGAGGATGAGGATGATTAGGATGATCATCATGTTGTTGATGATGATGATCATGATGATGATGATTAGGATTCTAGTTGATTATGACATTGGATTATATGTATTTACATTGATATATATATATATATATATATATATATATATATATATATATATATATATATATATATATATATATATATATATATATATATATATATATATATATATATTATCTATATATTTTCATTTCAGTTATGTTTTGAATTGTGTGTATGGTATTAAGTAATGAAGAGTTTTGTTCTATTGATTGTATTTATTGTTTATATTAAGCATGTGTTTTAATACTTTAATTATATAATTCATTCATGTGTGTGTACGTAAGTGTATATGTATGTGTGTGTATATGTATATATGTGCATGTGTATGTGAGTGTTGTTACCGTTAGTATCCATGTGAAAGGCCAAATCGCCACCGGACACTTCTTTGTATATGTTCTTTAATAAAACATATAGTGGCCTGGTCAGTCATAGACGGTAAGTTCGACCGCATTTGAAAGACCTAAGAAGTCTGTCTTCGTGCTCCCTGTGTACTGTGTTTTTTCTGCGTATTCTACACCCTCTATGCGAAGTACTGTGTGCGGCCTCAGGAGCTCGGTTTTCTACTCTGAGCATATCGTCGTGGAGCTCTCAAGAAGGAGAGCGCACTGTGGTGCATCACCATTGAATCACTTCACTGGTGTTGGAGTTAGACGTCTGCGGAAGCACGCGAACAGCACAAGGAAGAAGAAGAAGCTTGGAGCACAACACACAAGACTGAATGAATTACTAGAGAATGTACAACGATAAGTAGCCCATTAGGGCAATAGGCGTATATACAAGCCGGGGGAAAAAAACCTCCTAAAGAGGGAAAAAAGTGCCCCGGTAGTCCTAGAGTGTTCACACACATCACTACCTAAATATATCAACAAATCCCCCCTGGGAGTGATGCGGTGAACAAGGATCTGGCACTCATGTATAAGGAAGTGCCAAGCTATGTGGAAATCACTCCACAAAAGGAAGTAAGCCCAAAGCTTTGCGGAAAGCTTCAAACTTCTCCCTAGGCAGAGCCTTCGTGAAAAGGTCTGCAACGTTCTCCTGCGTGGGCACATATGCCAAGCTGATCTCCCCAGCAGAGAACCTCTCCCTGACATAGTGATAATGCACCTCAATGTGCTTAGTGCGAGCATGGAACACAGGGTTCCTCGCAACTGCCAGTGCGCTCTAACTGTCAGTGAAGATGGTGGTGGCAGAAGACTGGCCAACACCCAAATCATCCATAAGGCGTCTGAGTCACCAAGCATGAAGCAAAAACCACTGGTGGACACACGAGTGTCATAGCAACCAGCCCAATCTGAGTAAGAAAAAGCATGCAAATCTGGCGGTAGTGATCCCCCCTTGGGATAAAACAACCCAAGTAGCCGAGTACCACTCAAGTAGCGAAAGATGCGCTTAACCGCTTTCCAATGCGTGACTCCTGGGCAATGCATAAACCTGCTCATCTGTGAGACAGCAAAGTGAATATCTGGCCGAGTAATGCATAAGTAAATCAAGCATCCAACAGCCTGCTGATAGAGAACAGCATCAAATGCATCTCCAGCATCATGAAGACTCAATCGTAAACCTGTCTCCATAGGAGTGGCAATAGGCTTACAGTCTTCAAGGCCAAAACGCTACAATAATGTGTCAATATATTTCGTTTGACACAAAGCCATTCCACCATCAACGTGCATAAACTGAATGCCCAAATAGTGATGCAAATGCCCCAAATCAGACATCTCAAATGAGGCATGCAAATCAGCCTTAAAATCAGCAATATGTGTCTCAATAGGACCAGTGAGCAGCATGTCATCAACATAGACAACAATGATCAGAAGCACATCATTAGCACGCTTAACATATAAGGTGCTTTCAGTTGGACTGTTCTCAAAACCATGTGCAATCAGATAGGCATGTATCTTCTCATACCAAGCACGTGGTGCTTGCTTTAAACCATATAACGCCTTCTTTAACCTGCACACCTAGTTTTCATGCCCTTTCTGCACAAAGCCACGGGGCTGAAAAACATACACTTCTTCATGCAAGTCACCATTCAGAAATGTTGTTTTAATGTCCAACTGATGTACATTCCAACCATGATGGGCTGCAAGTGCACAAATGCTCCGAACAGTAGTCATACGGCATGTAGGTGCAAAGGTCTCATCAAAATCAATGCCTCTTTCCTGCGCATAACCCTTTGCAACAAGCCTAGCCTTATACCTGTCAACGGTACCATCAGGTTTACGCTTCAGCTTGTATACCCACTTAGTGCCAATGGCCTTCTTGCCAGGAGGCAAGTCACATAAAGACCATGTACCATTCTTCATTATAGCATCATATTCACATTGCATAGCAGCCATCCAATTTTCTGAATTTTGTGCTTCATCAAAAGAAACAGACTCATTCTCATCACAGAGACTAGATGCAGCCATAGCATAGCAATCTGATGCAAAGGAGGCACTATGAGAGCCTGAACGAGTACGATATGACAAAGGTGCATCTAATTTGCTGTCACGCAAAGTCTGCACCAGCCATTTTGGCATAGTTTTTGCCTGCTCAATATCAGCTCTCTCATCAGCAAGTGCATCATGTAAATCTGCATCAGAAATGGAATGATCTGCATCATCATATGAAACCTGCAAAGGCTAAAAAGTTGCCTCATTAGGACCAGCACTAGACTGTCCACCTGTAAAAAGAGGCATCAAAGTATCATACATGTCTTTGGAGCTAACAGATGTCTCCTTAGTACATGAAAGCAATGGCTGAATAGCATCTTCCACAAAGACAACATCATGGCTAACCAGAATGCGTTTAGTCTGTGGATGATATAGACGATAGCCTTTACTTCCAGAACTGTACCCAACAAAAATACATTTTACTGCCTTATCATCCAATTTTCTGCGATGTTGTTCAGGCACTAATGCATATGCCAAACAACCAAAAACACGCAGATGAGCAACAAATGGCTTGCGGTCATGCCAAGCCTCATATGGAGTGATAGACTGCAATGCTTTAGTGGGACACCTGTTCAGTACATATGCTGCACACATGACAGCCTCAAGCCAGAAACTATGAGGTAAAGCCTGACTCTTGACCATACACCTCGCCATCTCCATGAGAGACCTGTTCTTCCGTTCAGCAACTCCATTCTGTTGAGGTGTATACGGCACTGTACACTAGTGTTTTATCCCACGTTCAGCCAGAAATGCATTAAAATCTGAAGACATATATTCCCCCCCTCGATCAGAACGGAGGGTGCCCATTTTACATGCTGACAGATTTTCAGCCAAAACCAAAAACTGTTTGAAGCACATGAACACTTCGGACTTTGCTTTGAGTGGATATACCCATGCATGCCTGGAAAAATCATCAATGAAAGTCACGAAGTAAAGGTAATTTCCAAAAGAGGGTGTCTGCATAGGACCACAGACATCACTATGTACAAGCTGCAATTTCTGCGTAGCCCGAACTGAACCATCTTTTGGAAAGGAAGAATGCTGCATTTTGCCCAAAATACAGCCTTCACAAACATGTTTTCCAGGTGCCTCAAGTTTGGGCAAAGAGGACACCATTTCAGATTTCTGCAGGCGTAACAAACTAGCAAGATTCAGATGACCAAAGCGTGCATGCCAAAGCTTTGCATCTGACATAGCCTGACAATCATGAACTGCACATGCCGAATCATTCACAGATCTTTCATAGTCTATGAGCTTATACAGCCCACGACATAAAATGCCAGAAGCAATAATCACATCGCCATTTGAGAGATCATGGACTGTACACCTGTCATCAACAAATTTCACAACCAAGCCAATCTTGGCTAATGCAGAAACTGATAACAGATTCTTTTTGATCCCTGGCACAAATAAAGCATCTGACAAAGTGAAAGAACTACCATCAGCAGTAGTCAGAATGATCTTACCAACTCCCATAACAGGATAAGAGGAGTTATTGGCGCATGTGATAGTATTCCCTGTAGGAGCAGGCTCGAGTAAAGAGAAGAAACTGCGCTGTGAGGTAATATGTTTGGTCGCCCCATTGTCAAAGTACCAAACATCTGAGTCTACTGCAGACATGCACTGATAAGGAGAAGATGGGTCAAAACTGCAGACAGTAGTAAACGCCCATTCTTCTTCCTGCACAAGATTTGCAGACTCTGTTTTTGGTGTAGAGGCCTCTGCAACAACCATTCCAGCCTCTTTCTTCTTTGCCTTTTTAGCAGCCAATTTTGGACAGTTCTTTATGATATGATCATTGCCTTTACAGTACTTACAAAACAATTTCTGCTTTTCTGATTTTTTCTCATCTTTGTCTTGGTTCTTTGAATGTGCAGCATTTGCAAATTTTTGCTTACTAGTAGAAGAGCTCCATTTTCCTTTGCCCTTCTGACTAGCCAGGAAAGCTTGATCTGCAACACGCATAATGGACCTGTTCTGCCTGGACTGATCTTCCTGCAATAGAACAGAGACTAATTCATCAAATGACAAGGCATTCGGATTGCCTTTCATCATCAACCAAAGAGTAGAGGCAAAACTCTGATATGAATCAGGAAGACCATTCAGAACGGTCTGCACAAGTGAGCTATCTGGTATAACCTCATCAGCAGAAATCAATTGTTCCTTCAGGTCTTTGATCTTTGTAAGAAAACTATCCATAGAATCACCTTCATTCATGTGCTCACTCTCCAACTGTTTTCGGAGGTAAGCAACACGAGCCTCATTCCTAGCCTGGTACAAAGTGGTAAGTGTATCCCAAGCATCCTTTGCTGTTCTGCAAGAGCGAATGTGAGGAATAATGGCACGTTTGACAGACAAAGCTATCAATGCATGTGCCTGGGCATCTCTGCCATCCCAACGAATCTGCTCTGCAGTAGGTGCAACAGAAACAACAGCACGAACAGGAATCTGCGGAATATCATCTTCGACACCATCTTCATCAGCTCCAACACCTGTATTTGCAGCACCTGTCGTTACAGGTGTAACAGGACGTCTTTCAACACCCTGCACAATGTTCCACAATCCTTTTGCAACCAGTACATGTCACATCATATAAGCCCATAATGGGTAGTTGGTACCATCCAACTTATCCTCAACAGCCAACATACGGAATACATCACTGCTTTCAGCCATGGCCGGTGACTAAAATACCTTGATGCAAAAAATTGACTGTATCTAAAAAAGTTGAACGGAACTGCCCAAACGAGTTCTGCTAGACCTGTAGCAGACTTCGAGACGCTTAAACTGGCGAACAGAAACTGGTATATACCTTTGGCACAAAAGGAGGAAATAGCCTGCACAAGCACTGCGATAGTGCGTTCGGAGGCCGAAACGAGCTCAGATCGCGATTTTGGCACCACAGAGCAAAGATGTTTTGATCTCGGAAACACCCTGAGTATGCTCACCAAATTTCGTGCGAATCTGAGACTGCAAACGGAGGAGTGTCGACGGCGCCCTAGAAGAAGGGACGACCTGCTCTGATACCAATTGTTGGAGTTAGACGTCTACGGAAGCACGCGAACAGCACAAGGAAGAAGAAGAAGCTTGGAGCACAACACACAAGACTGAATGAATTACTAGAGAATGTACAAAGATAAGTAGCCCATTAGGGCAATAGGCGTATATACAAGCCGGGGGAAAAAAACCTCCTAAAGAGGGAAAAAAGTGCCTCGGCAGTCCTAGAGTGTTCACACACATCACTACCTAAATATATCAACAACTGGTATCAGAGCAGTTCGAGGCAAAAGCCTTGTTCCTTTTGTGCTAGCGAAGCGAGCACCCCCCCCCTCCCCAGGCTTTCTCCAAGGCTTATGACTAAGGCGGTGACCAAGGCATAGACCTTGGCATACCTTGTCATCTGAGTCACCGAAGTCACCGTTGGTGTCGTTGGCTGCGCGTGAGGGAGGACCTCAACGATCAAGGAATATAGAGGTTCCCGGTACTTCCCGGGAGGTCACCCATCCTAGTACTATTCCCCCCAGAGCTCACTTAACCGTGGCAATCTCTTGCCACTAAGCTACACTCTTGTGGTGTTTGAAGAAGGGGAAAGACTAAGGTTGACATTACCTTGAACAAGTTTTGGTCCCTCAAAGCTTCATTTTTTGCTTTCAAGGCCTATTTCTGAAGCAATTTTGGGGTGTTTTCTTTTGGAGCCATTTCGGAGTACTTTCGCACATAGTTCTCTTTGCACAGGTCCAAGAACATCAAGAAGAGTGTTCCTTGTACTCCTCAGACAATAAATATCCACCTTTGGGGCTGTATTTTTAGCCACACTCGTAAAACTACAGGTTTCTCGAGGGGTTTTTAGTTTTGGTGGGAGCAGTCTCTGCAAATTTATGCAGGTTTTTAAAGCCTAAAACATCAGAGTTGACAGACACTTGCAGATGTTATTGGCTAGTTTTTGGGCTATGTATTCATCCTTTTAGCGTCATCTTACTGCATATATTGAGCACATACACACCATGTACGCTTTTGTGGATACCACTTTTGTACGTCCATGTGGTCATTGATATAGTCGTTACGTTCTTTGCATAAAGCCTTTTACGTTTGATAAAGAGGGTCGTGGTGAGGTTTTCTTATTTGGGAGACACCCAGATGTCAGGGTCTCTTTGGTGATGCAGGTGGAAGACTTACCCAGCCTCGCCATAGGAGATGTATGGTAGTTGTTCATAGGTGCTCAATAAGCCTAGTTGGCTTCTATTGGATAACTGATTATATGCAATGGAGTCAGTGATTCACTATGCAGGTAGACATGTCAGTACTTGCAGTTTTATGATACTTTGACACTGGTCATATGTTAATTTTGCAGAGGATACTCTGGCAAAATTTCTCCAGATTTCTGGTTTAGTCAACTATACAGTGGTCGATTTACTCCTTAATACACTTATTTGTTGGTGTTTGGACTCTTCTAGCTCCATTATCATTCTATTCAGTTCGCTACGATCATGGCATCAGAGGTCTCAGGCACATCCGGTGGATCAGGGTCTAGTGCTAGTGTTCCGAGGAGGAGCTATAACTTGCAGGGCAAAGACCATTTTGAGATCCGAAAATTTGATGGCACAAACTTTGCTCTATGGAAGAATCAGATTAAAGATGTGCTGATTCAAAGGAGGCAATGGAAGCCAGCGAATGGGATTTCAAAGAAGCCTGCTGACATGGATGAAGATGATTGGGATGAGTTAGATGAAATGGCCAGGTCTACCATTCGCTTGCACTTGGCAGATAATGTTTACTTTATAGTATTAGACTGTGAAAGTGCAGAGGAGCTTTGGAAGAAGTTATGCAATACATATGAAAAAGAGACGGCATCAAATAAAGTGTATTTGATGAGAAAATTATATGACCTTCGTATGAAGGACACAGATGGTGTTGCTGCTCATCTAAATGAGTTTGATGCTATACTCTCCCAGTTACAGGCTCAGAAAATGGATATGGATAATGAAATGAAAGCAGTATTGCTATTATGCACCCTGCCATCATCATGGGATATGTTTTGCACAGCTATTAGCAACAGTGCGCCTGGTGGTAAACTCGTCTATGCTGACATATGTGGAGCACTCTTGAGTGAGGAGATTCGTAGAAAATCTATGGTTGGCACTCAGAGTGGAGATGCATATAATGTTCGTGATTCTTACCAAGGAAAGAATCAGCAATGTGGCAGGAGCAAGAACAAGGAAAAGAATGGTCAATGGAATAAGAGTAGAAGTAAATCAAGGAAGAGGGATATCGAACGCCATTATTGTCATAAGAAAGGACACATGAAGAAAGACTGTTATGCATTAAAGAATGCTAAAGGTAAAGGACAGAATGTTGATGGGTATGTTAAACAGCTACTTGCACCATCTACTTCGACTCTGAAGATTGAAGAAATTAATGCTATTTCTGATGATGCTGATGTGTTGACACTTGATAGTACTGTGCCATCTGAGGCACTTATGGTTGATTCTCTTTCCCACACCTGGCTGCTAGATTCTGGTGCTTCTTTCCATGTGACACCACATAGAGAATGGTTCTCTAGTTATGCAGCAAAGTCTCTTGGTACCGTGAGACTTGGTGACTCTTACTAGTGTGATGTTGTGGGGATCGGAGATGTGGTTGTGCAGTTCATTGATGGTTCAAAATTTACTATGCATAATCGCCATGTACCTCAGTTATCACACAGTTTGATGTCAGTTGGTCAACTTGATGACCTTGGTTACAAGGTGGTCTTCTATGCTCAGTCCTTTCGTATATCAAAGGGAAATATGGTTATTGCAAAAGGAAGTAAAGTTGGCTCACTTTATCCTTTATTTGTATCACAGAAAGAACACTTGTTAGCTGTTACTGAACAGCCTATGGCTTGTATTTGGCATGGTCGTTTGGGCCATATATCTCGTAGTGGAATGGAAAATCTTTCTCGTTCTGGCTACTTACTTGTGTTATCTTTCTCTGATTTTTCATTTTGTGAGCATTGTCAATATGGAAAGCAAACCAGAAATGTGCATAGAACGCACATTGACTCTTCAATTCAGCCTTTAGATCTTGTTCATACAGATGTGTGTGGTCCTATGCCCACTAGGTCCTTAGGTGGTTCTCTTTACTTTGTCACTTTCATAGATGATGCTACTAGAAAAGTCTGGGTATATCCTATCAAATCAAAGGATGATGTATTCCCTACTTTCAAAAAATGGCTTTCTTCAGTTGAGACTGAAAAAGGATGTGTATGCATATAAGCATGTATCTATGCATATGCATGTGCATTATGTATGCATATGTATGCATGTGTGTGTATGTGTGTGTATGTGTGTGTGTATGTGTGTGTATGTGTGTATGTGTGTATGTGTGAATGTGTGTATGTGTGTATGTGTGTATGTGTGTATGTGTGTATGTGTGTATGTGTGTATGTGTGTATGTGTGTATGTGTGTATGTGTGTATGTGTGTATGTGTGTATGTGTGTATGTGTGTATGTGTGTGTATGTGTGTGTGTATGTGTGTGTGTATGCATGTAAGTATGTATGTATGCATATGCATATGCATTATGTATGCATGTATGTGTATGTGTGTATGTCTATTTACATGTGTGTGTGTATGTGCGTGTGTATATGCATACATATGTGTGTATGTGTGTGTCTCTCTCTCTACGTGTGTGTGTGTGTGTCTATGTGTGTATATGTATGTGTGTGTATGTGTGTGTATGTGTGTGTTTGCATTTAAGCATGTATGTATGCATATGCATGTACATTATGTATGCATATGTATGCATGTGTGTGTATGTCTCTCTACGTGTGTGTGTATGCATATGTGTGCATGTATGTGTATGTGTGTGTATGTCTCTCTACGTGTGTGTGTGTGTGTGTTGTTCATCTCTCTTGAAAGCTCGATGATTGAGAATCTGTTGAGGGATTCTTTAGTTGAAAGGGGCTTGAGTATTTGTTGAAGAAAAGAGAGAAGAAGAACAAGAAAGACAAGTTGCATCCAGAGTCTATGTGACTTGATTAAAATAGAGGATTACAATAGCTTTTCTGCCTAGAATGAGAAAAAATACTCACTATGTGTAACCCTTTTAGGACAAAGAAGTAGAAATAAGTACAACAAACTACGAATTACTTGTGTAGTCAATCTTTGTGTTGTTTTTTCACCTTGTCGAGTAGCTTGCCCGTATGCACCCATTGCATGCAAGCCTTCAATAAGGTTGAAGTCCTGATCACTTCTACTATCAACATGTAACACCTCCTTGATGATACTATATCACACTTAGGTTTCTCTTTGCCTTGATGAACTTTTTTTGCACATACAAGAGAACATAGAATATTCTCTTCACAATCATGGGCCTTCTAGTTCTCTTCACACTCTATCTCTCTCCACATAGTCTTTCTAAGGGTGTTTCTAGCTATGTCTATTGATCTCATAGTGTAGTATATCCTCTTTCTATCCTTCTCCCAAGAATGCTCCTTCTTGTCGACTCTCTTGTGTACACTACTTCATGTGACATAACTTGCTTGACATGTGTATCCAAGATCTTGGTCCTAGATGTGCAGCCCACTTCCCCACTCCTTGGTGCACATACTTCCCAACTCCTTGTATTCCTCATGGTGCTTTTTTGTTGATGTAGCCAAGAACCTTCTTACATAGAGACCAACGATACCCTATTTTGTCTTGTAATGAATTTATAGAAAACAAAAAAATAAATAAAAGGGGGGCCATGCATAGTTGTAGGCTTCTCACACTAAAGCTACAACTGAACTAAAAAAGATGAATGTTAAAGGATAAATTTGTTGTTTGTCACTTTGGTTATGTGGTCAAAATTTCAAAGCTTCAAAATGAAGTCAAAATAGCCTAGAAGTCCAAATAGGTGTGGTGTGACAGTAAGCCTTGAATGCTTTGAGTCAAAGTGCTTGGGTTCAAGTCCCAGTCATTGGACATGTCCAGCCTTCGGGCATATCCAAATGTATGGGTGTCTCTACCTTACAAGGTTGGGAGTGCGTGTCTTTCAGTCATTGTACTCTCGAAAAAAAAACTCGAAGAAGTTGAAGAGTATACATAAACAAGACTATTATACTTAAGAATTCTTAAGTAAACTATGGTTTATGCATAACAAAAAGTAGCACTATATGATACTCATGTGGTTGCATAGGTTGAACTAGTTGGCATTCTCTTAGATCATCAAACAGTCTCTGCAGTGGTGAAGACTATATAGAGAAAGATCTCTGACGTTCTAGGAGCATCTAACTATTTTGAAGAATGAATTTTCATTGGAGTTTCAACCTAGTGATGAGGAGTAGGCAACAATAGTGCCTAATTTTTTTATTTTTTGGTTCAAGCCCTCCATGTAAGCCAAAAGTGTTAGCTTGAGTGTCAAATGTATAAAAATATAAGTTAGTGAATCCTTAGTAGTCAAAAGGATGTATTGGCAAAAGGGTGGAATTAATAGTTGTAATGTAAACTTATTAATGGAAGAGACACACTTAGAGGTACCATGACAATAGTGGTAAGGTTGTTTCCTCAGATGTGGTGTCTATGTTTTATGTTTTGTTTTTGCAATGTTCTAAGTACTATGTATGGTGTAAAATGTGTAGTATGTGATGTAGAGTTTGTTATAATACCATATTTCCATTTATATTGAATTGTTTCTAAGTTCGCATTTTTCCATAAGCAAATATTTGTGGATAAGTTATATCTAGGAAGAAATGTTATGTCAACAAGATTTTGCATTGTGTAATTGTGTACTCGATAATTGAAGGATTCTTGAATATCTGATGTCATTGAGTAATATGATGATGACATTACTATAATTTAAGTCTAAAGGAAAAAATTATTGGATTTAGAAGAAGTTGTTAGATCCTTCCAACCAAGAACCCAAATTATTATTACTTAAGGTTTGTTTTGTTTGTTTTGTTGAAGTGGATATGAAATTGAAAGTTTGTTTGGTGTCATCTATGAGTTTGTTGTGTGTCAAGAAGACCTGACTACTAATATGACACAACTAATGGATTCTAATGCAAAAATAATTGCAAAGGTGGTAAGAAGCTTGAAAATTTGACATTATACAAAACTATGGTTGGATCATTTATATATGCAACCATAAGAAGGCCTAGTTTAAGCTATGTTATAGGATTATTAGCTCAATTCATGCATGTAGCCATAAGTGAGCATCTTAATGTGGCCAAAAGAACTGTTAGGTATGTGAAGCATACCATAAACCATGGATTGTTATATAGGTATGAAGAGGAGCTAATGCTAAGTGCATGAAGTGATGTAGATTGGGCAGGATCAATTGATGATAGAAGTTCTAATTTAGGTTACATATTCATGCTAGGTACAAAAGCTATATCTTGGATGTCAAAGAAACAACCAACAATTTCACTTTCCTATACAAAAGTTGTGTATAGAGCATCAACTCTTACTACTTGTGAAGCCATGTGGTTAAATAAGCTCTTGAATGATCTACATGTGTAGGTAGATATATATCCCATCTATGGGGATAAAATGTCTAGCATTCATTGCCAAAAAATGCAACGTATCATGCTAGAGGCAACCTCATTGAAATGCATTATCATTTTATGAGAGAGAAAGCTTTGAGTAAAGATATGAATGCTCATTTTGTGTCAACAGAAGAGAAATTTTGAGACATGTTTACAGAAAGCTTGGATGCTTCAAAGCTTTGTAAGCTCAAATAAAGGATGGATCTTGAAGATATAGACACTACTCTCATAAGCTTGAGGTGGAGTGTTAAAAATAAGGGTGCAAGCTTATGTGCATATGACTTGGATAAGAACCAAAAGATGAATCAAGATCTAGATGACACAAAAAAGGTAAGACTTTATCCATATGGTGTGGATTGGAGCACTAAAAGGCACCAAAGGAAATGAAAGGACAAAGGCCAAGAAGTGGAAGGTCATGAGGAGAGAGAAGATGCAAGGGTAGATGAAGATTCAAATGATCATGTGCAAGTTTCTCCATATTTTGAAAATTTTTGGAGATTTATTTTTCGGGAGCTCTCAATGAGACAATGGAGGTGTAGAGCCTAGTCACTCTTTCACCAAAGCATATTACATCTGCCCTAAATAGTTCTCTTCAAGGCACATAGGTATTAAGATAGTATATCTTTCTATACACAATCATCTTGTAGAACCCATTTCTCTCTATGTATATATCCATTTAATGATATGATGCCTTGTTGGAAAACTTAACTTGCTTAATATCATTCATTTAAATACCTCTACCACATTCTTCTTTAGTAGGTACTACTAAGAATTCACCTAAACCTCTATTTTTTGCTTAGCCTGAGTTTTCAGGTAGTTTGTATTTAGGTAGTTAAGTTTCCTAACCATTTGAAATCCAATTGAAATGTTCTATAGCTTTTTAGAAATTTAGTAGTTTCTACTTAGCATGGACAAAATTGAAGATTCATTGGGTCTCCAAGTTATGACTAAATCAGGTTTTAGTAAGCAGGTGTTTGACAAGATGGATTTTGGAAGAATTTCACTAACTTCCATTGTGCATATTGGAGTCAATTTCTCCTTATTATTATCATTACCTGAATCATTTATTTTTTTATTTTTCTGTGCCCTCTTTAGCTCCCACTACCTCGAAAGTATCATCTGCCTCCTCCATTAGTTTCTTGTTGAGCTTGTCTCTAATTACTCTTTCCTCATCTACTTCCAAAGCCTTGACTCAGACTCTACAGAGAATATCTACTTGAAATTATCTTTTCCGTGGGATTTTGAGTCTTCAACAAGGTTCTTTTCATCATGGACACAAGATTTTAAAAAAAATGGGATATTCTCCCTAGTCTAAATAGAGATTTTGAAGTGCTTATATGCACTTCCTAAACCACGAAGGCACACTTCAAACTTATCATCATCATCTACATTTGATGCCAATAGATGCAAGTGACTCACATATACTTTTGATTTTTAAGATGTAGTAACTTATCAACATGCTCTTTTTCTCTAGAGTATGCACATTCATGAGTTGAAATTTTTGTGCCTTTGTATTAGTCTCGTACAATATGACCAAACTATTCCAAGAATTTCTTAGATTTTGGCATCTTGTATGCATACAATCATGGTATCTTGTATGCTAACATAAATCCAATACACTACCTTCCATGCTCCTTGATTCCACTCATGAAATTCATCATTTTGAATCCGCAAGCATGAAATTTTTTCTTTTCCACCTTTTCACTCATAAGTTGCCTCATTCCATAAACATTTGGTATTTATGTAGCAATTCATAATATTGCAAAGATGTTCAAACTCACGTACCTCTACTTGAACACTATCACACTATGACTTGACAATATATACTCACAAAAATACAATTTTCATGTATCAACATTACAAAAAATGGCTTGAAATTCTATATATATATATATATATATATATATATATATATATATATATATATATATATATATATATATATATATATATATATATATATATATATATATATATATATATATATATAAGAAATGACATGTTTTTATATGTGCTTTACCTTGCCAGCTTGAGACCGAGGTGTAAATGGCTCAAAAACAAAAAACATAACAATTTGAGATCGTTTATGAAGTGTATGTTTGATTAAGCAATTTGAGATGGTTGTTACCTAAGGCACTGTATGATCAAATATTTCTCTATGCATTTTGAGGTTTTTAGCTAATAAGCATGGTGTATCTACCCTTCTAAGTATGTAGCTTTCCTTGTGATAATGTTGCACGATGCATTTGTCCTATCCCTAACCCCAAAATACACAACTTGGAAGCATGTAGGTTTCCTTGTTAGGATGTCACACAATGTACATTTACATACAGAGTGTTTTGTCATGACCCAAGTACCAAAACGTCCTTTTTAAATATATGGATTTGAAATAGAAAGCGCATCTAGAGGTGATGGACCATGGCTTAGATGATTGCTAGGACAGCAAGCTGGGTCATTATTTTGTTAGAAATTGCTCACACGAGACACAAGGAACTAACTGATGGCTCATACTCATATTAGAGTAGTTCGCTTTGTATTCTCCCTTTTCTATATCCCTTTCGTACTCTTGTTTATCGGTGCCATGTCTAGCATACTTTTTCTTGATGTAGAAAAGAGACACACATCCCCAACTGGTGCTTCTTTTGGTGTAGAAGTCAAGTATTGCGTGAACGCACTCTTATGGGTTTCCATATTTTCTCTCTCTGAATAATGAAGACAGAGAATGTGTCATCCACATTGACTGCACTTGTTCCTGAAAAGAACACCTCGGCCACCACGATTTGATAGTATCAATAATCAGACGATAAGTGTGAGGAAAGTGAACAAAAAGGGTCCAGATCCAGTTCAAACGTCTACGGACGGGATCTCACGAGCTTCATGGATTCTAACGGTGGACATTGATAGGTGGTCATTCAATTCTGGAGAACGTACTCTTTTCGATTTTAAATTTTTTAAAAACTATTTTCCCCTATATTTTCTTTTTATCTATTATTAAATATCTCGTACCTCAAAAAAATAATGATATGGTCGACAGGAATAGCACTGTGGGGCTCATCATCCACGTGGCGGCTTGCCGGCCAAGTCTGGAAGCACAGTCGCTTTGTGCGATCCTACCAAATTCCCGTACGCTAGAAATTCGAATTGGTGATCATTCATGCATTGAGAGTGACAGTTACTTCCGTATCTTGACTGTTACCAATCCAAAGAAGGTCGTTCCCACACTCAGTCCAATGCTTTGCTTGTTTACCCCTTCCATAGATCTTTGCCCAAAATCCAACTTTCCAAAGCGTGTGTTCACACGCCAGCTCAACTAGAACCCATTTTAAGCACAGTTTATAGGTCATAGTCCTTTGCTTTTGATATCACTTATAAAATCAGAACTATATAATACAAAGTGAAGGATTCCATGGTGGGTACACTTTAAATTCGAACTATAAAATTTTAGTCAAAGAGTCAAGGATTGCAATTTCTATGATGTGAGATACATACCCTTCTATGTATACACTACTTCCAATCCAAGGAAGCAAGTGAGCTACCCTAAATCACTGATCTTGAATTCCTCCATTTGTAGCTTAATCCTTCTAATACCTTCAACATCATTACCTGTGATTATGATGCCAACTAAATATACACAAAGGTATATGACTTCTCCATGTGATCTCTTGACAAAGAGTGAAGGATCTGCTTTGCTTACTATAAATCCTTTATCTTGCAAGTAAATCACAAGCCTATGAATCCAAGCTCATGGAGCTTGCCCTAGCCCATATAAGGCCTTCCTTATCCTGCATACATGTTCATGACAATGTGAGTCTTCAAACCGAGGTGGTTGAGCCATATATACCTCTTCGTATATCCAACCATTGAGAAATGCATTCTCCACATCCTTTTGATATATCTCTAATTTTTGGTAGTTGTAATGCTCATAAGCACTCTGATTGTTGACATCTTTGTCACAAGAGAGAAGGTCTCCTCATAATCAATACCTTGAGTCTAAGCATACTCTTTTGCTAAAAGTCTAGCTTTGTACCTATTGATAATTCCATTAGAGTTTTTCTTCACCTTGTAAATCCATCTTGAACCAATGATCTTCATGGTAGGAGTTTTCGGTACCAATTCCCAAGTGTTGTTTTCTTGCAAGGCTTCAATCTCTTCTTCCATAGCATTCATCCATTCTCGCTCCTTCTTGGCTTCCTCATAAGATATCTCTACATTTTTTTATTTTCCTTTCCCTTGAAGATCTCCTGATGGTTTGTTGAGAGGATTCTGCAATATCCCTCAACTCTTGTACCTTGGCCTTGTCCTTGGAGTTCCATGACTTGATCTCCCTCCTAGGAGTTTTTTTATCATCTTCATAATCACTTGATACTTCCAATGTATGTGTACTCTTGCTTAAGAGTGTTGGAAAGTTTTCTTCTAATTCATATGGTAGCTTGATCTTCCTACAATCATCTTTAGACCATGATTTGTTTTCATCACACACTACATCTCAACTAACTATGAAGGCTTTGTGCTAGGGTTGTATAGCCTATAACCCCTTTGATTAAAGTCAAAGCCTATAAAGATGCACCTCTAGTTTAGGATCAAGTTTATCTCTTATTTGAGATGGTATGTGTGCATATGCTATGCATCCAAATATCCTACAATGGTCCAAGCTTGGTCTCCTTCCATTCCAAGCTTCATAAGGAGTCCTGCCATCCAATGCCTCCGAAAGTAACCTCTTTATTAAGTATGTGGGAGCGAATAATGCCTCTGCCCATAATTAATTGGCTAGCTTCTTCTCATTCAACATGGACCTTGTTGCTTCCACAATGGTCCTATTCCTCCTCTCTACTACTCCATTCACATCAAGTGTGTATCTCTTGGTTATCTCTCTCATGATTCCTCTATCTTGCAAGTAAGAGTCAAATTCATGGGAGAAGTATTCTCCCCCTCCATGTGAACATAGTCTTTTTAGGGTTTTACGGGTTTGATTTTCCACAAGAGCTAGATACTTTTTAAAACATGAGAACACTTCATCTTATGCTTCATAAAGTAAAGAATGTTCCATCTGCTACAATCATCTATAAATGACACATAGTACCTTGACCATGTCAAAATGGATGGCTCTTCACTTGGCTTCAAAAGGTCTCCATGTATGTACTCTTTCTTTGTGAATGGTTTCCTATGAGATTTCCCAAATCGACATGCAGCCCAATTGTAGATCATGTGTTGCTTTTGTTGGTGTAAATGCCAAGCCTTCACACTTGGTTAGGTATTGGAAGCATTATGTGCAACCCTTTGAAGATACACATGAACCATTGCTTATGGTTTTCACCATTAACTTTTGTAAAAGTCATTTGACTTAGAAGGAATCTTGTAAAAGTACCAAACTCGTGGAGTTAGGAAGAGATAAAGCTAGGAATTATTTTTGGTCGAATATCTCCTAACTTAGAGGAGAAATTTTAGGTAAAGCAAAGTTTGAATTTGAATTCCAACTTGGAGGCAAAGCATCTATAAAAGAAAATTGTAATCTCATGGCCAAGTGGGGTCACCATTACTGAGCTTAGTGTTGATCATTTGATGTAATTGAGAGGATCACACTATAGCCTACTCCTATCACCATTATTGGGAATCATATTCATGCCATGATCATGTACAACAATTGTTACATAATACATTACATTGAAGATTACATCTACATTCATCTCTATCATTGTCACTCAGAACAGTGAACTTGTCTTGTTCATATCTGAGTGATCTCTTGACCATTTTCAATGTTCTATAGCTTACTAGAACACGTTCAAAGTCTATTTCAAATTACTAGAGTTTGAAGAAGTTTCATTTAGCCAATTCGGAGAAAATTGTCTCGAAGTGGTCACTGGTCATTCTCTACAGAGTTCCTAGAAAGTCGGGGGCAAGCTTCTACTTGTTAAAGTGATTACTCAAAGTATAGTCTATAATCTTAAGTCTTTCCACTTCGAATCATTACCTCTCTAATCTAGTTAGATACCCTCATAAGGAATTTTTCTAATTGCTACTGTACTATGAGTACTAAGCAAAACTTCCAGCTGGTATCAAGACCAAAATAGCAACTTTTTGGTCATAAGTTAGTTGCAAATTTATCTGTTTTGACCAAAGTGTCTGAAGCATCATCTCCAAAGTACATAGGCACTTATTTAGTGTCATTGGAAAGCTAAAAGGACCTAAAACTCGAATCTGAATTAAAATAGGGCTAGTACGAAGCAGAGATTAGCAGTACCAACTCATTTCTTGAGGTGTCCATCCATCTTTCCAAACAGTGGTATCAAAGCAACTTGAGGTAAACTGGGAGATGGTTTTCCTTCTTTTATTGATAAATTGGACAGGAACAACTACCAAGCATGGTCCTTGAGGATGAAGATATACCTGCAAGGAAGGAGTATCTATGGATACATATCAAGAGATGAGGAGATGCTCATTTTCAGAAGCAAAGGACAACCTACAAGAGAGGAGCTTGAAAGACTCAACTCATGGTGTGCTAAAGATGCATTAGCAAGGTCATACCTTCTTAACTCTATCTTTGATTTCCTTCTTCCACATATTAGGAATTGTAAGACATCCCACGAGACTTGGGACACATTGTCTTCATATTTCTCTTCCAACACAAGGGCTAGGAAGAACCAATTGTGGATTGAGTTTACCACTCAAAGGAAGCAACCCAAGCAAAGTGTTTCAGAATATGTGACCAAATTCAAGGATGTGGCTGACCGATTGGCAAGCATAGGAGAGGAGATTGAAGAGGAGCAAATTTTGAGACAAGTGATCAATCGCATCAAGGCAGATGACAAATGGGAAAGCTTCAGAACTACCATGGACTTGTACATGGACATGCAAATAATAGATCTTACCACACTTATGGGGCAATTCTTTACCCATGAAGCCAAGCTCAACAAAAATGGAGAACCATCAAGAGGTAATAACTCTTCTACCCTATACACAAATAAAGGAAAGATTAAAGACAAAGGAAAGAGCAAGAAATTAGAGGATGAAGGTACTAATTCTCAAGCTAATTATGAAGGAAGAGGTAGGAACTCAAGAGGTAGGGGCAGAGGAGGTAATCAAGGTAGGGGGAGACCTTTCAACTCTTCACCATGTAATATTTGTGGTTTATCAAATCACACCACAGATGAGTGTTACAGGAACTTCAAGCATCAGAGAGGTAGAGGTTTCCAAAGAGGTGGCTACACACAATCAAGAGGAAGGTTCAACCATCATCAAGGTTACAACAACAACTACCAAGGAGGCTACAAATCAAGGAAAGACTACAACAATTACACAGAGGATCAAGAGGATTCCCTTCTGATTATGAACATGACTTCAAAGCAAGGTATGGATGATGACCATCTATTCTACCTTGACTCAGGATGTTCAAACCATGTGGCAGGCAATGTACCTCTTCTCTCTGACCTTGAGGAGCCCAAGGGAAAGCACTAAGTGCAAACAGGTGATGACACCAAGCATTCAGTGGTCAAGGTAGAAAATGTTAAAACCTCTGATGGGAATAGAAATCTGTTGAGCAAGGTTCTATATGTACCTACAATCACCAAGAATTTGATGAGTGTTGGATAGATTGTGGAAAAGGGTCTGTAGGTTAGATTCAACAAATATGGAGCATTTGTGGAGGATCCCCAACATGGATTCAAGAGAATTTCCAAGGGAGAAAAGAGAGGTAGGTTATTTAAATTTGAACTTGAAGATGCAAGGAATATTGCACTCTACAATTACAAAGATCAAACATTGTCAAAGCTTGAAATTTGGCATAAAAGATTAGGGCATATTGATGAGAGAACTTTAAAGAAAATATGTAGATATCAATGTGTGCTTGGGATACCTAATGTATCCAAGCAACACATGATCTATAAATGTGGTGCATGTCAGTTTGGAAAATCTCACAGGTTACCCTTCTCAAAGAAAGGCTACATGCATGAAGATTACTTGGAGCTTGTCCACACATATGTGTGGGACCAAGTAAGGATCCCTCAATTTCTAGATCAAGGTATTATGCATCTTTCATTGATGATTTCAGTAGGTGTACTATCTTATATTTTATGAAGCACAAAGATGATGTGTTCAGTTGTTTTAAGAAGTATCATACACTTGTGGAAAACCAAACAAGAAGAAGCCTAAAGAGACTAAGGTCAGATGGAGGAGGTGAGTACTTCTCAAATGAGTTTGATGCATTCTTGCAGGATAGAGGAATCAAAAGGGAAATTACAACAAGGTATACCCCTGAGCAAAATGGGGTGGCAGAGAGGAGAAATAGGTTGATTGTTGAAACAGCTAGGTCAATGCTAAATGAGAAAAGATTACCTAATTATTTGTGGGCAAAAAGTGTATCTATTGCCACTATCTTGTTAACAAGTTGCCATCCAAGTCACTTGATGGGATGACCCCATATGAAGCATGGCGTGGTAGAAGGCCATCACTTGATCATTGGAGGATTTTTGGATGTGTTGCATATGTGCATATCCCGTGTCGAATCAGAGGTAAGCTAGACCCTAAGGCAGAAAAGTGCATCTTCATAGGGTATGATTTAAATAAAAAAGGATATAGATTCTATAATCCATCCAACAAAGGATTTATGGTCAGTAAATATGTGTTCGATGAGAATGACTCTTGGTTTGAAAGTGAATGCAGGAAAGTAAAGTTACCTTATGACTTGGAAGAGGAGTTTCCAAGCCTCACCAAGGAAGAGCAAAATCAGATTGAAGACATCAAATCAGATGATGAGGACATCATCAACCTAGAATATTCAAAGCATGGAAATCAAAGGGCAAGGTCAAGATGAAGAAGTTGGAGGACATACCTGAATCATCCAACCAAGCAATTAGAAGATCACAAAGGGAGAGCAAGAAGCCAATCAGATATGGGTTTGACACTTCTTTAGTTACCAAGCATTCCATTTATCTTGCTAAAGATTTACCATTTGAAGAGCCTTCATCATGTGAAGAGGCAAAGACCAAGGCAATATGGAAGGAAGCTATGGATGAAGAAATAGAAGGACTCAAGGAGAATGATAATTGGGAGCTAAAGCCAAAGAAGGAATCTATGAAGGTAATTGGTTCTAGATGGATTTACAAAATCAAGAGAAATTCAGATGGATCAATAAACAGATATAAAGCTAGACTTGTGGCTAAGGGTTTTGCACAAACCCAAGGAGTTGATTATGAAGAGACTTTCTCACCTTGGCCAAAATGCCAACCATCAGGGTATTGGTAAGTGTGGCTGCATCAAGGAATTGGAATATGTACCAATTGGATGTAAAAAATTCTTTTCTTAATGGTCGGATTTTAGAGGAGGTCTACATGGCTCAACCTCCTGGTTATGAAGACTCAAGCACGGTAACATATGTGTGCAAACTAAACAAAGCTCTTTATGGATTGAAGCAAGCACCTAGGGCATGGAATCATAGGTTAACTACCAATCTCCAAGATCAAGGATTCATCATGAGCAAAGCAGATGCTTCTCTGTTTGTCAAGAGAAGTAATTCAGAGATGATATATCTATGTGTGTATGTTGATGATATCATACTTATAGGTAATGATGCCAATGGCATCAAACACATCAAGAATCAAATGATGCAAGAGTTCAAAATCAGTGATCTAGGATCACTAAAGTATTTTCTTGGACTTGAGTTAGTCTATACCAATTCTGGAATTTATATTACTCAAAGAAAGTATGTGCACGACATGTTGAAGAAGTTCCACTTGGATAATACCAAAGTAGCCAAAATTCCTATTATACTTTCCATATACTTCAAATTTGGACATCAAGATATACTTAGATGCAGATTGGGCAGGTTGTAAGGATGACAGGAGGAGTACCTTAGGTTATCTTTCATTTGCAGGTGATAAGCCCATTTCATGGTCATCCAAGAAGCAACCTACAGTTGCTTTATCTTCAACAGAGGCAGAATATAGAGGACTAGCTAATGCTACTCAAGAAGCCATATGGATCAGATTGCTATATGCAGATTTGGGATTATACTCTAACTCACCAATGATTTTTGGTGATAATACTAGTTCTTTACATCTTGCAGCAAATCCTATCTATCATGCTAGGACCAAGCATATAGAGGTTCAATACCACTATGTGAGAGTGAAGCTATTGAGCAAGGAGATTCAACTTGCATATGTATCAACCAATATGCAATGTGCAGACTTATTAACCAAAGCACTTGATGGTACTAAAATTTGCAGGTTTAAAGCTATGATTAGATTGCAGGGCATTCAAGAGGATTGATGAAGAAGAACAAGCCAAGATGTTTGGCTTGAGGGGAGTTGTTGGTGTAAATGCCAAGCCTTCACACTTGGCTAGGAATTGGAAGCATTATGTGCAACTCTTTGAAGATACATATGAACCATTGCTTATGGTTTTCACCATTAACTTTTGTAAAAGTCATTTGACTTAGAAGGAATCTTGTAAAAGCACCAAACTCGTGGCGTGAAGAAGAGATAAAGCTAACAATTATTTTTGGTGGAATATCTTCTAACTTAGAGGAGAACTTTTAGGTAAATTAAAGTTTGAATTTGAATTCAAACATTAGGGAAAAAAATGAACCCTGCATGGACCTTCTGTGCATCATCTTCTTTGAATTCCTACTGTCACTTCCATAGCCTGAACTCCAATGGAGAAACCTAAATCTCATAGACGTCCAAAAGATGAGGTTATCACGATAAAATGTCGCAATATCAAGGCTCCAGAAGGATTTTGGTTAGGACAAGAGTTCTGCAAAGGTGCATGGGTGTACATGCAACCCTCTGGTGTTGGTCCTCACCGTGTGAGAGATCGTGGAAACTTGGATCTTCATTGGAAAGGGAAGTTATTAGGCTTCAAAAAGCTCAAAAATGGTGAAATTGTTGCCATTGTACAACATGTGTTCACAATGTCAACCATGAAATTGGAAAACTCAAACAAAATGAGATATCCTATCAACTGTAAGTATTACTCATTGGCTTTTGTCCAAATTTCATAATATACCTAGCTAAGTTGTGTAGTTTTTTGTTGTAGACATATTTCCTTCTACCTTGGTGGAAGAACAACCACTTCATAGTCTTACAGGTACTTTCCAAGCATTGCATGCAGATGTTGGGTCGATAGTCTTTCCACAAGCCCGTCCTGCTCACCTATTACGTGAGAGAGTTTTCTTTTACACACATACATATGTTGTACCCTCTTCATCAAATGATTTTGGCAGGTTAGAGATGATTAAGGTAGATTCTCTCTTAAAGCTTGAGTGGCCGCAACCTGATGTATGGACATTAACATCTTTGAAGCATAAGATGGTGATGGACATACACAAATCTTTGAAATTTACAAGAGTTTCAAGATCTATAGGATGACATTGGTGTGTTCCTGTTCATTGTTTTGTACATTTATTTCAGATATTCACAATTCTAGAGACTTCAACAATGTTCATGTTAAAAGATATCACGTATGAGCAGGTAGAGGGTTTGCTAGGTGAAAATTGGGGACTTGTAGAAGGATGCACCAAAGGGGATAGATACATTTGTAAAATTGGTGCAAGAGGCATAGGATTTCGATACTTGAAACATCGTACTTCATTGTACATTAGATTCTATTATGATCGTTGGATGTGTAAACTTGGTGAATGGATACCATTACAAAGTTCTGAGGGTGTTTTAATTTCATTTGAAATTAAGATAAATCTACCCAACAACGAAATGGAAGTTATTTCAGTAAATCATCATTGGACTCTTGCCAACGTGAGAGAACATCTAGTAATCATGGGATTTGAGGATCTGGATCAATCAAAGTTAAGAATACAAGGGCATAAGGTAAGTAGCATATGGTATTTCTTCTTTTGTTTATACAAATTCTTACACTCAAATATGTTCATTTAAAGTTTTCTATTTTTCTGCAGATTGGTAAGAGGTTGGAGGATAAAACTAAAGTCCTCCTTGAATGGAGTGTGGATGGAACTCAACTTTCATTGTCATAGCTCAAGAACTATTTGAGTGCTACAGTGTACACACAACCTATGTTCCATTTATAATCCTACGTCTGCAACAATGTATTTAACATGCAAGACATGTAGCATGTAAAATTTTTTGATCTCAATATGATGTACAATTTGCCAAATCTTTGGTTTTTCCAATGGTAATTTATTATAATTTTAAAGTTCTGAGAATTTATTTTTTCTATTGTGTTGTGGTGTATCTTATTCTGGTTAATGATTCTGTTCAATCTTTTTTATGAGCAAAAGTTTTTTTTCTGAGAGTTCTGTGCATGATTGTTTTATTTGAAGGTATCAATTTTAGTTTTAAAATGGGTCCCACTCACTTTAAAATTTTGAAACTACTATAACAGCAACACTTATTCTCTCATTTCTCACTTTTGCAACCAAGAAGAGCTACAATCACTTGCAGAGTACGCACACAAGCTAGCATCACGCGCAATGGCTGCCGCATCCTCCAGTACCCTGCAACCCAAACGTCCATGTGAACTCTTTAATGAGTTCTTGGAATCAACTGAGTTCAAAGGTCAAAACCACTTGTATGACCTACTGTCTAGAGTCCCTGATCTAGACAAAACAATTCAACTGAACTTTGATGTGCTCAAGGAAATCATAGAGTTCCTTGAGTACTACATCTTGCGTTTCTCTATAGAAATACCGCCTTATGAGGGTAAATGGGTCCCATGTGACCTTCTACTCTACATACACAGAGGCGATGAAGCCTTCATGAAGTGCCTTAAGTGCTTCATGGCAATTGCTGAAACTGCAGGGCACTTACTAAATGACTCTGTGCCATTAGTAAAAAAACTTAACAGAAAGAAGAGGATGGGTACAAAGTACCTATCCTACATTGCAACACATATTTTATCATTAATGAGGAGCCCGAACCTACACCTGTTGAGCTCCCCAACCTTGTCACTGGGGGTTTTGTTAAGGAGAAGAATGAGCCTCAACCAGAGGCCATAAATTTTGCCAAAGAAAGCATTACAATCCACCAAGAATTTCCTGGTGGTGTTGAGGACAAACTATGTGCGTAATCAAGCATGGAGGAGGCCCCCCTTTCAAATCTCAACCCTTCTGAGCCCACATTACCAGAGGTGGAACTTGAATATCTCTCCAGCATCGTTGTGGATGGAGAGGAATTTATTTTAATTCATGACATTGAGAAGGCATTCGGTCTACGTCTAGATGAATGCTTGAGTATTTTCTCCACAATGTCAGATGTTCCACTTGACAACACATCTGACATACTTGAAAAGAAGTCAATCCCACTTGGGGATTCTGTGGCAGACACCATAGCAATGGTGTGTGCTGATATTTTAAATGATGACAACAATTCTACTACGGAGGAGGAGTTCAGTGCAGCATGGGAGAGGATAATGAAGCAAAAAATTCCTACATCCCCTGTAGCAGAGCAAAGTGGCATGGCCCACTCTAGCATTGATCTTGATGCCCCTGGAAGAGGGCAGGAAGAAGACAAGCTTCATGATGTAAGTGGTAATTGAATTAAATAAATGGATAATTTAAGTTAACATTGTAAGAGCTTGAATTCTCATTTTTTCTTAACAGGAAGCAATTGAGCTCGACAAGTTCACAGCAAGGTCTGGTGGGGATCGAGCTTCTCGCGGGAGTGGTGCATCCTTGGCAAACTACATCAGAAAGTTTCCAAAGGATGATTTTGTTATCATACACAAAGACTACAGTCCGGATGGGCACTTCATGACTTGGTTCTTGAAGGCCCTTAGCAAGATTTTGTGTTTATGTACAATTACCCAAGGCACTAATTGTGTCATTTTGGTTAGGAAATCCTTAGTTGTAACTACATTAGGACTTAATTTTAGAGGAAAAGTATTAGGGCAAATAGGTATCACCATGGGTCTTGGAATGCAAGACCCCCATGTAATATCAAGATCTGTATTGACTTACCAGCTGCCTCAATCTCTACAAAGGAGAAAGAAAGTTGTAGAGAAATTGAAGGCAGCTGAGAAATGATGTAATGTCTTGATAATACAAACTTTTTTTTTTCATCATTTGTCTAGTCTTGTATATGAATGTGCTAAAGAATTGAACTTATCTTCTCTCCACAAATTGTATCTAATTGGAAGTCTTTGTATTGTCCTTTGGTCCTTTGTATAATTATATGCATAAAAAAGGCCAAAAAAGCCCCAGCCACAAAAACACGGGAAACAGCCCTGCAAAAATTTTGCAGGGTTGTTTCCCGCGTTTTTGTGGTTGGGGCTTTTTTGGCCTTATCTGGTGTTTTTAGGTGCTACAAAACATAGGAAAGTATGTAATTCTAGATTTTCACTTGGTTTTGGTAGATTCAGGACCAAAGATTACCTGTAGGGTATAACCTCAGCTTTAACTAGATCAAAGATCTCATCCATACCTTTTATGCATACAATGATTACCTGTAGGGTATAACCTCTTAATAACTAGACCATTACATCTCTACCATACCTTTAATGCTTACAAAAGACCAAATAATGCAAAAAAAAACCCAGCCACAGAAACGCGGGATTCAGCTTTGCAAAATTTTGCAGGGCTGAATCTCGCGTTTCTGTGGCTGGGGGTTTTTTGGTATGAAAAGGACATGTTGCACATCAATAGGTAGAAAAGGAACATATCTAGTCACAAAACAATAGGCAAGTGCATGCATGTTTAACTGAATCCATATATAACTGACTGAAAGAGAGAGAGAGTGAGAGAGAAAAAAAAGAGACAAAGAATATAGGTTAAAACAAAATTTTCTATTATCCATTGTATTACATCACAAAGTAGGCCTATCATAGGGTACAATATACACATCATGGGTTATTTCCTCTAATTCTTTTTGCTAGCTGAATGTCCTTCTTACTCTCTTGGCATGGATAGCACAGAGGTTAGATTCCTCAAGCATGGAGATGAGGTAGGCCTCAGCTGCCTCTTGAAGTGCTTCAAGTGCTATCCCTTGTATTCGTAGACCTGCTTGGTAGCCTTGTAGTTCCTCTTTCACTATCCTTGCAAAAGCTCTTCGTGGTATGAGTAGTTCAACGGACTTTTGGTAGTGTCGTATCTCTGCAAAAGCCCTGCAGTGCTTCCTTTGTCTTTGTGGAGCTCTTGTGTTGGGAGGTATGTTTGGCTGGCGTTGAGGTCGACGTCATGGTTGATAGTTTTTTTTTCTCCGATGTACACGATGTGAGGGCCCAGCTTTATCTTGCACATTTTGTTGTTGATGTGGTTGTTGACTTTGCTCTCTTTCCTCCTCTGTTGGTATTTGCCCTTGTCCTTGTGGAAATGTCTTACCTCCATGTGTCACCCTATGGCTCGTTGGAATTTTCATATCATTCCATGGTGGTTGATTGTTGCTTTCCTCGTTCGAGGATGACTCTTCTTCGCTCTCTGGTACACTCCTTCTGATCAACTTCTGCTTGGGTCTTGATTTGATGGGTGTCCTTGTTGGTGGCTCATCATCTGAAATGGACTCTCATCGTCCTGGAGTGAAATACTCCTATCTATTGGACACTTCATTTTCTCACATTGAATTGCTCCCAGGTGGTGTGCCATCGTGTGACACAGGCACAGATGTGCTCTAGGAACCACTTCGAGGTCTTTGGGGGGGGGGGTGTGCAACCATGGTGGGCGTTGTGTCCCTAGATGAGGGCTAGGAAAGAAGATGCGATCTTTCTTTGTAGTTTGCTTAGTGCGTGACATTCTCTTGAGTTGCAAAAAGTGTGAAATGAAGTGAGTTCTCTCTATTTATAGAGTTTTTAAAAAAACTGTTTGTTCACACTAGAATGGACAAAACCTGTTTAAAACCATACAGAATATTATATATTAAATAATAACACATTGTTACCACATAATGGGAAATAACGAATTTACTTTACTTCCAAGCTGAGCCTTCTCGTTGTCTCCTTGCACGCCACTGAGCATGATGAAGAGGACCTAACGATGACTTCCATTTCTCACTAGCAATGTTGTGTTGCATCGTTCTTGCAAGTTTTGCCAATTTTGAATCCCTAAGTCGTTCCACAAAAAACTTTCTCAAGAATGTAGTGCGGTAAAACCAATTAAACATCTCCTCCATGTAGTTTGATTGCATTGGGCCACCACCATGTCGGGTGTTTTTGAAGCAGACACCCCTCACTTTGTAGTGTGACTTTTCCATTCCTTGGGTATTGAAAATCTCTAATGACCCATACCGATGCATGAAAAAAGCTCCATGTGCAAACAAAATATGCTAAAAATTGTTAAGTACATTGGAAAAAGGTAAGTGCAATGAACACTTGTAGAAGAAGATTACACTTACAATGTAGTGTGTTATATTGCTCTCTCCCCAAGATTGAATGAAACACTTGGTGAACTCCACTAATGTTGCTTGAAACATTTGACGTTGAATAGCACTAGACCTAGTCAAACCCATTAAGCCTACCAACTTATCAAAGCTCGACCAAACTTTCTTTCTCTTATTACAAAGATCAACTTGAGAGTCATTGTCTGTTGTGATCATGCATAGGTCTTTCCACAGCTCATAATGTTCATTATTTTGAGTGCTAGTACCTCTTCTAAAAAAATGTCTTGCTTTATTCCCTGTCATTGACACTTTTTGCAAGCTATCTTGAGATTCTCCAACTTTCTTAACAACTAGGGTTACATTTCCACCATGACAACCAATTGAATTAAGAAGTTCCTCCAATTTCTTTATAGCTTGAATAGATTTATCAACTGGCTTCATGGCAAATGTGTATTCTATATGGAGCTTCAACATTCTATCAAAAATTCTCATGAAGGCATGCAAGGTGCAAAAGTGGACATTGACTAAAGGGAATGGAATAATGGGATTACAATCCTTATCTGACATGTCACGATTAGGTGTACCTAACATGGGACACCTCATTAAATGTATATCCCATTCAGCAGATGGAGTTGCATCTGTGTCATCAACTAAATCATCTATGTTGTTTTGTTTCTTGTTTGTTCATTTATAACCTCGTGTGCAATATGGACAAGGATAGAGAGTAGATGCACCTTGTTTGCACCCTAACATGCATTTGATAGTCTTTAAGTCTCCACCTAAGTGCCAATCTACTTCAAAATCACCAAGGCTTTCTACATTGATTTTGGCACCATGAATTTGAGAAGTTCTCACCTTTGTGATCCATGGGGTCCTACTGAAAATCCATGTAAGCACATCATTGGATTCTTTAGGTACTTCAATAGCACCTAACCACCATATATCTTTCTCGGATTGGACACTATATGTAAAGTGATGGGTAGATTCTTCACTATCATCAATAATAGCATGGGCCATAGCTTCGTTCATGAGTGTCACACTAAGTCTCTCCATATGGCGTCCCTTTATGATTTGACATTCGTCTAGCTTCAATACAAGCTTGAGTTTGGAACCACAATCTACATCAAATAACAAACATTATATTATTAAAAATACTATGAATGTCATTATCAAAACAATGGATATACCTTGAAGTGTGGATTTGTAAAATTTAACCATTTCCTTTTGAAGCCTCTCCAAATTGACAAATATGTTGTTGTACTTTGTGTAGATGAATCCCTTTCTAGATGTGTTTTTCAACTCTTTCTTTGATGTAGATGAATGATAAATGGATGCAGGCATAACATCTTCTATATGCAGGTAATTGCCAAGAGTATTGGCTACATCCTCATTGGTCATCTTCTTCTTCAGAGATACCTTGTAAGGGCATGGAAAAATGCTCTGGAAAATACCTTTGTTTTGTAGAGCCTGCTTCAAAAGATTGTACAATGCAGTGTACGCTCTAGTAGTAACACCTGCTTCATCACATACCATCTGTACCTCACTAGGACTAATAATATCTTCTAAGTTGCCTGCAAAATCTTTAATCGCTTGGGTTTTGATGTGATTTCCTATTGGTGAATCCAAAATCATAAGCACATGTTTGTTGCTAAGACAAGAATTCAGAAACTTCAATTGATCCTCCATTGTTGAGGAAGCACTCGCATCTTCAACAAATGACCTGCACAATAAGAATCTCAATCTAAAAGTCTTTTAACATAAATAAACAAAGGAAATACATACCTAAGTGCGTAAAAATGTCACTTCCGTGCTCCACCACCAATTGAAAGAGCTTGAAAGGATGACAATGGTCGTTTCCTATATCTCATCCCAAGTGGAGTCTCTTTTAGTTGTGTAAGATTGGCTTTTAACTTTGTAGTTGTGCTCTCCTTTTCTTCCACATCTTGTTGGATTCTATTATTGTGCTCATCCAAAGATTTGATAGCACTTTCTAAAGTGTGTATAGCACTCTCTAAACTGTGTATCTTGAAATGGTTGTGATGACATTGTTGCATCCAATAATTTGCTATAGATGTAGAATGGTTAGACAATCGCTTGCAATAGCCTAGCAGTCCATCTTCACCGCAACCAAGGAGTTGTAGAAATGTGGAGATAGTATGGAATCTAGGATGAACATTAGCCATTGGATCCAAGGGAGACAAAGCACCATGGACCCAAAGATCAATATTCTTCTCTCCAGCTGCACGTCGTGCATTTTGAGAATCTATGTCATCGCTACCTCTAGTTGTTGGTGCAAATTCTATAGGAACACGAACATGTACACTCTTTGAGTGAGGAGCACGCGCTAGTGCTGGTGTCATGTTCGTAATACATGTGAGCACCATGATGTTCCAAAACTCCAGCACCGAATGGGAAGAAGCACAGAGATGGCTGGAATGGCTAGTACAATAGCTGTGTGCAAGAAAAAAAGTGTGTTTTGGTATGTGGATAGTTCAGAATGGCTTTTTTTAGTATGTTAGAGGGAAAATGAGTTTTTTTTCAAAAATTCATGTTTTGGGGCAACCAAAGTTACGAGTTTGATGATGTGGCACTTAACTTTTGGAGGGATTTTGAAAAGTATGTTTAAGTATTTTTTATAAAAATAAGGCTAAAAAAATTAAGTTCTGACATATACATAAAAGTATGGGCCATTTTGAATAAAGAATAGCTAAAAAAAGAGACTTTTTCAGAAAAGTCATTTTTTATTCATAAAGATGGACGGATTTGATGAGGTGGAAAGTGGTTTTTCTCTCTCTATGTGTAGAAGAGAGAGAAGGTCCTAGCTCAGCCTAAAAAAAAGCCTACTTCAGCCTACCAAAAAGTGCTCTATTAAATGCACTTTGTCCCCTTAACAAAGTACAAGATTAAGCTTAATCCCTAAAAATTAGGAATCCTTACAAGGCCCATGCAGGATTCACTTTTTTTCTTAATGACTTGGAGGCAAAGCATCTATAAAGGTGGATTGTAATCTCACGGCCAAGTGGGGTCACCATTACTAAGCTTAGTGTTGATCATTTGATGTAATTGAGAGGCTCACACTATAGCCTACTCCTATCACCATCATTGGGCATCATATTCATGCCATGATCATGTACATCAATTGTTACATAATACATACATTGAAGATTACATCTACATTCATCTCTATAATTGTCACTCAGAATAGTGAACTTGTCTTGCTCATATCTCAGTGATCTCTCCACCATTTTCAATGTTCTATAGCTCATTGGAACAAGCTCAAAGTCTATTAAAATTTTTCAAAGCTTGAAGAAGTTTCATTCATCCAATTGGGAGAAAATCACCTCGAAGTGGTCACTGGTCATTCTCTGCAGAGTTCCTAAAAGCTTCTACTTGCTATATCTCTCTAAGCTAATTAGATACCCTCAGAAGGAATGTTCCTAATTGCTACTCTATTAGGAGTACTCAACACGTGATTTTACATACTTTTTAGAGAGGTGTCTATTTTTCAATCTCTAGGGCTCTTCAAAAAGCTCACCTTTGGGTGAGAGTGGGTTGTCAAGAAATCTTCCAATGAACGTCTTCTAGTGCAAGCTAGTGCAAACACCATGTTGTAGCAAAGAAGTGAAGTGAAGATCAAAAGGCGAGCATTACGGAAGTAAAGGGGTCCACGAACTTTTTTGACTTGGTCCATGAAGCAAATGCAACATCAATTGGATTATTCCAAAAGATAATTAGAAATCAACGTGCAAGGAGTATTTGGAAAATGGGCAGTCCATGTCATATTTGCCTCTTTTTTAGGAAACTTTCTATATTTTTTGTATGAACACTCGATTTTTGTAAAGCCTAAGGAGTCCATGAACCTCAGCTTAAATTCCTCACCCTCTATAATTTTTTTCATACTTTTTGGGACTTATTTTCAAGGTGAAATGGGCATTGTAAATACTTTTAAGTATTTTCTTATCCAAAACTCATGTGAAAATAGCAAAGTCTTTTAGTATAAAGGGAAAAATCCCCAACTTTGTAAGGAATTTTTCATTCATTTTGAATAGAATCTCGTGCATCTTCCTCCTCGATCTCATTTTGTTCACCCCCTTCTTCATGTGGAACTTCCATGGTGTTCTTGAGGTGTCCCAACCCCATACCACCTAAGGTAAGTGTTTTTGCATGATATTCTCGGGTGTTCCTTTCCTCTAAGTGATTATATGCATGTTGATCTTCTTTTTTGGTGCAAGGGTGGACTCCATAGCTTCATGAGATAAGTCTCCATACACTTGAATTGGTAAACATGCTTGGATTGATGATTTAAAGTTGATATATTACCAGTTTATGTTGTTCATGCTTCATTCTAGTGGGTCTACAACAAATTCCAGCACCATTATCGAGGATGTGCTATTGTTCAAGGTCTCCATTAAAGCTTAAAGCTTTGGATAGGTGATAATATTGCTTTATATATTATATTGGATTGATCTATTCAATGGTGAAGGGTGTTTTTCATTTTTCCATCATCATCTTTAGGTTATACTCTATGTTTTGGTCATGAAGCAAGTTGGAGGACCTATGTACATATGCATTTCATCTTCATTTACATATAAGGGTTTAGTCATTGCTAGTTTCTGGTAGCATAGCCAATTTTATAAAAGCTATTATTCTCAAAATACATAATACAAAGGAAAAAGAATGAACCCAAAATTCTCCACGCACAGTTGATTATGGTTATTTTCCTTTCAAAAATATAGGTTCAAACATCGACCATTGACTGTGTGCATTTGAGTGTGGAGCTTACAAGGGAAAGTGTGGAGTGTGAGAGTGTGGCCATCAATGGAGTGGACGGGTAAGGTAAGACACTCTATGGTGTGTTATTTCTTGTTTTTGAGTATCAAATGTGCAAGAAGTTGATAGAAGGAAGCATTGATTAATTGAAAGAAAGGGCATTTTTGCATCACTAAGCAACATGGTAGAGGAATCATTCAATTGGGTTTTGGAGAGTCTTATAGTGGTTGTTGAGTTTTTTTACAATAGGGAGGGATAGAGGGATTGGACCTAAGACATTTGGATCATTTTAGTGGCATTATCCGAAACTTTGATTGCCCTAAGTCCTTGAGCCATGGTGGTTTGGAAGGCAAGGGGATTGGGACTTCAAGTAGTGTATCTACTAGGAGAGAGACATCTTTCATCTTCAAAGTCAAAGAAACCACTTTAGATTCACAGAAAGTTTCATATTGCAAGCTCATGATTGCTCAAATTTGATTAACCTTTGGGTTACCATTTTTGGTTTTAGGTGTGCTTTTGTTATCTCATCTATTGTTAGACCTTGAAAGAGAAGATTTGGTAATGCACCTAAGCATGTTGAGGATCCAGAAGACTTGAACTCAATTACCTTAAGTATTAAGAGGTATCTATGGTGCCAAAATCACGATCTGAGCTCGTTTCGGCCTCTGAACACTATCACAGTGCTTGTGTAGGCTATTTCATCTTTTTGTGACAAAGATATCTACAGGTTTTGGTTTGCCAGTATAAGCATCTCGAAGTCTGTTACAGGTTTAGCAGAACTTGACAGGGTAATTCTGCTCAACTTTTTGAGATATAGTCAGTTTTCTACATCATGGTATTTTAGTTAGTGGCCATGGCCAAAAGCAATAATGTATTCTGTATGTTGGTTGTTGAGGATAAGTTGGACGGTACAAATTACCCGTTATGGGCTTATATGATGCATCCTGTATTGGTTGCAAACGGACTATGGAATATTTTGTAGCGTGTTGAAAAACGTTCTATTACACCTACAAACACAATTGTTGAAGGTGATGCAGATGGCATTGAAGATGACGATATTCTTCATGTTCATGTTTGTGCTACGGTTCCTATTGCACCTACTATAGAGCAAACTTTTTGGGATGGCAGAGATGCTCAGGCACATGCATTGATAGCCTTGTCTATTAAACATGCCATTATTCCTCACATTCGCTTTTGCAGAATAGCTAAGGATGCTTGGGATACACTTACCACTTTATACCAAGCAAGGAATGAGGCTCCTGCCACTTACCTTTGAAAACAGTTGGAGAGTGAGCACATGAATGAAGGTGATTCCATGGACAATTTTCTGATAAAGATCAAAGATTTAAAGGAACAATTGATTTTTGTTGATGAAGTTTTACTTGACAATTCACTTGTGAAGACTGTTCTGAATGGTCTTCCTGATTCGTATGAGAGTTTTGCTTTCACTCTCCATTTGATGATGAAAGGCAATCCAAATGCCTTAACATTTGAGGATTTAGTCTCTGTTCTATTGTAGGAAGATCACTCTAGGCAGAACAGCTCCATTATGCATGTTTCATATCAAACTTTCTTGGCTAGTTAGAAGGGCAAAGGTAATAGGAGCTCTTTTACTAGTAAGCAGAAATTTGTTAATTCTACACAATCAAAGAAGGATGACATAGATGAGAAGACAACAGAAAAGCAGAAATTGTTTTGCAAATACTATAAAGCAAATGATCATGTCATAAAGAGTTGTCCAAAACTAGCTGCTAAAGAGGCAAAGAAAAAAGAGGCTGGAATGGTTGTTGCAGAGGCCTCTATACCAAAAACAAAGTCTGCTAATCTAGTGCAAAATGAAGAGTGGGTGTTTACTTCTGTTTGCAGTTTTGACCCATCTTCTCCTGAACAGTGTATGTCTGCAGTAGACTCAGATGTTTGGTACATTGATAGTGGGGCAACCAAACATATTACCTTGCAATGCAGTTTCTTCACTTCACTCGAGCATGCCCCTATAGGGAATACTATCACATGTGCCAAAAACTCCTCTTGTCCTGTTATGGGAGTTGGTAAGATCATTCTAACTACTGTTGATGGTAGTTCTTTTACATTGTTGGATGCTTTATTTGTTCCAGGGATCAAGAAGAATCTGTTATCAGTTTCAAATTTGACCAAGATTGGCTTGGTTGTGAAATTTGTTGATGAGAGATGTACAATTCATGATCTGTCAAATGGCAATGTGGTTATTGCTTCTGGCATTTTATGTCATGGGTTGTATAAGCTCATAGACAATGAAAAATCTGTGAATGATTTGGCATGTGCAGTACATGATTCTCATGCTATGTCAGATGCAAAGCTTTGGCATGCATGCTTTGTCCATCTGAATTTTGCTAGTTTGCTATGCTTATAGAAATTTGAAATGGTGTCCTCTCTACCCAAACTTGAGGCACCTGGCAAACAAGTATGTGAAGGCTGTATTTTGGGTAAAATGCAGCATTCCTCATTCCCAAAAGATGGTTTAGTTCAAGCTACTCAGAAATTATAGCTTGGTCATAGTGATGTATGTGGTCCTATGCAGATACCCTCTTTTGGGAACTATCTTTACTTTGTGAATTTGATCGATGATTTTTTCAGGCATGCATGGGTATATCCATTGAAAGTAAAGTCTGAAGTATTCATGTGTTTCAAACAGTTTTTGGTTTTGGCTAAAAATCTATCAGCATGTAAAATGGGCACCCTCTGTTCTGATCGAGGGGGGGAATATATGTCTTCTGACTTTAATGAATCTCTGGCTGAACATGGGATAAACCATCAATGTACAATGTCGCATGCACCTCATCAAAATGGAGTTGTTGAATGAAAGAATAGGTCACTCATGGAGATGGCGAGGTGTATGGTCAAGAGTCAGGCTTTACCACATAGTTTCTGGCTTGAGGCTATTATGTTTGCAACATATGTACTTAATAGGTGTCCCACTAAAGCATTGTAGTCTATCACTCCATATGAGGCTTGGCATGGTCGCAAGACATCTCTTGCTCACCTTCGTGTTTTTTGTTGTTTGGCATATGCATTAGTGCCTCAACAACAATGCAGGAAATTGGACAATAAAGCAGTGAAATGTATTTTTGTTGGGTAGAGTTCTGAAAGCAAAGGCTATATCATCCACAGACTAAATGCATTTTGGTTATATGTGATGTTGTTTTTGTGGAAGATGTTATTCAACCATTACTTTCATGTACTAAGGAGATATTACTTAGCTCCAAAGACATGTATGATAGTTTGCTACCTCTTTTTACAAGTGGAAAGTCTAGTGTCGGTCCTAATGAGGCTTCTCAGCCTTTAGAAGTTTCATGTGATGATGCAGATCGTTCCATTTATGATGCAGATCTACATGATGCACTTGTTGATGAGAGAGCTGATATTGAGGAGGCAAAAACTATGCCAAAATGGCTGGTGTAGACTTTGTGTGATAGCAAACTAGATGCACCTCTGTCATACCGTACTCATTCAGGATCTGATAGTGCCTCTTTTGCATCAGATTGCTATGCTATGGTTGCCTCTATCTCCATGATGAGAATGAGCCTATTTTGTTTGATGAAGCACAAAATTTAGAAAATTGGATGGCTGCTATGCAATCTGAATATGATGCTATAATGAAGAATGGTATCTGGTCTTTGTGTGACTTGCCTCCTAGCAAGAAGTCCATTGGCACTAAATGGGTATACAAGCTGAAGCATAAGCCTGATGTAACAGTTGACAGGTATAATGCTAGGCTTGTTGCAAAGGGTTATGCTTAGGAAAGAGGAATTGATTTTGATGAGATCTTTGCTCCTACTTTCCAAATAACTATTGTTCATAGCATCTGTGCACTTGCAGCTCATCATGGTTGGAATGTACATCAGTTAGACATTAAAAAAGTGCATTTTTGAATGGTGATTTGCATAAAGAAGTGTATGTTTTTCAGCCCCGTGGCTTTGTGTAGAAAGGGCATGAAAACCAGATGTGTAGGTTAAAGCAAGCACCACGTGCTTGGTATGAAAAGATACATGCTTATCTGATTGCACATGGTTTTGAGAATAGTCCAACTGAAAGCACCTTATATGTTAAGCGTGAAAATGATGCGCTTTTGATCATTGTTGTGTATGTTGATGACATGTTGCTCACTGGTCCTCATGAGAAGCATATTTTCTATTTTAAGGTTGATTTGCATGCCTCATTTGAGATGTTCGATTTGGGGCATTTGCATCATTATTTGGGCATTCAATTTATGCAAATTGATGGCCGAATAGCTTCGTGTCAAATGAAATATATTGACATATTATTGCAACATTTTGGCCTTGAAGACTATAAACCTATTGCCACTCCTATGGAGATAGGCTTACGATTGAATCTTGATGATGCTCGAGATGCATTTGATGTTGTTCTCTATCAATAGGCTGTTGGATGCTTGATTTACTTGTGCATTACTTTGCCAGATATTCAGTTTGTTGTCTCGCAGATGAGCAGGTTTATGCATTGCCTAGGTGTCAAGCATTGGTAGGCAATTAAGCACATCTTTTGCTACTTGAGTGGTACCTGGCTACTTGGATTGTTTTTTCCCAAGGGGGGATCACTATTGCCATATTTATATGCATTCCTTGACTCTAACTGGGTTGGTTGCTATGACACTCATGTGTCCACCAGTGGTTTTTGCTTCATGCTTGGTAGCTCATGCATATCTTGGTTGAGCAAGAAGCAGCCTATTGTGGCCACTTCCAGTTGTGAGGCTGAGTATAGGGCAGCTTTCACAACGATTATTGAGTGTGGGTGGCTCAGAAGCCTTATGGCTGATTTGGGTGTTGGTCAGTCTTCGGCAACCACCATTTTCACTGATAGTTAGAGCCCACTGGCAGTTGCAAAGAACCCTATGTTCATGCTCACACTAAGTACATTGAGGTGCATTATCATTATGTCAAGGAGAGGTTCTCTACTGGAGAGATCAACTTGGCATATGTGCCCATGCAGGAGAACACTGCAGACCTTTTCACAAAGGCTCTGCCTAGGGAGAAGTTTGAAGCTTTCCGCAAAGATTTGGACTTAGTTCCTTTTTTTGGATTGATTCCACATAGCTTGGCACTTCCTTATACATGAGTGCTAGCTCCTTGTTCACCGCATCACTCCTAAGGGGGAATTTGTTGGTATATTTAGGTAGTGATGTGTGTGAACACACTAGGACCACCGGAGCACTTTTTTCCTCTTTAGGAGGTTTTTCTTCCCTCGCTTTGTATATACACCTATTGCCCTAATAGGTTACTTATCTTTGTACATTCTAATGGTAATACATTCATTATTGTGTGTTGTGCTCCAAGCTTCTTCTTCTTCCTTGTGTTGTTTGCATGCTTCTACAGATCTCGAACTCCAATAGTGACCTAGGCCATAAACCATATCCAAAATCATTGAAAAACTCAAAGAAAAGGGCTAAGTGCATAAGAACGATTGCCCTACTCAGAGCAATCACTTCAAGACATGGGGGAGGGGGGGGGGGTGGGGTTTCTTGCGCACTTAACTTTCTTTGAACCTTCTTTACGAGTATGGGACACCTATTTAAGTAGCTTTGCCACATTTCGAGTGTCTAATTCCATTTTAATCACAATTTTGATTGCCTTAGGAAGTGAGTGGGTTGAGTCCATCAAACTGGAGCATTCTTATAGTAATAGACCATGATTGTGAGAAAAAATTCATCAAAGAACACTGTAATTCACATTGCACATTTAGTGATGCTTGTGCTTGGGTATCAGTCATGGTTGGCTCTTTGGTTCTATGGGAGCCACTAATGTCTTTAGCTTCCATACCCTCTTTGTTGTTGCTTTATTTGAGTTTCTTGCTACTACAAGAGAACTGAAGTGATCAACTTTTGACATCTTCCCTTTGCTCTTAATTTTTCTATTCTTTGGCTTCTTTATTGATCTTATCTTCTCTAGATAGATTATAGAGTCAAAAATATGTAAACATTTCCTTAGTACCCATATATGTGAAATTCCATTTTGAGTTACAATGGATTTCTTAGGCACCCAAACTTGTTGTGTTTGTTGGGTTGGGCTCTTGCCTAATGATGGCTTGGGCTTCTTGTTTATCCCTAGATTTACCCTACCTTTTTATTTAGGTACCCACATTTGTGATTCCACTTTGTGTGCTTGAAATGGAGCCTTGGGTAGACTTGTTGAATCTTGGTGCCTAAAGAATAATTATATGGATAAGCTTTTCTTCTCATTTGTCTTGCATGTGGTAGAGGATCAGTAGTAGCCTTCTCTTGAACTTCCTTGTGTGTAATGGCCAAGATCTCTATTGAAGGTGTAGAGCGGAAAAAACCTGTTGATCAATGACTCACATGCAAACACAAACATTCGATTAAGATAGACAACACATTGCACATGTTTAAATAAATCCAAGGCAAGTATTTATATAAATAAAATGGTCTATAAAATCATACTCATCTATGTCATAGTTTTTCAATTTTTTGGTTGAAGTGTTATCATCTTTAAATATAACTATTGGCAGTAATAGAATAGCAAAATCTAGAGTGGGTACACATGGTGTACCAAGTCCCTTCTAGGGGGGAGATAGATAGACTAAAGGTGGTGTACAAATAATGTCAAGTTTATGTTCACTAGAGGCACTATTTTGGTCTTCAAATAGGAACTCTTCAATAAAAACTACAAAGAAATGAACATAGAAATTCACTTTGTTAGTACATCTTCAATACAAGAATAGTTACATTCATGTACAATTTTATCTAATTTGTATTTTACTTTTCCCTTTATTTATTTACATACTTATTTTATATAACTCATTTATTTTTCTTTTATTTTTTTATTTATTTCATTTAAGCTCCATTTTTTCTTTCTTTTTCTGTATCTAATTGTTTTTATTTAATTCTTATTGTTTTACTATATTGTCATTTTCTTTCATATTTTACTTTTCTTATTTCCTTTTCCTATTAATTAATTTCCTATTTATTTTTCATTTCCTACTCTCTTTTTCCATTTATTTATTTTTTACTTAATTTTCTTTATCTACTTTAATTTATCTAGTCTTAATAAGTTCAAATTAATAATAATAAGATAATCCATTTCCTAATATTTAAAAACATAAAAATATATGATTAAATAAAATTATAATAAAATAAAATAAAAATTCTCTCTCTCTCTCTCTCTCTCTCTCTCTCTCTCTCTCTCTCTCACTCACTCACTCTCTCTCTCTCAAAAACCAAATCACAAATAGGTAAGGACTAATCTCTCTCTTTCACTTTCTCTGTAGATCACAAAAGCATAGAGACTGTTGTCACCACATTATTAGGGATAACAAAATAGGATTTCTTGTGCCTTTCCAATGCACACAGCTCCATGGCTATTCACCTCGATTTTCCCCCAAAATCTCTAGGAGCTTAGCTTCAAGGCACAAATAGTAACACTCAAAACGCTTTGTTTGCATTACATCATAGGAGACCTATGAAAAAGCCTATGTTTCTTCCCTATGTGAGACATCTCTTTGACATCTTTTTACTATAAGAAATATTTGGAATCCCTATTCTGAATAGTTTTAGCAGGTGCTGGAGGAAAATCAATCTTTAAGGTCACTCTACTCTCCTCCACATTTAGAATCTAAATTGACGAAAGCATTCAAATCACTACTAGGTGCATTTTAAGACTTGTAATCACAAAAATTGTTGAAATGAGTCTCGGTCTAGCTATAACAACCCATTTGAGAACACTCATAGGTACAAGTGCACTGGAAGATACAAGAAAAAAAATGAACAATGAATAGACATGTAGACACACATATGGTCAAACAGATATAGGAAGTTACACTCACAAATTTACATACATGATCACACACACATAGACACACATTACACACATCTTGCTAGTCTTCTTCTTGATGGTTTCCTATAGTTACAAAAGAGAGGAGTTAATCTTCAATAGATAAATAGAAAGAGATTTCAATCTTCATAAGTAAAATCAAAGAATCAAAGAGTGTACTGCTTTAAGAAAAAAGTTTGTTTTCTTGGTAATCAAATCAAGGTAGGAAATTCCTCCCAATAGCAATGCAATTAAGAAATCAATTTTAAGTGTGAATCAATGTGGATCAAAAAATTTCAACATTCCATGCATATGCCCATTAACAACAAACATACATCCTAGAGAATAATCTATTGTGCAAGAATTGTTGTTTAATTAGCCGTTTCCTAATATTATTTGATCTTCCATATGTGCTTCATCAAAAACAAAGAATTCTTCTAGAGAGGCTAGCCCTTCTATATTAATTTGAATCATTGTCTCTCCTATGCATGCTAGTTCTCTTCATTTTATGTTAACAATACCAGCATTTGTCTGATAGATAGCTTCCTGCATGTCCCAAGCTCATCCAATGCAAATCATGCTCTTTGATGTGCTTGAGTCTATATGTGCCATCATCCTGTCCTTGAAATCTAGTCGTAACATGGCATGTAGCCATGGCATCTTTTCCAACATCCCTTCATCTACAAATATTTGGATGGTAGGGGTGGAAGGAATGGGGTAAGAAATCCCTTGCATCAATTGTTTTCATCAAAAAGATCTTTTCCTATCATCATCCTTAGACTCTTCTCTTATTCTATTTTCCTCCCCCCTTTTGTCTTTAGAAACTTGAAGTCTTGCCAAAATGTCATACACGTGAAAGGATCAAGATCCTCTTGACTCAGCATCCACTAATGTAGTTGGACAAGATATCACCCTCCAAGATTGCTAATTGGAATGCACCTCTAGTGGAGATTTTGTATATCACAAATGTTCTATGGCCCCTCTTTGAAGCTTTTGGCATGTTGTTTTAGTATGTACACTAAAACATAGTCTCCTTCTTGTAAACCTTTATCTTTAATTTGCATGCCATAATATGCTTTTTGCCTTGTTTTAGCAGTTCCATGTCTCAATGCCCTTCCCTTCGACTAACTTGATTGTGTAGACATACTTTGACTACACAATGTCTAAGTCTAATTGTCTGAAGAAATGAAAACTAATGACATTATATGTGGATCTAGTGTCAAAGAGGAACTTGACAAGTTTTCTTGCCATGACTCCTCTCATAACAATGAGTTTTATGTCTAAAAATTGTTAACCTTTTTATGCCACTTGTGAAAGCACAACAAAGGTATCTTCTTAGTAACCATCATGGTCACTATGGGAGATGATATCTGAGATGGTGGATCTCCAAAATCCTCATCTATATCACTCCCTATCTGTCTAAGGTTTATGAATATGGTTGCAAATATCTTTTTCTTCTTAGGATGGTCTTTAAATCGATGTCGTTCTAAGCATTGTATCACAAGCCTTCTCTCAGTGCCTTCTCTTTTTATTGATAGGTAAGAATTCAATTATTATAAGCCCTCTCAAGTAGATCAGACATCTTTCTTTTAGCTCTCAGACTTGTCTTGATGAGGTGCACATGATGTCATTTCTTGACTCTACATCCACTTATGTAATTAGGCATGAATAATGCATCTAAGGGATCCAATTGTATTGCACCACTCGGACTCAATTTTATGTAAGATATATGGTCCATGACTTATCTTATGCATTTTCTTACCTAATTCTTTTATTGTGAATGCCAACACCAAATCTCCCTCCTTTAGATCTTTGTCTTTGATATGCATATCAAAGTATGCCTTCTGTCTCCCTTTGTTTGCATATCAAGAGTTTATTTCATGAAGTCTTGTGAATCCCAATTGTTCCAGGTCTGCAACCCTAACTATCAATTCATGTCCTTTCCATTATAGGGTTTGCACTACTCTCAAAGTTGCAATTGTGAATTCCAAAGCATGATGTAATTGTTTATCCCAATCTGATCTTTTGATATTTACTATCTTTTGCAAGATTGTACAGAGTCCTTTGTTTTTACTCTTTGCTAGACCATTGGCTTGAGGATGATACAAGGCTAAGAATCTATGAATTACTAGAAATTCTTCCAAGATAATTTTTTTGACTTCATTCACAAAAAATGAGTACCCCTATCACACACAATTTCTATTTGTAACCCAAATCTCACAAAAATATTTTCAAAGAGAAATCTGGCAGTAGTTTGTGCATCATTCCTTCTTGTTGCTCTAGCTTTTGCCCACTTAGTTAAGTACTTATTTTCCACAATGATATGTTGAGTATTTTTAGAAGGAGGTGATATGGGTCCAATTAAATCTATTCCCTACTTTAAATGATCTCAAAAACTCATGATTGGCCTAAGGGGCATCTCATTTCTCCTTACAGGTTTTTTGGTTGGCATATATCACATCTTTTCACAAAAAAAAATTCATCTTACTGTAGAGTAGGCCACCACAATCTAGCATAGATGATCAATTTAGCAATTCTTTCAAATGAAAAATGTATTGATGCTACTTAAACATGTGCTAGTTGAAGAATTTCAACATACTTGTCTTCATGAATGCATATTCTCAAATATCCATCTTTTTCTCTTTTGTGCAACTATTCTCCTATCAAATAATAGCATTCTAGTTTCATCACTTGATCATGGAAATTAATTTTGTCCTTTTCTTTGTTCAACTTCAAACATCTAACTATTTCCTCACTCCATTATGGATTATTTTGGATTATGAACAAAGTGGCATGTTCTACAACTTGTTGTTCTTGACACATCTGGAAATTCTCAAGAAAAGAATGTACTTCTTTCTTCTAATTAGGAAAATACACCCCTAATCTATGAAAATTTATTAGGGTTTGAGATTTGTATGCATGGATTCATTTTGTGAGTAATGTGCCTTCTCCAAATAATTGCAATGTTCTTCTTCCAAAATGCAATTTACCAAAACTCCAATTTGATGAAGGTAGTACAAATATCCAGAGAGCAAGATATGATATTTTGTTTCCTAAATTGAGTTCCAAAATTTAATATTGGAATTATGTCATTGGTCCATCTAGGAATACTTTGACTTTAAAAGGATAAGTATCTGGTAGCTCATATCATCCACTCCATTAGGTTGCTCTCCATTATTCAATCTAGATAGATGATATCCTCTAATGTGAGTTTTCCCTTGTCTGACTATCAATTCAAAATCAAACTCCATTAATAACAAGAACCATCTAACTATTCTTCTTGTGTTGCATGGATTCTTCACTAAATACAATAAAGCCTGATGATCTACAAAGAATTTTAATTTATTAGCTAGAAGATAGTTTTTGAACTTCTTAACTGCATAAACCATGCCCAATCCTTCCCTTTCAATTGTTTTATAATTCCTCTCTACTTGGTTAAGCTATCTACTTGCATAAGCGATTGGAAAGTCCAATTTTGTATCCTCTATTGGTTGAGCTAAGATGCATCACAATGCAAAATTTGACGCATCTACATGAACATGAAAAATATTTTCCCAACTCGGAGGTTTCAATATTTTTGTTGAGCTTAACCATACTTTGAGCTTCCTAAAGGCTTCCTCACACTCATCATTCCATTCAAACTTTGTGATTAAGACATATAGTGGTTTAGCAATTATTTCATAAATTTGAACAAATCTTCTTTACTAACCACAATTGTTGATATATTTAGGTAGTGATGTGTGTGAACACACTAGGACCGCCGGGGCACTTTTTTCCCCCTTTAGGAGGTTTTTTTCCCCCGGCTTGTATATACGCCTATTGCCCTAATGAGCTACTTATCTTTGTACATTCTCTAGTAATACATTCAGTATTGTGTGTTGTGCTCCAAGCTTCTTCTTCTTCCTTGTGCTGTTCGCGTGCTTCCGCAGATGTCTAACTCCAACAATTGGTATCAGGGCAGGTCGTCGCTTCATCTAGGGCACCGTCGACACTCCTCCGTTTGCAGTCTCAGAATCGTACGAATTTTGGTGAGCATACTCAAGGTGTTTCCAAGATCAAAATAGCTTTGTTATGTGGTGCCGAAATCACGATCTGAGCTCGTTTCGGCCTCCGAATGCACTATCGCAGTGCTTGTGTAGGCTATTTCATCTTTTCGTGCCAAAGGTATATACCTGTTTCTGTTCGTAAATATAAGCATCTTGAAGTCTGCTACAGGTTTAGCAGAACTCGTCTGGGCAGTTCCGTTCAACTTTTTGAGATACAGTCAATTTTCTGCATCAAGGTATTTTAGTCACCGGCCATGGCTGAAAGCAGTGATGTATTCCGTATGTTGGCTGTTGAGGATAAGTTGGATGGTACCAACTACCCATTATGGGCTAATATGATGCGACATGTATTGGTTGCAAAAGGATTGTGGAACATTGTGCAGGGTGTTGAAAGACGCCCTGTTACACCTGTAACAACAGGTACTACGAATACAGGTGCTGGAGCTGATGAAGATGGTGTCGAAGATGATATTATGCAGATTCTTGCTCGTGCTGCTATTTTTACTGCACCTACTGTAGAGCAAATTCGTTGGGATGGCAGAGATGCCCAGGAACATGCATTGATAGCTTTGTCTATCAAACGTGCCATTATTCTTCATATTCGCTCTTGCAGAACAGCTAAGGATGCTTGGGATACACTTACCACATTGTACCAAGATAGGAATGAGGCTTGTGTTGCTTACCTCCGAAAACAGTTCGAGAGTGAGCACATGAATGAAGGTGATTCTATGGAAAGTTTCCTAACGAAGATCAAAGATTTGAAGGAACAGTTGATTTTTGTTGATGAGGTTATACCAGATAGCTCACTTGTGCAGACCGTTCTGAATGGTCTTCTTGATTCATATCAGAGTTTTGCTTCTACTCTTCAGTTGATGATGAAAGGCAATCCAAATGCCTTGTCATTCGAGGAGTTAGTCTCTGTTTTATTGCAGGAAGATCAGTCCAGGCAAAAGAAGTCCATTATGCGTGTTGCAGATCAAGCTTTCTGGGCAAGTCAGAAGGGCAAAGGAAAATGGCGTTCTTCTACTAGTAAGCAGAAATCTGCAAATGCTGCACATTCGAAGAACCAAGACAAAGATGAGAAAAAATTAGAAAAGCAGAAATTGTTTTGTAAGTACTATAAAGGGAATGATCATATCATAAAGAACTGTCCAAAACTGGCTGCAAAAGAGGCAAAGAAGAAAGAGGCTTGAATGCTTGTTGCAGAAGCCTCTACACCAAAAACAGAGTCTGCTAATCTTGTGCAGGAAGAAGAATGGGCGTTCACTACTGTTTGTAGTTTTGACCCATCTTCTCATGATCAGTGCATGTCTGCAGTAGACTCAGATGTTTGGTACTTTGACAGTGGGGCGACCAAACATATTACCTCACAGCGCAGCTTCTTCTCTTCACTCGAGCGTGCCGCTACAGGGAATACTGTTACATGCATCAACAACTCCTCTTATCCTGTTATGGGAGTTGGTAAGATCATTTTGACTACTGCTGATGGTAGTTCTTTCACTTTGTCAGATGCTTTATTTGTGCCAGGGATCAAGAAGAATCTGTTATCAGTTTCTGCATTAGCCAAGATTGGCTTGGTTGTGAAATTTGTTGATGACAGATGTACAGTTCATGATCTGTCAAATGGTGATGTTATTATTGCTTCTGGCATTTTGTATCGTGGGTTGTATAAGCTCATAGACTATGAAAGATCTGAAAATGATTTGGCATGTGCAGTAAATGATACTCAGGCTAAGTCAGATGCAAAGCTTTGGCATGCACGCTTTGGTCATCTAAATTTTGCTAGTTTGCTACGCCTGCAGAAATCTGAAATGGTGTCCTCTTTGCCCAAACTTGAGGCACCTGGAAAACATGTTTGTGAAGGCTATATTTTGGGAAAAATGCAGCGTTCCTCCTTTCCAAAAGATGGTTCAGTTCGGGCTACACAGAAATTGCAGCTTGTACATAGTGATGTCTGTGGTCCTATGCAGACATCCTCTTTTGGAAATTACCTTTACTTCGTGACTTTCATTGATGATTTTTCAAGGCATGCATGGGTATATCCACTCAAAGCAAAGTCCAAAGTGTTCATGTGCTTTAAACAGTTTTTGGTTTTGGCTGAAAATCTATCTTCATTTAAAATGGGCACCCTCTGTTCTGATCGAGGGGGGGAATATATGTCTTCTGATTTTAATGCATTTTTGGTTGAACATGGGATAAAACACCAGTGTACAGTGCCTTATACACCTCAACAGAATGGAGTTGCTGAAGGAAAGAACAGGTCACTCATGGAGATGGCGAGGTGCATGGTCAAAAGTCACGCTTTACCACATAGTTTTTGGCTTGAGGCTGTCATGTGTGCAGCATATGTACTGAACAAGTGTCCCACTAAAGCGCTGCAGTCTATCACTCCATATGAGGCTTGGCATGATCACAAGCCATCTGTTGCTCATCTGCGTGTTTTTGGTTGTTTGGCATATGCACTAGTGCCTGAACAACATCGCAGAAAATTGGATGATAAGGCAGTAAAATGTATTTTTGTTGGGTACAGCTCTAAAAGTAAAGGCTATCGTCTGTATCATCCACAGACTAAACGCATTCTGGTTAGTCGTGATGTTGTCTTTGTGGAAGATGCTATTCAGCCATTGTTTCATGTACTAAGGAGACATCTGTTAGCTCCAAAGACATGTATGATACTTTGATGCCTCTTTTTACAGGTGGATAGTCTAGTGCTGGTCCTAATGAGGCAACTTCTTAGCCTTTGCAGATTTCATATGATGATGTAGATCATTCCATTTCTGATGCAGATTTACATGATGCACTTGTTGATGAGAGAGTTGATATTGAGCAGGCAAAAACTATGCCAAATGGCTGGTGCAGACTTTGTGTGACAGCAAATTAGATGCACCTTTGTCATATCGTACTCGTTCAGGCTCTCATAGTGCCTCCTTTGCATCAGATTGCTATGTTATGGCTGCGTCTAGTCTCTGTGATGAGAATGAGCCTGTTTCTTTTGATGAAGCACAAAATTCAGAAAATTGGATGGTTGCTATGCAATCTCAATATGATGCTATAATGAAGAATGGTACATGGTCTTTATGTGACTTGCCTCCTGGCAAGAAGGCCATTGGCACTAAGTGAGTATACAAGCTGAAGCGTAAACCTGATGGTACAGTTGACAGGTATAAGGCTAGGCTTGTTGCAAAGGGTTATCCGCAGGAAACAGGCATTGATTTTGATGAGACCTTTGCACCTACATGTCATATGACTACTATTCGGAGCATTTGTGCACTTGCAGCCCATCATGGTTGGAATGTACATCAGTTGGACATTAAAACAGCATTTCTGAATGGTGACTTGCATGAAGAAGTGTATGTTTTTCAGCCTCGTGGCTTTGTGCAGAAAGGGCATGAAAACTAGGTGTGCAGGTTAAAGAAGGCATTATATGGATTAAAGCAAGCACCACGTGCTTGGTATGAGAAGATACATGCCTATCTAGTTGCACATGGTTTTGAGAACAGTCCAACTCAAAGCACCTTATATGTTAAGCATGCTAATGATGTGCTTCTGATCATTGTTGTCTATGTTGACGACATGTTGCTCACTGGTCCTATTGAGAAGCATATTGCTGATTTCAAGGCTGATTTGCATGCCTCATTTGAGATGTCTGATTTGGAGCATTTGCATCACTATTTGGGCATTCAGTTTATGCAAGTTGATGGTGGAATGGCTTTGTGTCAAACGAAATTTATTGACACATTATTGCAGCGTTTTGGCCTTGAAGAATGTAAGCCTATTGCCACTCCTATGGAGACAGGTTTACGATTGAGTCTTCATGATGTTGGAGATGCATTTGATGATGTTCTCTATCAGCAGGCTGTTGGATGCTTGATTTACTTATGCATTACTCGGCCAGATATTCAATTTCCTGTCTCACAGATGAGCAGGTTTATGCATTGCCCAGGAGTCACGCATTGGAAGGTGGTTAAGCACATCTTTCACTACTTGAGTGGTACTCGGCTACTTGGGTTGTTTTATCCCAAGGGGGGGATCACTACCGCCAGATTTGCATGCTTTTTCAGACTCAGATTGGACTGGTTGCTATGACACTCGTGTGTCCACCAGTGGTTTTTGCTTCATGCTTGGTAGCTCATGAATATCTTGGTTGAGCAAGAAGCATCCTACTATGGCCACTTCTAGTTGTGAGGCTGAGTATAGGGCAGCTTTCACAACGACTGTTGAGTGTGTGTGGCTCAGATGCCTTATGGCTGATTTGGGTGTTGGCTAGTCTTCTGCCACCGCCATCTTCACTGAGAGTCAGAGCGCATTGCCAGTTGCGAGGAACCCTGTGTTCCATGCTCGCACTAAGCACAATGAGGTGCATTATCACTATGTCAGGGAGAGGTTCTCTGCTGGGCAGATCAGCTTGGCATATGTGCCCACGCAGGAGAACATAGCAGACCTTTTCACGAAGGCTTTGCCTAGGGAGAAGTTTGAAGCTTTCCACAAAGCTTTGGGCTTACTTCCTTTTGTGGAGTGATTTCCACATAGCTTGGCACTTCCTTATACATGAGTGCCAGCTCCTTGTTCACTGCATCACTCCCAAGGGGGATTTGTTGATATATTTAGGTAGTGATGTGTGTGAACACACTAGGACCGTCGGGGCACTTTTTTCCCTCTTTAGGAGGTTTTTTCCCCCCCCCCCTTGTATATACGCCTATTTCCCTAATGTGCTACTTATCTTTGTACATTCTCTAGTAATACGTTGAGTATTGTGTGTTGTGCTCCAAGCTTCTTCTTCTTCCTTGTGATTTTCGCGTGCTTGAGCAGACATCTAACTCCAACAACAATGTCCCATGAATGCTTGTAATTCTTTGGCCAATCTAGGTCTTGGCATTTCAGCATTGATTCTTGTGTCATTCTTTGATACTATGTGCCCTAATATTCTTCCTTGTCTTACAAAAAATATACACTTCTCAGGGTTGAGACAGACTCTATAAATTTTGCATTTTTTTAAATATGTGTATGAGGTCCATCAAATGAGTTGGTCTAGCTGATGAAAAAGCACACAAGTCAATCAACATACACTTCCATTGTTTTTCTAAGAAATTCTTTGAACACATGACACATTAGTCTTTGAAAAGTGGCAGGTGCATTGGTCAAACCGAAAGGCATAACCCTAAATGCAAAAAGTACCCATTCTGTTGCAAAAGCAGTCTTGTATTGATCCTTAGGAGTTATGGCAACTTGATTATATCTAAAGAAACCATCAAGGAAGCTATATAATTCTTTTCTTGCTACTCTTTCAAGTATATGGTCAATGATAGGTAATGGCTAGTTATCTCTTATATGGCAACATTGAGTTTCTTGAGGTTTATACAAACCCTAAGTTTTACATTTTTCTTTTTTACTACCTTTTATAGGTGATATCCAATCTGTGTGTTCAATTTCTTAAATGAATCCTATCGACAATAATTTATCAATCTCTTCCTTGATTTTAGTAGCATAGGCATCATTGTATGTGTAATGGTTTTATTTTTTGGCTTAGATTTAGGAGCTATGGGAATTCTATAAACACATGTACTTGGATCTACTCCCTTGAGATCCTTGTAATTCCAAGCAAAGACTTATCTATACTCTTTTAACAATGCTACTAAAGCTTCTTGCTCATCTTCTTGAACATCACTTGCTAGGATTATTATCCTTTCATCACCTTCTTTCATAGTGACAAGTACTTGTTTTAATTGATCTTTGTTGTCATAAGGTTGATCTTGTTCCTATTCTCTTTGAGGTTTTTGAAAAATTACTTTTCTCTCCACCTCATATCTCTTCAAGTGTGCTGGTACATCTATTTGATTCTCCTTATTTTCTTCATTCTTTTCTTCATCTTGTGATTTAGATCCTTGATTTTTTGGTTGGTGTGACTCCATCTTCTTTCCTTTTGAAGGTTACACAATTTTGATCATGTTGAAAGACACTAGGTCATAGTGTTTTGAATCACACATCTTCATTGAAGTTTGTTCACTTACAGCTACTTCTAAAGTTGCCAATATCTGATCCCAACCATATGGTTCAAAATATTTGTCATCAAAATATTTGGGTATATAGCTTGGATCTTCAAATGTTCTCTCCAATTTACATTCTTCCTTGATCAACTTATATATCCCTCCATTTTTTTGGTTTACTCAACCTGATTTGAATTGGATCATCAAATTCTAAATGTCCAATTGTGCTTGATGATAATGAAGGGCTTCTTGTTTGATGTACCCTTTTCCAATCCCTTGGTGATATATCATGATGTGTATTAATTTTCAAATTTACCTTGGTGATGGTTTTTTCATGTTGAAGGTATAAGTAATCACTTCCCCAAAGTTGTCTTACAAATGGTCTTCCAAGTATGATGTCATATTATGTGTTTAACTCTAGAAATTCCAATATTTCCAATGTATGTTTAAAGTTGATTCCATGTCAATTTGTTCCAACAGCCCTCATGGATATTCCATATGTCCATCTCCTAGCTAAAGCTTTAATTTGATTGGTTTTAATTTAGGTTTTCCCCATTTCTCCCAAACTTCTTTTGTGATAATAGCTACTCCAACTCCACTATCCAAAATGGATTTCACTTTATGTCCTTGGAATTCCAAAGTTAGGATTGTATTTACTTCTTCACCTTCACAATATCCTCCTATTTTATCCAAAGGCACTTGCATCTGTATCATCTTTTCTTTCTCTGAGTCATGCCCTTTTTACTTTTTGATTTAGCCATACAATACCTTCTCAATTTAGGGTTTTCTTTTACTAAATCTTGCCAATATATTTTGTATGTAATTTCCATGTTTTGAAGTGCATCCAATTCATCACTCTTTGGCATTTGATCATGCAATTTTCATCTTTTTCCTATGACTCACACTCTTATCATCTTTTGCTTCATCGTGCAAAACTTTTTCTCCCACTTCCCTTATTGGTGGTGTTTGTGTGTTATATTCTTTAGCCTTTGTTTCCTCTCAATTCTTGCCATACTACTTGGTCCATACATTTCTTTATTTGATCATCTGATATTTTTGTTTCCCTCAATATTGAACCCTTTTCCATAATCTCTTGTGCAATTTTAATCATTTTTTTGCACAATAAGAATCTTATTTTCTCCTCTTTTGGTATGGGATATTCATTTTCTTGTTTTTTCATTGTTATTCCTTGTTTTAGTCTTTCTTGATATTGTTTCAGTAATGTTCTCATTTGTTTAGACAATGGCTCCACCAAAATAGATCCTTCTTTCCTTTCTTTTTCCTTCCTTTCTGTTTGATCCTTTTCTTCTTGGTTTTTAATCAATTTTTGCATCTTAGCTTTTGATTTCTCTTTTCTTCTCTTCCAAGATTTTTTTTCTTTCTTTCTAGATTATCTTCTTTGGTAGTATCCTCACCACTTTGTATTTCTTTCTTTTTCAATGCTTGAGCTCTTGTGATTACCTGAAGTTTTATTTCTCCTTTTGATTCATTACCACTCTCAAATGTTGACTCACAAGTTTGACTACTTGATTCCACCACATTTATTGATTTGAAAGGAGATACAATAGTGATTTGTTTATTAGGGTTATTTGGACAATTTTTTATAAAGTTTTCTTTTCCAGATTCTCTACAATATACTTCCACCTTCAATATAGGAGGTTGAGGAAAATCTCTTATGAAGTGATCTCCCCCACACCTATAGCAAGCTCCCCTCTAAAAATTTCTAGGATTTTGGCCCCCCATGTTTCTTTGTGTTGGCACAAATTTGTTAGCGACAAACATGAATGTTATAGGATCCATCTCATAGTTCCCATTGTTGTTCTGATAAGCCATATATTGGTTTTCTTTATTGTGACCCCATGTGTCATCTACATATTACTCATTGTGAGATGTTGAGCATCTTTCTTCTCAGTCATCAAAATACATTGGTGTATATGGAGTAATGGTTCCAAATTTTCTTCTAAAGGTATGTATCTTATAATCACAACATTTATAGGAAAAGGAGATTGTTGTCCTAAAATAGGTTGAAGTGTATCATGAGTTTGTTTTTCTTTGATTTGGTGAATATTCATATGGGTTATTTTCTCTCTTCATGATAAGTTATTGAATGGTACCCCTTGATTGTTCCAATTTCTTTCTCGCTAAAATAATTGTACACTTGTTTTATCTCCTTGAAAGAAATTCCTAGGTTTTTGACAAAAGTTTGTTTGATGATCTCCATTGCAATTGAGACGTCTATTGTTTTGAGTTCTTTGAGTATTTGATTGTTGTAGAACTAACCCTAAATGTTTGGCAATGGCTTTAGCTACCTCTCCAATGTGTGTTAGTTTGTTGTCCGTTGTTGTGGGTAGTTCACTTGCCAACAAGTCTTGCCCTCTATTGTCATCTATGTCCATGGCTTCCTTTATGCACTTATTCAAATCCACACATATCCTACAATACACCATAGTTATGAGCTGTGCATTTGCTAATCCTTCTATGAATAATTATATTCTTTTTTGCATGGATGGTCTCTCCTCATCAGGACATTTATCTAGGTATTGCTTAAATCTCCTTGTTTCCAATGCCAGTATTTCATTAGGGTTTTGTTTAAAGGTGTGAAATCAAGTAGAAGTATCATGTTTAATACCTCTCTTAGAGAAATCACCTATAAACTCTTCCAATAAAACTTCAATGTTATCAAAATTATCCATAATGAGTGGTTGAAATCACATAAGAGTTGATTATTTTAGTGTTAAGCCAAAAGCCGCATATTGAGTGAAGTAATCCTCCACTTCTTCAGCTTTTAAAATCTTTTGAATTGTGCCACATTATCACGTGGATGAGTGGATCCATCGTATTGATTCCTCATGCTTTTCACCACTTGAATTGGCCCCAATCTTCTATATTGTACTAGATACCTTTCCCTATTATTCCTTCATGGTATGTTGAGGTTATGTCAATTTTGTCTATTGTTTCCCATGTTCCTACGTTCTTGGTGTGGGCTTCTGTTAACTTTGATTGGAGGTACCTATGGATTTCCAAAAATGTTCTCTCTATTTTCCTCTCTATTTTGGTAGTTTTGTCTATTACTTTGACAATTCCTAGTTCTTTGTTTTTCAAATTCATCATTAGGGTTGAAATGTTCTTCCTCGACTCCTTGTGGTTGTGGGCTTCTGCTAGGAAATATAGGCTTATTTTGGTATGTATAGGAACTTTTTAGTTTTTTTCTACCAATCTCCAAAATATATTCCCTTGTTCATTAATAAAAGGAGGGGATTCCCTAGGTTCATGATAGTTCTTCAGAACCCTAATATTCATGTGATGGGGCATTGTGTGAATCTGGGTGTGTTGCCCAATACACATGTCTTGTATTAGGATTCATGTAGAGTAAAGTGTCTACTTGATCACATGTTACTTTGATTACTTGTTCTTGATGTGTACAAATGGATTGGCCCCTACGGGTTAGTATTTTTTTCGAATTTTCATCTCTCATGGTTCTTTTTTGGCTAATTCTTCTTGGTCATTTATGTTTGGATCAGTTGTCAATATGTATATTGTCCCATCCCTTTCTATGTATTGTTCATTAATAAATTGAGTAATTGCAGTCATGTTAAAGGGTGAGTTTGACCTAAGTCTAGCTACATATCTTTGAGTTCCATCTTTATAGATGTAAGTTCCAAATCTATTTGTGAATTCATACTTTAAAATGTTCCTAAAGTCTCCCTCATTGGATTGTTCCCCTAGCATCATGTTTCTAGTTCCTTGTGAGGTCATACTTTCCAAGTCTTTATTTTGGTCAAGTTTAAGGTTTGGTTGTTTTCCTCCTCTCAATTTCATGTGAAATGTTGTTTCAAGATTGTTTATGCCTTGGGTGTATGAGCAAAATGCTCTCAAAAAGCTCTAACTGTTCGGCTTCAAAAATTTTAGGTTTTTGTTGTTCTTCAAAAAATCGTGATTCTCTATACTGGTCAGAGTTTTCCAAGAAATTGTGATTCTCTCGAAAGTTTTATGTAATCATGATTTTTTTTGCAGATTTTTTACATTAAAAAACCAAGAATGAATAAGTTTTCCGCACTTTTTATTTTTTCCAAAAATAATAAAAGTATAATTTTTTCATATTTTTCTCACAAAATCATGATTTCCCACTTGGATCCCTTCACAAAATTGTGATTGTCTTGAAAATTTTTAAAGGAGAGCTCAGTTTCTTCTCTTCACTCGAGCCTGCCCCTATAGGGAATACTGTTACATGCACCAACAACTCCTCTTATCCTGTTATGGGAGTTGGTAAGATCATTTTGACTATTGTTGATGGTAATTCTTTCACTTTGTCATATGCTTTGTTTGTGCGAGGGATCAAGAAAAATCTGTTATCAGTTTCTGCATTAGCCAAGATTGGCTTGGTTGTGAAATTTGTTGATAACAAATGTACAGTTCATGATCTATCAAATGGCGATGTGATTATTGCTTCTGGCATAAGCTCATAGACTATGAAAGATTTGTAAATGATTTGGCACGTGCAGTACATGATTCTCAGGCTATGTCAGATGCAAAGCTTTGGCATGCACGCTTTGGTCATCTGAATTTTGCTAGTTTGCTATGCCGGTAGAAATCTGAAATGGTGTCCTCTTTGCCCAAACTTGAGGCACCCGGAAAACATGTTTGTGAAGGCTATATTTTGGGCAAAATGCAACGTTCCTCCTTTCCAAAAGATGGTTCAATTCGGGCTACTCAAAAATTGCAGCTTGTACATAGTGATGTCTGTGGTCCTATGCACACCTTCTTTTGGAAATTATCTTTATTTCGTGACTTTCATCGATCCTTTTTCCAGGCATGCATGGGTATATGCATTGAAGGCAAAATCCTAAGTGTTCATGTGCTTCAAACAGTTTTTGGTTTTGGCTGAAAATCTGTCAGCATGTAAAATGGGCACCCTCCGTTCTGATCAAGGGGGGGAATATATGTCTTTTGATTTTAATGCATTTCTGGCTGAACGTGGGATAAAACACAAGTGTACAGTGTCGTATACACCTCAACAAAATGGATTTTCTGAATGAAAGAACAGGTCACTCATGGAGATGGCGAGGTGTATGGTCAAGAGTCAGGCTTTACCACATAGTTTTTGGCTTGAGGTTGTCATGTGTGCAGCATATGTACTTAACAGGTGTCCCACTAAAGCATTGTAGTCTATCAATCCATATGAGGCTTCGCATGATCCCAAGCCATCTGTTGCTCATCTGCATGTTTTTGGTTGTTTGGCATATGCATTACATCACAAAAAATTGGATGAAAAAGCAATAAAATGTATTTTTGTTGGGTACAGTTCTGAAAGTAAAGACTATCATTTGTATCATCCACAGACTAAACGCATTTTGGTTACTCGTGATGTTTTTTTTGTGGAAGATGCTATTTAGCCATTGCTTTCATGTACTAAGGAGACATTTGTTAGCTCCAAAGACATGTATGATACTTTGCTGCCTCTTTTTACAGGTGGACAGTCTAGTGCTGGTCCTAATGAGGCAACTTCTCAGCCTTTGTAGGTTTCATGTGATGATGCAAATTATCCCATTTCTGATGCAAGTTTACATGATGCACTTGTTGATGAGAGTGCTGATATTGAGCAGGCAAAAACTATGCCAAAATGGCTGGTGCAGACTTCGTGTGACAGCAAATTAGATGCATTTCTATCATATCGTACTCGATCAGGCTCTCATAGTGCCTCTTTTGCATCAGATTTCTATGCTATGGCTGCATCTAGTCTCTGTGATGAGAATGAGCCTGTTTCATTTGACGAAGCACAAAATTCAGAAACTTGGATGGCTGGTATGCAATCTGAATATGATGCTATAATGAAGAATGGTACTTGGTCTTTATGTGACGTGCCTCCTGGCAAGAAGGCCATTGGCACTAAGTGGGTTTACAAGCTGAAGCATAAGCCTGATGGAACACTTGACAGGTATAAGGCTAGGCTTGTTGCAAAGGGTTATGCACAAGAAAGAGACACTGATTTTGATGAGACATTGCACCTAAATGCCGTATGACTACTGTTCAAAGCGTCTATGCACTTGCAGTCCATCATGGTTGGAATGTACATCACATTAGGAAAAAAGGTGAACCCTGGATGGGCCTTTTAGCTCAAAGAGTGATTAGTGATGGACCAATCAGAAGAGGGTGGTGGCCACAGTCTATACCCTATAAAATACTAGGCTGAAGGGGGAAGAGGGGACAAGATTCCTCTATGTTCAGGGTTGTCTTCTAAAGAGAGAAGAAATCTCGTAATCAGGCTGGGCCCAAAAATTTAAAATTTTTTAAAAGTTGTAAAACTCATCATAATACCATTAAATGACCTCCATATCACTTTTCAGGGTCAAAAGTGCTATTTTTGACTTCTAATTCAAAATCCGTGCATGTTCGTGGACTAAAAAAGTGACTTTTTTCAAAATGACTCAAAAAACTCTATTTTCCCTCTTCAAACTCCCATTTTCATACCCAAAACCCAAAAAGTCATATTTTTCACCTCTATTCCCTCCATACCATACAATAGAAGCATTGTTTCTCCTCCTACCATTCTCCCAACTTCTGCAGCAATGACAACAACTCTTACTCCCATGGAAAGCTCCAGAGCTTGTAGGAGACCAAAGGACGAAGTTCACACAATGACGTGCCACAACATCAAAACAATGGAAGGAAGTTGGCTACCACAAGAGTTTTGCAAAGGTGCATGGGTGTACATGCAGCCATCTGGACTTGGTCCTCATCGTGTTCGAGATCGTGGAAATTTGGATCTTCATTGGAAAGGTAAGCTCTTAGGCTTCAAGCAGCAAACACATGGTGGGATGGTTGCTATTGTACAACATGTCTTCACAGTTTCAACCATGAAGTTAGAAAACTCCAATAGAATTAGATATCCAATCCATTGTGAGTATTTCCATTTTCTCAATGCTTCATGGTGTTAAATGTCTTAATTACTCATCTCATATGTTTTTCATTGCTACAGTCATATTTCCTTCTAGTTTAGTGGAAGAGCAACCACTTCATAGTCTCACAGGAACTTTCAAAGCATTACATGCAGACATTGGGGCATTAGTGTTTCCAGATGTACCTCCTGCTAAACTTATTCGTGAAAGGATCTTCTTTTACACTCACGAGTACATTGTTCCTTCCACAGATGGTGAATATGGAAGGTTGGAGATTATCAAAGTTGACTCTCTTCTTAGTTTAGAGTGGCCAAAACCTGATTTTTGGTCCATATCATCTTTCAAGCGTAAGATGGTGATGGACATACATAACTCTTTGAAATTCACACGCGTATCTAGATCAATAGGTCTTCATTGGACTCTACCAATCCATTGCTTTGTTTTCATATTTCAAGGCATTCCTTTTGTAGAAACTCCTACAATGTTCCTATGTAAAGATATTACATACGAAGCAGTAGAAGGATTGTTAGGGGAAAACTGGGGTTATGTAGAAGGATTGTCAAAAGGGGATAGATATCATTGTAGAATTGGTGACACAGGTATAGGGTTTCGCTATTTAAAACATCGCACCTCATTGTACATCAGATTTTATTATGATCGTTGGATGTGTAAACTAGGAGAGTGGATACCTTTGCAAAGCTCGGAGGGATCTTTAGCTTCATTTGAAATTAATGTGAAGTTACCAAACAATGATATGGAGGTGGTTTTAGTTAATCAACATTGGAACTTGGCCAACTTGAGAGAGCACTTACTTATCATGGGATATGACGATCTTCATGATTTCAAATTTTGAATACGAGGGAACAAGGTAAGAGTTGTATTCCATATATACATATAGATATATATATATATATATATATATATATATATATATATATCTTATTCTATCACTATTGTTCATGATTTGAAAATGTTTTACTCTTTTATGAATTGTCCACAGATTGGAAAGAGATTGGAAGACAAAATCAAGGTTCTTGCAGATTGGAGCATGGATGGAACTGACATTTCATTGTGATTTACTCTTTTTTGTAAAGATACTGTGAAACCTGTAAACAAACGTATTTTTGCAATGAAAAATTTTTCACATTTGCTTCAAGGATATTTTGGCCACATTCTACTTGTATCTGTAAATTCTCAAGGTTTTTCTTGAAAGAGCATTCTTATTGTTTATTTCCTTTGATGTGATCTCAAATGTCAAAGTTTTCCTTTTCAAGACTCTTATGTTTTAATTTAAGGAAAAGTCACTTCTATGAAAAAGTGGGACCCATCACTTAAAAATTCTAGAAAAGTTATAAATAGGAGTCCTCTCTCCTCATTTCTCACTTTTGCAACCACATTGAGTGTTAGAACAGTCTGCATTTGCAAGCTATGGCTTCCACCTCTGTACCTACTAAGAGTGCACGCCACAAGTTTCTAGAATTTTTGGAGGATTCAGATTACAAAGGTCAACATGACCTATATGATCTTCTCTCCAAGGTTCTTGACCTCCATGGAACCATGCAAATGAATGCCGATGCTTTGGAGGAGCTACTTCAATATATGCAAGTTCATATATTGCGTTTCTCCATTGAAATACCACCAGATGATGAAACTTGGGTTCCCATGTGACCTTCTCACCTACATTCACAAAGGTGATGAGGCTTTTGCAAAACGATTGAAACGGTTCCAGGAAATTGCAGAGGAAGCAGGGCACCTTCTTGATGAAACTGTGCCACTTATAAGGAAATTGAATAGGAAACGCAAGATGGGTCCAAAATATCTTTCATTCATTGCTGCCACAATTTTCTTTGTGAATGAGGAACCAGAACCAATTCCTCATGAGATCCCTCATCTTCTTACAGGTGGTTTTGTCGAGGATAAAAAGGAACCACCTCAAGAACCCTTGAATCTCCTATTAGAGAGAGAAGCTATTGAGAAAACTTATCCTCTTGGTGTGGATGATAAGTTGAAAGAAGTGCCTAAGCCATCCACCTCTTCGGAGCCAGAAGCAACTATTCCAGAGGTGGAGATTGAAACTTTTTCAGTGGTTCTTGTCGAGGGACAAGAATATTTGTTTTTACATGATGTAGAGAAGGCATTTGGGCTATGGCTTGATGAATGCCTAAGTTTGTTTTGTACTTTGTCAGAGTGTCCTTTGGATAGTACCTCTGAGTTGTTGGAGAAAAAGTGTTTGCCATTTGGTGACTCAGTGGCCGACACAATAAAATTGGTTTGCAATGACATACTCACAAGTGAACATGAACATATCACAGAAGAACAATTTAATAATGCACAAGAAAGGATATTGGAATCAAAAATTCCCTCCTCACCAGTAATCGAGCAGAGTGGGATGTCCCACTCCAGCATTAATTTACAACTTCAAGAGAGAGGAGAAGAAGAAGATAGAGTTCAGGATGTAAGTATCTTCAATTCATGTCATTCATTCTTACAAACACATGCAGCTACTAATCATAAAACTTTGTGCAGGAGGTGATTGAAGTCGACAAGTTTGCAGCAAGGAGCGGAGGTGATCGAGTGGCTCGTGGAGGTGGCTCATCCCTTGCAAACTACATTGGGAAACTTCCCAAAGACCATTTTGTAATTATCCATAAAGAGTTCAGTCCTCAGGGCCACTTCATGACATGGTGTCTAAAGGACTTAAGTAAATTGCTTTGTTTATCAACCATTACACAGGGGAGTAATTGTATCTTTTTAGTTAAGAAATCCCTTGTAACTACAACCTTAGGTTCCAACTTCCGTGGAAAGGTCTTAGGCCAAATAGGTATATCTCTAGGTCTAGGTGTTAGAAATGTTGATCAAATAGCAAACTCAATTTTGACTTACACCCTACCCATGGCTTTGGAGCGTCGAAAGAGAGTCATTGAGAAACTCAAAGCCAATTGATGTAAACAATTGAATTAATATCAAATTTTCACTTTGCTTTATTTACAATTGTCTCAAGTATTTCTTTTTCAGTATATTATCTAAAATTCTTTTGGACCTGCATGTGATGTATTGATGTCATGTAGGGCATTGGGAGGACCTTTAGTTTCATTCTTTTGGACTCTTGATCATTGGGTAAGCCTCCATTAAGGTCTTCTAGGGCATTGGGAGGCCAAATAAGGCACTGCCACAGAAACGCGGGAGAAGGCCCTGCAAAACGTTTGCAGGGCCTTCTCCCGCGTTTCTGTGGCAGTGCCTTATTTGGCCTCCCAATGCCCTAGAAGACCTTAATGGAGGCTTACCCAATGATCAAGAGTCCAAAAGAATGAAACTAAAGGTCCTGACATGCCCAAGGTTACCTTAAATGAGACTCAACCTTCACTAGATGGATATTTTCAAGAATGCAAATGTTCTAAGTTTCAAAATGCTCTGCTCATATGTTTCAAAGGTATAGGGAGGTCAAAATTTGTTCATATTAACTACCCCTGAACTAGCTTTACTAGTCATGATCCCTCTTTCATATTTCAAAGGTTTTGTAGGGCATTAGGAGGCCAAATAAGGCCCTGCCACAGAAACGCGGGAGAAGGCCCTGCAAACGTTTTGCAGGGCCTTCTCCCGCGTTTCTGTGGCAGGGCCTTATTTGGCCTCCTAATGCCCTACAAGACCTACATGACCTTAAATAAAAAAGAAATTTCAGTACAGGGATATTATCACTAGATCAAAATGACAAGATAAGAAAACAATCATTCATATATGAGAGATTATCACAAGAAAACACATGGAAATGTAAAATGACTGCTCATGTTTCATTCTAAATAATGAGATTATAAATGGAATAGAGGAAAAGTGCTAATGTTTCATTGAAAATGGCAATATTTACAAAAAATCTCTTGTCCATAGAGATCAGTTACAAAACTTAGCTACGATCACCCCTAATTCTCCTAGCTAATTGTATGTCCTTCGGTTGTATAGTGACTCGCTTAGCATGGATGGCGCACAGGTTGGAATCCTCTAGCATTGATATCAAAAATGCTTCAGCTGCCTCTTGTAAAGCTTCTAAAGCTAGAGCTTGGATCCTTAACCCTGCACAATACCTTTGTAACTCTTCTTTGACCACCCTTGCAAAGGGTCTTCTAGGTATGAGAAGCTCAGCTATCTTTTGATAGTGCCTTATCTCTGCAAATGCCTTCGTATATCTTCTTCTTCGTTGTGGTGCTCTAGCTTGTGGTGGTGGTGGTCTTCGTTGGACATTTTCTTGTGGTCTTGGTTGGGGTGGTCTACGACGAGGTTGAAAGAATTTCTTCTTCCGTTGCACGCGTCTTGAGCTTTCTCCTTGTTCAGGATGTTGTTGCTGGCTTTGCTCTCTCTCTTGATCATTGGGTATGGCCCCCTGATTTGATGGTAGTGTCTTTCCAGCTACAGTAACCCTATGATTTGTAGGTATTTCTTCGTTACCCCATGGTGGCAATCTTTGACTCTCATCACTTGATTGTGAACCTTGTTGAGACACATCCTCATGCGATTCATCAAAATCATCATCAGAAACTACCTGTCTATGAGCACGCTCCTTCACCCTTGTCTTTGTTGGTCTCTTTGGTGATGGAGGCTCATCATATGATGATGGTGGTGATTGGGGTTGATTTACGGCCTTTTCCCTGGATTGCCCATGTTCCACTTGTTCATGCAACTGTTCACTCCCAGAGGTATGGCCACCACCTGTTTCGCGATGGGATGCAGAGTGCGAGACACTACGTCGCCTTTTGTGGTGATTCATCCATGGTGGCTTCTGAGTGCCTTGCACATAGGTAGGAAAGTTAATGGGATCCTTCCTTGCAGTTTGCTTTGTTCGTGCCATCCTCTATAGTGCTAGAATGTTGAAATGAGACAATGAGTCTCCTTTTATAATGTTTCACTTAAAAAGGTTCTGTTCACACCTGAATGGACAAAAAATAGTTTAAAAATTAAAAATTACCTGAAAAAATTGCAAACAAGAGATTAGTGTGTAGCAAACCTTCTGATTTTTATTCAGAAAATGCCATGAATGTATTAAATGACTTCACTTCCATGATGAACCCTCTCGTGTTCTTGTAGCCCGCCATTGAGCATGACGTAAAGGTCCCAATGATGACTTCCATTTTTCACTAGCTAAGTTGTGTTGATGAAATCTTGCAAGTTTTGCAACTTTCGACTCCTTGGCTCGTTCCATTGCATATGTCCTTGAAAATGCAGTACGATAAAACCAATTAAACATCTCTTCCATATAGTTTGATTGCATTGCACCACCACCATGTCGTGTGTTCTTGAAGTAAACACCTCTAGCCTTGTAATGTGACTTCTCCATTCCTTGTGTACTAAAAATCTCCAATGAACCATATCGATGCATAAAAAATGCTCCATGTGCAAATAAAATATGCTGAAATGATATAAGTACATATAACACAATCTTATCAACAAGAAAATTGAAAAAATAAGAAAACTTACAATGTAATGTGTAATATTGCTCTCTCCCCAAGATAGGATGAAACACTTTGCAAACTCCATTAATGTATCTTGAAACAACTGACGATCATTTTTGTTGGAGCTATTAAGACTCATTAAACCTACCAACTTATCTAAGCATGACCAAACCTTCTTTCGCCTATTACTAAGGTCAATTTGAGAATCATTATCAGTGGTGATCATGCACAAGTCTTTCCATAGCTCCCTGCATTCATTTTTCTTAGGGCTTACACCTGTTCTGAAAAATTTTCTTGCCTTCTTCCCTGTCATTGACACTTGTTGCAAACTATTTTGCGATTCACCAGGTTTTTTGACAACTAGAGTTACATTACGACCATGACAACCAATCGAATTAAGCAACTCTTCCAATTTTTTGATTGCTTGTACAGATTTATCAATTGGCTTCATGGAAAATGCATATTCTATGTGGAGCTTCAATAATCTATCAAATATTCTCATGAAAGCATGCAATGTGCAAAAGTGAACATTTACTAATGGAAATGGAATAATGGGATTCCAATCTTTATCTAATGTGTCACGGTTAGGTATTTCTAACATTGGACACCTTAATAAAGGTCTATCCCATTCCGTGGAAGTAGGTGCATCTATGTATTCATCTAAGCTAGATAGTACTTTTTGTTGTCCCTTTGTTACTTTGTAGCCTCGAGTACAAAATGGACATGGATAACGAGCAGATGCACCTTGCTTGCAACCTAACATGCATTTGATAGTTTTTAAATCCCCACCCAAGTGCCAATCTATCTCAAAATCACCAAAGTTTTCTATGTGGAGCTTTGCACCATGAATTTGAGAAAGTATTACTTTAGTGATCCATGGGGTCCTACTAAAAATCCATGAAAGAACATCATTGGATTCTTTAGGTACTTCAATAGCACCTAACCACCATATTTCTTTCTCGGATTGAACACTATATGTAGACTTAGAGCTAGAGTTACAACTTTCATCAGATATGGCATTTCTCATAGCTTCATTCATGAGTGTCAAACTCAATCTCTCCATTCGTCGTCCCTTTATAATCTGGCATTCATCTAACTTCAATATAAACTGTAATTTGGTATTACAATCTGCATAAATTAGCAAAATCTTTATAACATCAAAATACAATGTATATCAAGGTAACAATAGTGCACATACCTGGTATAGTAGATTTGTAAAATTGAACCATTGCCTGTTGAAGCCTCTCCAAATCCACGAATATGTTGTTGTACTTTGTGTAAGGAAATCCATTTCCAACTGCGCTTTTCAACTCTTTTTTGGATGTAGATAAATGATAAATAGACATAGGCATAATATCCTCTATATATAAGTAGTTTCCAAGAATACTAGTTATATCTTCATTGGACATTGACTTCTTTAGCGATACCTTGTAAGGAGATGGAAACATATTCTGTAAAATACCTTCTCTTTCTAATGAATGCTTCAAAAGGTTGTACAATGCACTGTATCCTTTAGTACTAATTCCTGCTTCATCACATACCATCTGCACGTCTCTAGGAGTGATAATATCTTGTAACTTTTTTGTGAAATCTTTAATCACTTTCTTCTTGATTAGGTTTCCTATCCGTGACTCCAAAATACTAACCACCTGCTTGTTGGTCAAACAAGAATTTAATAACTTGAATTGATCCTCTGTTGTTGATGATGCATTAACATCTTCAACAAATGACCTACATAACAAGAAAAATATATATATATATATACATATAAAAGTCTTCCAAAAAGAGAAACAAATACAAGCCAAACCTTATTGCAAAAACTCGTCGTTTGCGTGCTCCACCACCAATTGAAAGAGAGTCAAAGGATGTTAATGATCGTCTCCTACGTCGCATCCCAAGTGGAGTCTCTCTCAAGTGTTGGACAGTGTTTTTAAATTTCTCAATTGTTCTCTCCTTTTCTTCCATATGCTTTTCAAGCTCTGCAAGCTTTTCTTGTAAAGATATGATTGTGCTTTCAAAAGTGACCAACCTTGTATGATTTAGTTGATATTGTTGAATCCAATACTTAGTAATGGCAGTTGAATGTGTAGATAATCGTTGACAATAACCTAAGAGCCCAGCTTTACCGGCACCGATGAACTAAAGTAAAGTTGAGAGGTTATGGAATGTTGGATGGTAAGAAGACATTGGATCAAGAGGGTATAATGAACCATGAGTCCAAAGATCAATATTCTTTTCTCCAGCTTCACGACGCTCATTTTGAGAGTTCACATCATTGTTGCATTGTGTATTTGGAGCAAACTCTCTAGGCACACGAACATGGATACTTGTTGATGCTGGGGCATGAGGACGTCCTAATGTGAGGTTTGTAATAGGTGTCAACACCATCTTTTCCAACAATTAAACAATACTGAGAAAGAGACCAGAAATTTGTTTGGAAGAGATGCTAGAGCATGATTTTCTCAAGAAAAGTTTGTTTTCTTGGATGAGGATGGGTCACAGTGTGTTTTTCCACTGAGAATAGCCAAAAATGTTGAAATTTTGAAAAAGTCATTTTTTGGGTGAAGAGTAGTTACGGATTTGATGATGTGGCACTCTACTTTTGGAGGGATTTCAAAAATATTGCTTTTTCAAAAGGAAAATTAAAAAGTAAACTCAAAAAAGGTCACTTCTGACATATATATTAAAAAATGAGCCCTTTCAAGTAAATAAACACTGAAATTGAGACTTTTAAAAAAAAATCATTTTTTTATTCCCATACATGCTCGAGTTTGATGATGTGGAAAGTAGATTCCCTTTCTCTCTCTCTAAAAGAAGAGAGAGAGGAGCCTAGTAAGCCTTAAAAAAAGCCTACTCCAGCCTACTAAAAAGTGCCCTATTAAATGCACTTTGTCCCCTTAGACAACAGCAGAATGAGGCTTAATCCCTGAAAATTAGGGATCCTTACAAGGCCCATGCAGGGTTCACCCTTTTTCCTAATGAGATGGACATTAAAACTGCATTTCTGAATGGTGACTTGCATGAAGAAGTGTATGTTTTTTAGTCCCATGCCTTTGTGCAAAAAGGGCATGAAAACTAGGTATGCAGGTTAAAGAAGGCATTATATTATTTAAAGCAAGCACCACGTGCTTGGTATGAGAAGATTCATGCCTATCTTATTGCACATGGTTTTGAGAACAGTCCAATTGAAAGCACCTTAAATGTTAAGTGTGCTAATGATATGCTTCTAATAATTGTTGTCTATGTTGACGACATGCTTCTCACTAGTCCTATTGAGAAGCATATTGCTGATTTTAAGGCTGATTTGCATGCCTCATTTGAGATGTCTGATTTGGGGCATTTGCATCACTATTTGGGAATTCAATTTATGCAAGTTGATGATGGAATGGCTTTGTGTCAAACGAAATATATTGACACATTATTGTAGCATTTTGGTCTTGAAGACTGTAAGCCTATTGCCACTCCTATGGAGACAAGTTCATGATTGAGTCTTCATGATGCTGGAGATGCATTTGATGTTGTCCTCTATCAGCAGGCTGTTGGATGCCTGATTTACTTATGGATTACTCGACCATATATTTAGTTTGCTATCTCACAAATGAGCAGGTTTATGCATTACCCAAGAGTCAAGCATTGGCAGGCGGTTAAGTGCATCTTTCGCTACTTGAGTGGTACCCGGCTACTTGGTTTGTTTTATCCCAAGGGGGGATCACTACCGCCAGATTCGCATGCTTTTTCTGACTCTAATTGGGTTGGTTGCTATGACACTCATGTGTCCACTAGTGGCTTTTGCTTCATGCTTGGTAGCTCATGTATATCTTGGTTGAGCAAGAAGCAGCCTACTATGGCCACTTCCAGTTGTGAGGCTGAGTATATAGCAGCTTTCACAGTGAGTGTTGAGTGTGTGTGGCTCAGATGCCTTATGGCTGATTTGGGTGTTGATCAATCTTCTGCCACCACTATCTTCACTGACAGTCAGAGCACATTGGTAGTTGGGAGGAACCCTGTGTTCCATGCTCGCACTAAGCACATTGAGGTGCATTATCATTATGTCAGGGAGAGGTTCTCTGCTGGGGAGATCAGCTTGGCATATGTGCCCACGCAGGAGAACATTGCAGAACTTTTCACGAAGGCTCTGCCTAGGGGGAAGTTTGAAGATTTCCACAAAGTTTTGGGCTTACTTCCTTTTGTGGAGTGATTTCCACATAGCTTGGCACTTCCTTATACATGAGTGCCAGCCACTTGTTCACCGCATCACTCCCAGGGGGGATTTGTTGATATATTTAGGTAGTGATGTGTGTGAACACTCTAGGACCGTCGGGGCACTTTTTTCCCCTTTTAGGAGGTTTTTTTTCCCCAGCTTGTATATATGCCTATTGCCCTAATGGGATACTTATCTTTGTACATTCTCTAGTAATACATTCAGTATTGTGTGTTGTGCTCCAAGCTTCTTCTTCTTCTTCCTTGTGTTGTTCGCGTGCTTCCGCAAACATCTAACTCCAACAAACATGAGATAGTGATGCTAATGGTTCAATTCACATGCATGTACAGTTCTATTCTTTTCTTTGTGTACACTCGTTATTATGTAATTATGTAATTCATCATACAACGTAACTTTATGAACTACTACAATTTGTGATTAAGTTCCATAGAATGTGGAAATAAAATTCATGTCATTGCATTAAAGTTGAAATGCACATAAATAATCTTATGAGTTCGTTTCATATTAAGAATACAATAAAAGCTATTATTTGTGATTTGGCTTTGATATATTGGTGAAAACGCATGCTTTGATATGAATGATCTCGAGTTCATATTTCAAAACTCTGATTTGGAGGTGCTAAATTTTACTGTCAGATCATATTATAAAGATATTTATTGGAAAGATTTGTTAAGATGGCACATTACGTATTTCTAATTACTATCTTGGATGACAAATTAAAAAGCTTTCATTAAGCTTCATTTACTTGAAGTGTTTGCTCAAAAGATTTGGTACACTTATTTTGAATGATGTTGAAGAATGATAAAATGGATTTGAATGATGATTTGTTTTTTATTAAAACATGATGTTTGACTAAGCAAGACAAATTTCTTTTCCTCAAAATTCTTGACGATACGATAAGGTTTTGCAACTGATCTACTCAATCTTCGTGGAATTTCTATCTCTTTGAGTTTCTCCACCTCTTGAACTCACTTGAATTACCCAGCATGCGTCGACATCCATGGGAACTAGCAATTGGAATTAATCCACCCGACAGCACAAGTTTGTGACACCATTTCTTTTTCATATGTATTGCATAACTTCTTCCAAAGCTCCTCTGCACTTTCACAGTCCAATACTATAAAGTAAACATTATCTTCCAAGTGCAATCAAATGGTAGACTTGTTCATTGCATCCAACTCATCCCAATCATCTTCATCCATGTTAGCAGGTTTCTTTGAGATTCCATTTATTGGCTTCCATTGTCTCCTCTGAATCAGCACATCTTTAATCTGATTCTTCCATAGAGCAAAGTTTGTGCCATCAAATTTTCAGATCTCAAAATGGTCTTTGTCTTGCAAGTTGTAGCTCCTCCTAGGAACAGTGGCACTAGACCTTAATCCACCATATGTGCCTGAGATCTCTAATGCCATGATTATGGAGAATTGACTAGGAATGATAATGGAGCCAGAATAGTCCAAACACCACTAAGGCTCAAGAAAGGATGACCAAGTGTCAGATTTTGGAAAGAAAATCAACAATCTCCCTTGAAAAATGGATTGATGAACAGTAATGAACAACCAAAAGGATTATGTGAGAGTGAATGTGCTCACATCAATAAGTGCATCAAGGAGTAAATAGAACACCTTATAATTGTCAAAACCCAAAAATCTCGAAATAATTCTATTAGAGTCTCCTATAGAAAATAAGCATATGATCAGTATTAAAATCTCATAAAACTACAAGTATTGAGATAGAAATATGCATAGTGAATCATTGACTCCACTGCAATTATGTGAAAGAAGCCAAGTAGGCTTATCGAACACCTATGAACAACTAGCATAGATCTCCTATGGCAAGGTTGGGTAATTCTATACCTATATCACCGAAGAGACTTTGATATCTAAGTATCTCCCAGTTACGAAAACCTCACCACGACCCTCTTTATCAAGCCCAAAGGCTTTATGCAAATACGTAACCGCTATATCAATGGCCACATGGACGTACATAAACGATATTCATAGAAGCATACATAGTGTGTATATGCTCAATATATGCAGTAAATTGGCATTGAAAGGCTGAATGCACATCCCAAACACTAGCCAACAACACCTGCAAATGTTTGTCAACTTTGTTATTTAGGCTCAAAGACTTGCATAAATTTGCAATGGCTACTTCCATGACAACTGAAAATGTTTCAAGAAACCTCTAGATTTACTAGAGTGGCTAAAAACATAGTCCCAAATCTAAATATTTGTTGTCATAGAAGTACAAAGAACACTCTTGTTATGTTCTTAAACCTGTGTAAAGATAACTACGCATGAAAGTACTCTAAATTGGCTCCAAAAATCGCCCCAAAAAGTGCTTCAAAATAGGCTTTGAAAACAAAGAATGAAGCTTTGAGGGCCCAACATGTTCAAGGTAATGTGAACATTTGTCCCTCCCCTTCCTCAAGCACCACAAGAGTGTACCTTAGTGGCAAGAACTCTTTTGGTTAAGCGAGCTTTGGGGAGAACAAACTGGGATGGGTGACCTCCTAAGAAGTGTCAGGAGCCTCCGTCTTCCTTGATCATTGAGGTTCTCCCTTGCACGCAACCAATGGCACCAACGATGACTTTGGTGACTCAAATAACAAGGTATGTCAATGTCTATGCTTTGGTCGTCATCTTAGTCATAATCCTTGGAGAAAGCCTTGGATGGGTGGATAGCTGCTCGCTCCACTTGCACAAAAGGAACAAAGCTTTTGCATCGAAATGCTCTGATACCAATGAAGTATTTCAATGGCAATGTACTACAGTGGACTCTCCTCAAGAGCTCCACGACGATACCCTCAAAGTAGAAAATTGAGCCCTAGACGCCACACACCATACTTTGCACAAAGGCTATAGAATACATAGGAAAACATAGTGCACAAGGGGGCATGATTAGAGATTTCTTAGGTTTTCCAAATGTGGTCGAACTTACCATCTATGGCTCACCAAGCCACTATATGTTTTATTAAAGAACATATACAAAAGTGTCCGATGGTCATTCGGCCTTTCACTTGGACACTAATGATAACATCCTTAATATTCCATTTACCGGCTTCCATTGCCTTCTTTGAATCAGCACATCTTCAATCTAGTTCTTCCATAGAGCAAAGTTTGTGCCATCAAATTTTTGAATCTCGAAATGGTCTTTCCCCTACAAGTTATAGCTCCTCTTGGGAACACTAGAACTCCTGATCCACCAAATGTGCTTGAGATCTCTAATTCCATGATGATATATAATTAGAATGATAATGGAGATAGAATAGTCCAAACACCACTAAGGCTCAAAAAAGAATGATCGAGTATCAGATTCTAGGAAAAGTTCGATAATCCCTCCAAAACAATGGATCAATGAATAGCAATGACAAACCAAATAGATTATGTGAGAATGTATGTGCTCACACCAATAAGTTTGCCAAGGAGTAAAATCAACCACTATATAGTTGAAAATTTGAAATCTAAAAAAAATTTGCTAAAGTCTCCTTTGCAAAATGAGCATGTGACTAATGTCAAAAAATTCATTAAACTACAAGTACTGACATGTAAACTTGCATAGTGAATCATTGACTCCACTACATATAAACACTTAACCAAAAGAAGCCAATTAGGCTTATCAAGCACTAAGAAGAATTGGCATACATCTCCTATGGCAAGGCTGGGTGAGTCTTCCACCTACATCATCGAAGAGACCCCGATATTTGGATATCTCCCAGTTAAGAAAATCTAACCATGACCTTACTTATCAACATCAAAGGCTTTATGCAAAAACATAACCGCTATATCAATGACCACATGGACATACATAAGTGATATCCATAGAAACGTACATATATTTGATGAGTACATGCAGTAAAATGGCACTGAGAAGCTAAACTTATAGCCCAAACACTAGCCAACACCTGCAAGTGTCAATCAACTTTGATCTTTAGGCTCATAAAACTTGCATAAAGTTATAGTGGTTCTTCCCACCACAACTGAAAACCTTTCAAGAAACCTATAAATTCACTACTATGGCAAAAAACACATACCAAAGCTGAATATTATTGTCAGAGACGTACAAAGAACGCTCTTCTTAATGTTCGTGAACATGTGTAAAGGGAACTGTGTGAAAGTTCTCCAAAATGGCTCCAAAAATGCTTCAAAACAAGCTTCGAAAGCAAAGAATGAAACTTTGAAGGTCCAAAGCATGTTCAAGGTACTGTGAACCTTAATCTTCCCCCCTTCTAAAACACCACAAGAGTGTAACTTAGTGGCAAGAGATTGCCAATTAAACGAGCTCCAAGGAGGACAATATTGGGACGTGTGATCTCCCAAGAAGTATCAAGAACCTCCGTCTCCCTTGATCATTGAGGTCCTCCCTCGTGTGTAGCCAACGACACCAACGATGACTTCGGTGACTCAAATGACAAGGAATGACAAGGAATGCCAAGGTCTATGCCTTGGTCGCCGCCTTAGTCGTAAACCTTGGCAAAAGTCACGAGTTGGGTATATTTTATGGAATCCTTCTCAATTACATTGATCTAGCAAAAATTGGACTAGCATAAGGGATGAAGTTAAGTACTAGATTGGTATCAACTTTAATGAATCCTTCCTAGTTACAATCGCTCCAGTCCATGCCCTTTAACTCTTCTAGCTTTTGGAAAGTGTATTGTGTATAGAAGTTTTCTCTATGCCATTAGTAATCATAGGGAGTTTCAATATGTTTGAAGACCTTTTTCATAGATAAGGGAAAGGCTATGCATAGGGTGAAGAAAGATCTACAAAATCTTGCTTAGGTCCATTTCAATCTAGACTATGCAACAAAGATAAATTTTCTCCCATTGTCCAACCAATTCTTGGCATGAATAAAGCTATAGATGTACATCATTAAATTTATAATCTAAATCATTCAAAATAGACTTACAAATGTGTTGAAGTGTTTCTCTCAAATCATTACCCACTTCTCATTAAATGTGCTTCCTTTTCTCGAATCGAGAAAGTGTCTCAATATCAAGTTAATCCCTCACTTTCCTACATCCCCTCAATCCAAAACAAAGTGGAAAGCCTTTCAAAGTATTAAGTGCAGGTATCCCCTACCAATAAGTGATCGAGAAAAATAACTGATATGAGAGCATTTTCATTCAAGTAATAAGAAACATAGAAAAGAGGAGAGAAAAAAATACAAACGTTAAAGGAATTAGAGGAAGAAGCTAAGAAAGGCATAAGTGACCCCCAACAACAAATGATAAGTTTCCGACAAAAGTTCCACTATGAGAACCAACTTAATTTGTAGCACTAAAAGCCCTATCGCAAAGAATGGCAAGTTAGAATAATTGATAGACCAACTAAAGAGATATGAAAGCATCTAAGGAATAAACAAAACAAAGGAAAGAGATTGGATGGCTCAAAATGTCAAAGAAATTGAGAGTATAAACCACTCAAAGATCATTTTCTTTGGCCAATCCTCTTTGTCATACATCCCTCTTCTATGTTAAACATTCACAAGAAAAAACAACCCAAAGGCCTATAGATCCAAAGTGATCCCATGGACACAAATAAGATGGATGCTCAAGACTTGATGATCTCCATAATGACTTCCTATCGTTATGGTTATCTTCTAATTTACATTAAGCAATGAATCATCAACTTAATTCATTAAAAAGAAGAGAGCAAGATTGAAAGCCATAAATTGGTTGTGATGGTTCAAACATGTTACGAAATATTTGTTAAGGCCTCAAGAAACAAAATCCCAAACATTCTACAAAAATGGATAGAAAATGGACAAAACAGACTTCATCAGAGAAAAAATTATCCTAAGAGCAATTTCCAACATGTGGGAAGGATTGAAACATACTCAAGATTCTTGACAAGACATCCATTTTTTTTTAAGGGCATACACAAGCTTGATGATTGTTTTGGATAGCCTTCCTCCTCCAATGCTTGCCGACCTAAGATTAACAAAAGGACCTCTAAATAGTCACTACTCTTTTGGATAATGTTATTGATAAAATAAACATGAACAAAAAGATTTCACTTTCTTTGGATTGATGAAGTGAGAATGCTCACTTGACCCCTCTTGTGATTGGAGCGGATGGCCTAGGATAATTCGCATAGATTAAGGTTACACAAAGCAAGTATGATGGAAATATCCTTACAAGGAACCACCACGAAATGATATTAATCTCTTTGTGAATGATACAATCGCAATTATCAAGAATGAAGATGATACACATGCACAATCAAAAATGAAACCTCCATAATGTCATCTCCCCTTGCATTCTAGCCCAAGCCTACGAAAAAATAAAAGAAATTTCTTCACACTCTGGGGCATTTGAATGGATTTCTTTGAGTACAAGGAATTGAAAATACGCACACACTTGACCTCATAAGGTAGAGACACCCATCTTGAGGATCTCAAGAGCATGTCCAACCATTACTTGAACTCAAGACTTCCTCCCATAGACTCAAAGCATCAACCACTAGGCTATACGAACTTGGATGCATTCCAATAGTTTTGAAGTAAGTTTCACCAAACAAAAAGATAAGTGGGCTGTAAATAAATTTAATCTATAATTCAAAAGATGATGGAAATTGGATTTGGCTCACAAAATTAAGATTATTAGTGGTTTATTGGTTCATTGTCTTCTCCCTTTCTAGCAATCTTCTCCCTTTCTAATTGGAGACCTGAGAATAAAGACCTCAAAAATTTGATAATAAGTTTAGTCTATAGTTTAAAAGATGATGGAAATTAGATTTGGTTCACATAATTAAGATTATTAATAGTGTCCTTCATTGTCTTCTCCCTTTCTAGTTGGAGACCTAGGAATAAAGATCTCAAAAGTTAGGTAATGCTTTGTAAAAAAAAGTCCCTTAATTAGAAGATTTCTAGAAAGAAAATCCTAAAAATTAACTAAGTTATTTGATATCGAGCCAAAGATATAAAGGTGGCATTAGTATACTAGAGATTTTATTCGCATGGCCAACAACCTTACAATAAAATGGATGACCAATGTTCGATTGGAGTGTCAAACCTTGGTCCCATTTAATCAAGGGAACTTTTGATTGTTATTGCTTGAGGACTTTCCTAAATGGGTAAATCATAAACCTCTCTCTCTTCCCATCTCTCCCTCTATCTTTCTACCTATCTGTCTTCCCACTTTCTCAAGCCTGAAATCAAGTGAAACACACATATTTTAAACATAGAGTGAAAAAGAGCAAGCAATATTAGAACTTCAACTAGTAAGAAACTATCCATGTTTAAATGCACAAATAGAAAATTTCAAGAGGTTTTTTTACTTGAGCAAACTTATGGAATATAAAACAAAAGGGAAGTGGATTCTCCAAGAGTGTATACAACTCCTCAAGCTAATGAAGATGAATGAATCTCAGTTACATATAGGATCCAAGACACAAATTTCTTTCAATCAAGTTCTACTTCAAACAAAAGCGATGTTGTATGAAAAGGTGATTTTGTACTAATAATAATACACTTTTCCAAGAAGCATCTACTTCTCCAAACTACTGGAATGGAGACATCTAAGAAGACCTTAAACCAAATTATCAACCGCTCTCAAGGTATATTTCAATGCGTGGAGAGTACCGATTTCTCTAACAATTCTGTTGTCAAAGACGCCGTGTATGCTATTCGATCGCATAATTTTCTTTTTTCTCTTTTTAGGAAGCTTAATTCTCTTTTTCACGAATAAGAGCTTGAGCAAACAAATTCAAGCAAATCCTTTTTCAATCAATGAAAGCTTAGTCGTATGCCAAATCACGTCAGAGATAATGATCTTTCATACAGTACGATGTATTGCCACGTACAAAAGTAAGGCCAACACGCACCTCTAGCGCATGATGATAGAAAAACCTGAACACTACTTTGCACATACAATCTGAAGGCTTGAAAGCCTAGAGACAAACTTATGTTAGAGGAAGTACAGAAATACTTGGATGGAGCTGTATTTCACGAAAACGGGCTGTTCTCTATTCAGCTAAACATTCAAACAAATAAAGGGGAAGCCCGATAGATGTTTTCCGGCTGGCTCCAAAACGATTGCAGGGGTTATTTGCAATTGTGTTGGATTGTCTTTTGACTGTTCGAAATCATATCACAAGAAGGTAGTACATCTCTGAGATCATGCGGATATTGAAAGCATTCAAGAACTTCCAAGTGCAGGAAAACAGGCAGAAGAAGTGGAGCTCAGAATCTGTATGCAAGTATGGTGCACTTGCATCTTGCATAGACTCTAGAAGTCACCATTCCTCCATATCATAAAGTAGACCATAGAATATTTCTTTGCTAAAAAAACGCTGACATTCTACATTTAGAGCCAGGAGCTATATCTCCCGTTCCTTTCTTCTTCTATGAAGATACAATCTACTTGAAAGTGAGATGAACTACCATACATAAAATGTTGGATTGAGCTGATATATACAAAAAAATTACATAAACTGGAACCTCTTGACATACCATAGAAAACATCTATACGTGTCCTCATCTTGGGCCTCCAGTTGCTCATAACATGTTGTTTTGTAGATGTTGCAAGGAGAAATATCTTCTCCTTAGAATTGAACTCTAAAATGAGTTCATTCATGATCTACATTGTCTGAGATTACTTGCATCATTTGCGGTCAACTGCATACCTAACCCAATCAATCATGAGCACTCCAGCTTTCTGCAGACATCCAATCTCAAACTTCAGCTTGGAATTTCACTCTGTTCACAATGACTGGAAATATATCTATCACTTACAGAGCTTATCAGTAGTTGAGTGTCGAAGCCTTCCAGTTCACCTGGTACAGATTCGTAAACAGAAATTACTCCAAATCACAAAGTTTCATCAACAACCAAAAGAGTTTAACATCAATTGCTCAGTTCCTCTGTAAATTAGTAGGTTCATTTAACTACAATTCAGTTTTATTCATTTTTAACTTCCCAGACAAAGCACTTGTCCTCTGCTTAAAAAGAGTTTTTTAAAGCATCAAAAGTTTATACCTCACATATACTGGTGCAAAATGTCTCTCACAAAAATGGAATGTTGGATATTTAGAAAGCTTCACTATCCCACCGGAAAGTCAACAACCAAACTTGCGGTATTGATATCCATTTCAATGGGAATATCAATAATAAGATGCACTTCATGATCATGCTGATCCATCAGCAAAAAACTTGCCTGTTCAACTGATGTTGCAAAGGTCTGACCAGAAGTAACAGATCCATGATTTCTCCTTGCAGAAACTCTTGTACTCTTACCATGCTTCCTACTGCCATTTTCACAAATTTTTGGAGGACTTATAGAAGCCCTGAAAGTTGGTTGCATGTTAGGCTTGTTAGATAGGCATGACTGACTCGCATGTTCAAGGGGAGTGACAGCTGCAGCCAATGCAGCTCGAGCTGCAAGAGGGCTCAAGCGTGGCTGTATCTGCATTTGTATTGACTTTTCTGCATAGGATCGTAAACTTTTACACCCAGATCCAAGTACAAAAGCATCTGCAGAACTCTTTAGTTTCCCTACTCCTTTCCGCTTCTTGCCCAATGGATTACCTGCAAACGATTAATAATCAGCTGAAAAGCCAGAAAGAAGACCTGGCCAAAGACAGCTTCTCTCCTCCTTAGGCAGGATTAACTTACCAGTTGAATTCTCTACTGCAGATGGGGCATTCTCACCGATACTGTCTGCTAAAATAATAATCCTTTCCAAGGCTTCCTCCAAATTGTCATTTTCAATTTCTCTTGTATCAAGCATGTTTTCAACTTTCAGCATTCCTAAATGTGCAACTTTCCATACAGCAGGTTACCTATTCTGACCACAACATCACCTTATTACTTGAATGCTTACCAACGAATGCATGCTACCTATACATGTCAAGAACCAACACTAATGCCACCTCAAATCTCCACATACTAAATTCAAACATATTACCATTCAATAAATCATCCCTGCCTCAGCAGATACTTGGTTCCATAGGGAAGTTCTCATGCAGCATTCTGGGACAGTCATCTGGGATCATTTGTTGCAATCACCTCAAAAATAACCAGAACGCCTTATCCTTGTACGTGTCTAGATTAATAATGAAGGCATCCACAGTATATCCTTGGCTTTCTTGTTACGTTTCGAGAGTTTACAACTTGCAACTTGTCCTGCAACATGAAATAGACAACAATCGACAAACAATGCATTCAAAGAGCACTTTTAACATCCAAACAGTACTATAAGATGCATTCTTTACCAAGTAAAACCAAAACCAAGAATGTAAAACTCAAATGGAAAAGGAATCAATCACTCTGAAGATGTACCAAACAAGTTTAAAGGTGTCTCACATCTCCATTTTGCCACAGTCAAGATTAAATATCTTACAATGCCCGAACAGCTACTTTCAAGTTGCAAGAGACCCAAGAATACAGCTTTCGAACAATGTTAATGAATCTATTTCCTAAAGCAGAACAAATATGGGGGCATTGTTAGATCCTCCAGGATCCCCCCTGCTGGACAAGTCAAGACACAAGCCATGTTCACAAACAATAGAAGGGCAGATATCAGAACTCACTGCCCAGTCATAGAGCCAATGCAGGCTCACCCTCGAGCCTAGGAGTCTGCAGCCAAGCGGGCAGCCACCTCCAACGGACTGCTGTCCCATATCACCAGCCCCCCACCAGTACAGGTGACAGGGCTCTGCCAAAGGCCCAAGAATCAAAGTGCCTTATGCAAGTAATGTCTCACAAATGAACCCATGGGTCCTATTTATGGGTTCAAATGAAGTGGCCCAATTCATACTGGAAAGCCAGTTCATAATTGGTCAGATACTTGACTACAAGCACCCATCCAGCGTTGAATTTTAGGTCCATAAAAAATATAGAGACAGAGTAAATAGAGACAAGATGGAGAATAAACAATACATGAGAGATAAAGGGAGCCAAGCTCCAACCATATATATCACATCCCATGATGAAGTACATGAAGTTACAAGCTAGAATAAAAAATTTGCAAGCTATACAAACTGTCCATAGCTCCACAATCTCCAAAGCTGAAGATGATCTCCTCCAAATAGATAAGCTCCAAGCTGCTATGCACCTAGTAGATGATGAAGAAGACACAACTCCACCTCTCCAAGTTGAAGAGACCTCCTTCAACACAAGCTCATGAAGATCTCTCCAAAGGTGAAGATTTAAGTGCTCCAAACTACATTCTTCATATAGAGTATCAAGTTGATGATTTTTATGTCATAATTTATAACAAAGCCAAAAATCAACTTCCTGTAATTTACAACGAGATTTCCACTGCAAATTACCGAAACCTTACTTTGGTCATATTTTTATTTTTTTTGAGTGCCAATTGGGCTTATAATAGTTATTGGACATTGATTCCAAGATTTAACCACTAATTGACATGTGAAACACACTTTTCATATTTTGAAATGCTTTTCACATATTGTTGTGAGGGGTTTGACTTATCAACATAAAGATGTAAAATACCCTAGTGCTATATATTATCAGATAGCTCTTGAAGAGTACACTCACAATATGCAATAATAATCTTTTACTATATTTATCACCATTTCTCAAAAATGATCCCATCTCTTACCATTTTCAAGACCAATTTATTTAATGTGTAAGTGCGGTCCCTTTTTGGAAGGTTGCCCCAATGACTTTTCTTCTAACAATCCCCTCCTAACTTGACATTAAAATTTTGATCAAATACTCAAATCAAAAAGTCATCCTAGACTTCCTCTCCCTCTAGTCCCGAACCGAATCGAGCCCTGGTGAAACTCATCAAGTATTGCCTTCCAAGCTTAAATCTCATCTGGACATATCATAAACAATTGTCATGTCCAAATTGTCAAGAAGGCAAATGTCGTGGAACCAAGAGACCGACCCAAGTTCCAAAACGAGGAACTATCGTGGAACCACGACACTAGTCCAAGTCACCAATCCGTCAACTATCACAAAACCAAGATATCGATGATCCCTCAAGGTAGATATCACTTGTAAGACACAACAATTGTCTTCTTTATGATCAAATATAGATCACCATCGAGAAGATATGACCATGCACATGTCAATTTGAATCGTCTTAAAATCTCAAGCTACCCTAAGGTACACCCTCATGCCCCACCCAGAACATAGGGTACACACATACAATGCAAATGGTATGGAGAACAGTTCAATGCCAAGAACACAACATAGTACAAGTAGTCTTCATCGTGCTATCTTCCTCGCTTTGTAACAATTCCTAACTCAAAGCAAGAGTCTATGCTACATACTGAGAAATGCTTCAAATATCAAATATCAACGTCAATGAGCTACTCAACAATTGATGTTGAATATTAGCATGAGTGTACAACTAGTGGGGAAAATCAATCACCCAATCAAATCGTATACAAGAGGTATATGCTACATGAAATTGTACCACTTTAGGCACAACAATAGAGCATAATCCTCTAGGCAACAATTCTTGAGTAAATACCCGAGAGGCTACCATGCCTAGGGGTAAGAGGGCTTCCAACGAGGGCAATGTCTTGTATAATTCCTTCGATCTATAAATGATCTCCAGTTACATGTGACCAATACTCCCAAAGGAAACTGAATGCAAGGAGTTTTCGAATAACTAAACACTCCCTTTCAAGAAGAAGACATCTCCATTTTGAGCATGATTGAAAGGTCCCACAAAGGGAACAGAGTGAAAGGAGTTCTTAGATCACTAACAACTCCCTTTCAAGCACAACATGCAATAAACATAAGAGTCCACAGGAAGATGTGCAAGGCCCACTACTTCTAACAATGGGATTAATGATTAGGACCCTCGCCATGATTGAACTTGTATCATGGCAACAGCTGTAATGGAGTCTTCACCCATACAAGGTCAAAAATTATCTCATGATAGTCCATAGTGGTGCTAGCTCTCCACTATCGAGACTCAGCACAAGAGATGATATATATGCACATATTGTGTTAGCACCATGTGTATCTTGGTGGATGCCTCGAAGGAGAGGTCTCATCCTATGCATGTATCCTATGTTCAATCTATATTAGCATGCAATACATATATCTCTTCATATATTACATATGGGGTATCCCAAATGTATAAACATACCTTGTGCCAAGCCCATGCTTGCATGGCACCACCTGTGTATCAATGGACACTTCGTATAGAAGGTTTGTCATCTTGTATTGATGAATGGATACTGGCCTACTAGGATAAAGGTGCACTCAATAGTGACGAGGCATAACTCATGGCATATCCTTATCCTCGTCCATGCCTAGCTTGCCCTAACCGAGAAGTAACCCAGTAGCATTGGAATATCTTCATACCATCTTTCTTTCACTATGATCAATTGTATAGGTACCCAAGACCCATAACTATCAAGTCACAAAATTATCATGGACTAACTGCTTGATAACAAAAATGGCAATCACATAGCAATCCCCTCGAAGAGAGACACACATAGCAAAGATCTTCCTGGAACCAAAGAGAGCACACCTAATAAACCCAAACGTAACGATCACCCTCAACTAACATTTTGTGTAAGGTATCTCACAAATCCACTACAACATACCTATTGCGATAACTTATGTACCCATGCAATAGCAAAATCACCAAAACTCTAGTATCCAATGCACTTTCCTATGTGGCTAAGGCATAATCCTATAGAAAACTCACATCTCACCATAGAAAATAGAACATATGCTGCTCCATTGTCAAAAAACATTGATGGACTTCTATGTCAATGACATATGGACTAGAACCATGTTTGCTATCCTAGTATACTTCACCGCTTGCTCCCCTTCATACAAGAGGCAAGTGGCTGCCAACAACCATCATACTTGTGTTTGGAAGTTTCATCAGACGGAAGTAGCCACCCAGACTGAAATTCCTTTGATTTCCTCTCGAGGGACATAAATTCTTTGTCACATACAATCATGACGAGGTGGTACTTCCCACGCAACTCCCCTCCTCTTCTCTACCCAATCATGCAACAGCGCTGCCATGATGTCCTCCCCCCTTCCCTACACTAGAAGAAAAGTGACCTCCATGGCTTCCATCAGATCTGCAATTGGAGAGGGCCAATCATCCAACCACCTACCTACATGGAAAACACGATGGAAAACTTATCGTTGTTTTCCAAGTTCCAACCATCGGCTTGGATGTGCTCCCCTTGCACCTCCCTCTAGTTGAAAGCATTCGATATCACCCCATGCAAGAGGGTGAGAAGCATGTCAAGCTGAGCCATCCAAGCTCCATGAGCTCTTATGTTTTGTGTACGTTGCCTTGCCTTCTTCATACGAGCAAAGAGCTTCTTTGATACCAATATTAGATCCTCCACAATCCACCCTATTGGACAAGTCAAGACACAAGCCATACAAATCATAGAAGGGAAGACATCAGATTCACTCACCGCCAAGCTAGGGAGCTTGCAACCTATTGAGAATTTAAGGTTCATGGACAACCATAAGGCAAGTTCAAGCATTAGATTGAAGGTCCAAACGTTTACTAAGGTTCCCAAGAGTCACAAGGGTCAGGACCTTATCCAAATTAAAAAGTTGAAACACCAAAAGTAAGGATAGATGGAGAGCAATGCAACAAGGAAGATGAAAAGTCACCTTGGATGAATTGTATCCCGTGGTACATTAGCATATAAGGACCATGTAGAGGAGGACAAAGGAGAGCACCCCCATGTTGCAGAAGAGTCATATTTATTATGAGATTACCCACTAGGCTCCATTTCTTCTCCATAGTCTCTCTAGATTAGGTTCTTTCTCAAATAGTCTATTTTGCTGAACTTGTTTCATGTACTTCCCAACATCCAATTTTTAAAGGGGGAAACTTATTGGAAAGCTAATGGAGTCTACTTTCTTCATGCAAAGTTTCATCTTCATTTTCTACGTGAGTCATGAGATATAAGCAAATCTTTGTCTAGGTGTCAAGTCTCCTCATTGTGTGTAACAAGTTGTCTGTTTTGCAAGGATTATTTAATATAGCTACAAATGTCCAAGTTCAACATGCTATAGCTCGTTGGAAAGACACTAAAGTCTAGTTTCTATAGCCAAAGTCGCATCTTCATTGGATATGGGAATCACGAGATATAGGGCTAAATCTTACATGTTAAAGGCATCAAAAGATAATATACTTGCAAGTATACACCTCAACAAAATGGAGTAGAAGAGAGAAAAAATAAACAAATTGCAGAGATGCTAGATGGATGTTAAATGAGATGCCTTTACCATCATATTTTTTGGGATATTTATTTCTACTATTGTATAGATTATGAATAGGTGTCCAAGCTTAAGAATTCATCATTTATCACCAGAGGAAGCTTGGAGTGGGAGAAAACAAGATCTCTCACACTTGAAAATGTTTGGATGTGTTTGCTAGCATCTACACACGTGTTCCACAAGAGGTAAGGACAAAGCTAGATGCTAGGGCAAAAAAGAGTTTGTTTTTTGGTTAATCCAATGAGCAAAAGGGCTACAAATGCTACAACCTACCACATGGAACTCAAGGGTTCTAGAGATGTTGTGCTTGATGAATTAAAGTCATGGTATGAACCTAAGGGTGAATTGCAAGACAAAGGTATCAAAGAAGAAGAAAGAAGACATGAAGATGGGCATCAAGAAAGCATGGCATGAGTGGACCAATGCTTAGGAGCTCATCTACCAACCCTCAATCAAAAATGAGCAATACCAAAAAAATAACACCAATTCAAAGACAATATGCAAGATATTAATGAAGAAGAGCTTGAAGAAATGATTACATATGAGGTTGCAAAAAGGCGAAAAAAAGAAGAGATATTTATTAGGAAATGAGAGAAGGTCCTAAAGGATCAAGTATCCAATAGAAAAGCTCACGTTTTATTGCAAAGCATTATGCATTCATGACACAGGTTATCAAAGACAAAGAGCTTGCAAGCTTTGAAGAAGCTAGGGTTTATAGGGAATGGCAAAAGGCAATGGAGGATGAGATCAAAGCCAAAAAACATACATGGGAACGGGTCCCAAAAGAAGAAGGAATGAAGGTAATATCAAATAAGTGGATCTATAAAATTAAGAGAAATTCAAATGGTTCAATTGCTAGGCATAAAGCTAGATTGGTTGCAAAGGGATTCTCAAAGAGATATGGCATAGACTATGAGGAGACTTTCAATCCCATGGCAAAGTATGACACAATAAGGACACTAATTTCAATTGCTATAACAAGGAGATGGCCCCATGTATCAACCTAATCTCAATAATGCTTTCCTAAATGGAGAGCTCAAGGAGAAAGCCTACATGTATCAATCTATCGGGTTTGAAGGCAAGGGTAAGTCGCATTATGTGTGTAGATTGAAGAAGACCCTTTATGGATTGAAGCACACACCTAAGACTTGGAATCAAAAACTGGTTGGGTACCTTCATAAGTGTGGATTGTTTGTTAGTGAGGCTCATCCATCTTTATGCATAAAGTGGAATGAAGGAAAACTTGTAAACCTATGCATATATGTGGATGATCTTATTTTGACAAGTGATGATATAACAAGTATAAAGGAGATCAAGCAAAAGTTAAGGAAGGAATTAGAGATTTCAGATCTTGGCATCCTCAAATACTTTTTAGGTATTGAAGTGGTTTACGTACATGATGGAGTATATCTAATTCAACAAAAGTAATTACTTGATGTGTTGCACAAGTATGGCATGAGTGGATGTAAGCCACTCCCACAACCCATGGATAGAAGTATGAAATTATGAGCAAGTCAAGGAGAAGATTGGAGACACACAACTCTATAGGAATATCATAGGGTCATTGATTTATCCCATCATAACTCAATCTTATATATCTTATGTTGTTGATTCTAAGTGATTTTTCAAGGAAAAGGATATCTCCAAATGCGCTATCCCGCCGAGAGTGCCAAATTTCCACCAGGAGGTGATGAAGTGAAGTGTGTAGGTGCAGGGAATGCAAAATGCACTACTCCTGGAGCACATGTAGGCACATGGGTATATTAAGCACATTACCATAATAGACACTTATCACCAAGCCTCCGTATCATCACTACAAACTACACTTAGGAGTCCAAGTCACATCTGCAAGCATGAAGCAGAATAGAGCACAAGACAACACCAACTAGAAAGCCAAAAGTAACACAGTCTGAATACAAGCCATTAGCTAATCATACCACATCTAATCATACCACTTATCATTCAAACGCAAAACAATGGAACAACCAAATTCAGCCTCCAAGTATTCTCACATAAGTAGCATAAGCAAACAACATAAACAGGTCTCTACGAGCTCTAAGCCTACTCTCACTCTCAGCTATAGTCTCCTGTAGTGTGCACTATATGCTATCTCCCTCTCTTGAGGTTTCCCCTTTTTATAGAAGAGAGGTGAGGAACCGGTTACAATAGGAGAATTTGAAGTTAATGCACTAGGCGGTTTCATTTGTCAGCATGGCCGTCAGTACAAGACTTTGTCGTGTAATGATGAGTGGCTTGCCCCCACTTGACCGCCTTGTCAAGTCTGCTGTCTGGGCATGCAGTCGCCCAACTCTACCATCTGGACGTCTTGGTGCCCAACTCCAAATTTTGGACATCTTGGCGCCCAACTCCAGATAATGGACGTCTTGGTGCCCAACTCCAAATAATGGACGTCTTGGCGCCCAACTCCAGATTTTGGACGTCTTGGCGCCCAACTCAAGCTTTTGGACATCTTGGCGCCCAACTCCAGCTTTTGGACGTCTTGGCGCCAAACTCCAGATTTCGAACGTCTCGGGGCCCAACTCAAGCTTTTGGACGTATTGGCGCCCAGTTTCATATCATCCATCTTCACACATTTTTCAAGAGAATTTCTTTGTCATTTCCAATTACTTTCTCCAACCAAAGAAAATGATATGATTGAAAAAAGTTTGATTTCTCTCTCTGATAGGAAGTTACAAATAGCCAATAATTTAAGCGTTCGGCTTCAAATTTGGAGATTAAAAACACTTGAACTTGAAAATAGGAGCTTAGAATGCAAACAACTAGACTTTGCATGTCGATTACTTAAACTAGTGAAATGCACAAAAGTGTCAAGCACAATGCTAATTGAATCTTAACATGTACCAAGAAGGACATAGAAATGTACTTATAACCAATATCATTTATTTCTATATACTATTGCACTATCCTTAGAATCAGAGGAAGATTTGACCATGGGAAGATAATTACATGCAAATCACATGAAGAAGAGACTTCTTGACGAACAAGGAATCGAAACTTGTGAAGGCCTATAGTACATTAAACCATAGAGCATTTAAAGCAATCGAAATCATTGTAGGAATTTTCAGAAAGCAAATATCTTTTAGAATACAAAATAACATTGAAAATGAACCAAAAATACATTAAAAGAGAGGTAAGGTCAAGTTAACTAGAATAGAATTGAATGAATCGAAAATTCTTCAGCTGACTTTTGCTTTTAGTGTTGACCACTTCTGTCTTTTAAGTTGCCAAAGAGACTCACCTAAAGAGAAAAGATTCGAAAACATCATCAAAAGAGACCCATATGCGAGAACTAAGTGAAGATACCATGCCTAGAAACAACAGCATACAAAATAGAACATCTAACGCTTGGCCATGCAAAACAATGAAAATCTTGATCTTCAATCAAGTGTGTCTATACAAACAATGTAACAAGCACACGCACACAAGCTTGAGATGTAGACCATCAGTTGGTGGGAATAAGAATATGAATGGAAAGATCAAACTGGTCTACAAGACGTTGAAATTTTATGCGATAAGAGCCGAAATAACTACACAAAAGCAATTCGCTTTCTTACTCAAAAAATCTAGAGATGGATATAGAAAGAGATGGATAAAAATAACTGGGTGATCTCAGTGAGCTAGAAATTTTTGGGAAAAAAAATATACTTGAATAACTTGATTCTCATTCATTTCCAACTGTCAAAGCTAGGCAATCAACTAACGTAATGGCTAAGCAACGAATTAACTAACGAATTAGCACTGCCAAACTTCACCGATACACAGATCCAATCATTCACTAAAAGCTAAGTTACATCCCTAAGAGAAAGGAGAATTTGCCATCAGCCTCAATTTCACATAAGAAAACGATGGCTCTCCCAAAAGTAGCACATAATGCGATCTGTAAGTTTTCAACGGGCCTAGATAGACAGGAGCAAAGGACTTAAAGAAGAATATCTAACTCTGGATGATTTGTACGTCAGTGGCCAGTTTACTAAAGGAAACCGAGGAAAACCACGTCTCTCACAAAGCTATCGAAGAGAAGATACACTGCAGAGGATAATATGTAAGCAATTTCCTTCCAGGGACAGTACTATTACGGTTAACCTTGAAGGAACTGTTTTCGCTTCATTACTATAATTCTTCTTTTCCTAAGCTGCAAAAACGCTGTCTTCAAAGTGAAAATGCTTCATTATCTGTAATCTTCTTTTCATATAACTGCATAAAAGCTGACTTCGAGGTGAATTTGCTTTACTGACTGTGATTATTCTTTTAAACAACCGCAGAAAAGCTGTGTTCACTTAGACGATCGGCCATATACCATTCCCATCTTGTAAACTTCAATAGCTCATGAAATTCTGCCAAAGAAACTATACACGATAGAACCGTGAACACTGCGCAGAATATAGGCCTGCGTTATTCGAAAATGCCTAATAATGAGCCCAAAGAATAAGGATGCCCGCTCATCAGCACATATGATTCGATGCAAAATTTAATTTCTTTCTATTCGCAGAAGGCGTTTATTTCTGGTTCATATAACACATTTGTTCCTTGCACATTCTTTGCAGTTGTTTATAGTTTTGCCATTCCGCAGCCTTTCACCTAAGCAATTGTGTACCTCAAAGTGCTGTGAACTCTCTCTCTCTCTCTCTCTCTCTCTCTCTCTCTCTCTCTCTCTCTCTCTCTCTCTCTCTGTGCACACATACATTACAGGAGCACTCACAAGTCTAGTGCTTCCAGTGCATTCCTCCTCCCGCGAAGACTACAGAACCTAGGTGAGTCAATCCTATTTACCAGGCACGCCGTTCTTTGAAGTTGCCCGCGCTGAGCCCTCCTTCCAATTGTTTGGGAATCGGGAACTCTCTGCCTGACTGCGAGTTGCTATCACGTAGTTATTCAGACTCGAGAAATAAATAACGCGAATTTTCCAGATTCGACCCTCACTCAAAGTTCGAAACGAACGCCCGCGCTTTGTACGACGATGGATTCTCGTCTCAAAAATGATTCATTAATTGTACTCACCTACTGACTGCCATCAGCATAGACTGAAGAATGGTGTTTTTTTTAGCAGAAGCAAGGAAAGAGTTAAATTACTGATAGAAGTACAACTCTGTAGGGGGCAAGATCCCCATGCTCAACAAGGAGCACAATTACAAACAGGAGAATAACAAGTCAAATCTTCGAGGAATAAAAAAGACAACAGGGCATTCCTCGACTTATTGGGAGGGAGAGAGTTTATTACATGAGAGAATTGAGTATTCTCATTGAGGGTACACTTGATAGATTAAATACAATTGAAAGCAATTTTCATGAATCCTTTTTTTTTTTTTTTTTTTTTTTTTTTTTTTTTTAAATGGAGGTGCAGCCGAAGCCTATTCCCCCGGACTTTAACTTTGAAATTGCAACTGTACAAGTGAATGGGCATAGCACCCGTGGGACCCCCCGTATCCCACAAAGCAGGGGTTAAACAAGGTTACAACTGAATGAGACATGGTTACAACTGGGTTTAACTGGCCTAAGCCATAACATGTCCAGCCTGGGACTTGAACCCTAGACCTCCGCCTCAAGAGGCCAAAGCTCAACCAACTGTCCTACAGGACGTGGACGATTTTCATGAATCCTTGGGTAAAGGAAAAGTATATATCTTTCATGCCCTCATTGAAAACAACTTGGTTTTCGTTGAGCCATATGTACTAGAGGATATGGTTTCTCCACATGTTCCAAAGCATAAGATCCCTTCTGTTGGAGGATCCAAGTAATATCTCTTGGTGAGGAAAAACAATTTTGTGCTTCCTAAAATAAGGTTTGATAACTTTCCAGAACTTGATAGTGTGTGGGGTAAATCCTCCACTTTACCACAAGTTGTACAAATTCCATCACTAATTCCACACTTCCTGACTCTGTTTCCACTCCACAATCCATCATCCGCCATTGAAAATAGACCACAAGCACAAAAATCTATGCCTCAATTGATGAGCATTCCATTGAATATGCCATCTCATATTCAACTTAGTAATTGATCCACTATGCTGCTTGTAATGCTTCCACATCTCTTCAGCCACTACAGCATCTCTTGAAGCCTTCTTCTTCAGAAAAACATGTTTGCAAGAGAAGGACAAGTTAGTGACAGATAGTATATAATCATTTGAGCTTGCCTCATCAGTACGATATGTCCCGTAGAGCAAACCTACTTTTTTTCATTTATGTTTCAAGATACCAAGGTTGTCATTTTTTGAAGAAGGAGAGCCACCTAGTCCAAATTGAGTCCTGCAATAAAAAGGAAGTGTTATTGATGAGGTTTGGGTTAGGGGACCATATCTTCTTGACCTCCATCCAAGCAGACCAATAGTTGCAACTTGAAGAAGAGCCAACATGAGTGAAGATAAATGGATAAGTAACTAGATCCCATATAGAATGGTTATGCCAAACCTTATAATGAGTCAAAAAAAAAACTATTGGTATTTCTTTTAAAAAAACATGCCCAAATATCTACAGAGTTTAAAGACCTCAAAATCAACTTAGCATACATATTAATAGCCATCTTGATAGGAGAAAAAACACCCATACCTCCTTCTTTCTTAGGCAAACAGCAGATATTCTAGGCGACTTTAGGTATCCTATTATTGGTAGAGCTACTGACCCCCCCATAGGAATCTCGTAGCTAGGGATATAGCTTGATTAAGGTCTTTCTTGGAGGGGAACCAATAAGCAAGAAAATAAGTCAGAAAAGGATGAACATAGTAGTTGAGAACAAAAACCCGATGAGATAAGGAGTTTTGACAAGCATACCACTTAAAAATTCTGTCTCTGAATTTATTCATAACCCAATCCCATCTTTGAGAGAAAAAGATTTGGAATCCCACAAGAATGTCCAAGAGTTTGAACACCTCAACATCATTAATGATACCACATCCTTTATTAGTAACACAAATAGAAGTGCAATTGTTAGAAGATTTGAGGCCAGTTTTGTTGTGGTTAATCTGAGAGCCACTAGCAAGACAAAAGGTATCCAAACACTTGAGAAAGCAATCAATAGAGCAATCATCAGCAAGCATAACCATATTGGTATCATCAGCAAACATCTCGAGCCCAAGATGAGAAGGGGATTGGGCGATCTCAATGCCTTTGATCATGCTGGAAGACATAACACTTTTGACAAGCCAACCCAAAGCATCACTAGAAATGGCATACAAAAAGGGGGGCAAGGGGATAGCCTTGTCTAATAGACCTAGCAAGCTTAAAAGGTATAGAGAGAGATATCCACTAATATAAACTTTAGAGTAGGCATTTCCAAAGAGATTATGAACAAAATTGATATACTTTCTTCCAAAGCCAACATCCTCAAGGGATTGAAGAACAAAACTCCATTAAATGATGTCGTAAGCTTTATCAAAGTCAATTTTAAAAAAGAAGTAGTAGTGATTAGACTATATAACATGCTCCATACCTTCCCAAAGGGAGATAATGGCATCAAGAATCTATCTTCCATTGATAAAACCTTTTTGTTCAAGAAGGATAATATTGTTCATGATAGGAATGATTCTTCTAGCAAGAGTAGAGGAAAATATCTTATATACGGTGGTGAGATAGGAAATGTGTCTCCAATTATTCAGCCTCTTTTATGCACTAACTTAATTACTCCAATGTTGATTTCCATGTGAAGAGAATCTTTGGCTATAGCTCCGTTCCACACCAATAGGATATAAGGGGTCAAGAAATCTTTTAACTCTAAGAAAAACTCATTTGGTAAACCATCAAGACTAAGATTTTTACGAGGTTTCAATTTGCTAATAGTTTCTTTAACCTCATCGACATTGAGGGGAAGGTCCAAGAGGGAGACAAGGCTTTGAGGAATCATTTTCTTCTTTTTACAAGCAATGGTAGTTTTGGCCCTCTGGATGTCCTCCCCTCTCTTGGGAGTGCTAGAGAAAACATTGGCAAAGAAGTTGGTATCCTCCTATAAATTCTCCTCAACATTGATATCATATCCTCTTGATTTTTTCTTTAACATAGGCATGTAGTCCTTAATCTTGTTTTTTCATCAAAGAGAACATACTTTTATTCGGTTTTTCACGACTTCCTAACCATAATTCTCTTGAGGAAGAGAGAATGCTACTAGCCTCAAGATATTCTTCATAGTTTAATATATCCTAAAGCATCAAGAGCTTATCCAAATTGTTAGGGTTAGGAGAATAATTTATGAAGGAGATTAATCTCTCTAGTAATGTGAATTATTCTTTTGGCCCTAAGAAATTTGGATAGCTTTTTATAGTGATTAATGAGGGCATGTACTTCTTTGACCGCTTTGCACCAAGCATAGGGGTTTCTAATCTTAGAAAAATGGTTAACAAAAATTCTTTTAGTTTGATCCTTAACATAGGGGATTCTTTAAGGAGGGAAGCACCAAGATGGGGCCAACGAGATGTGAAGTTAGGGATGTTCTTGTGGAGCTCAATGATCAGAGGTTTGTGATCAGAGATCAAGTAGGATGAATCCAGATCACAAAAAATATTGTAGAACTTCTGCATAAAGGATATGTTCAAATAGCAACATTCTAACCTAGCGGTGAGGTGGGGCAAGCCTTTTTGCATGTTATTCCAAGATGACCCTTGAAGGGCTTTGGTGGATTGAACAAGAGGAGCAACGAGAAGATGGAGGGAGAGAGAGGAGAAGAGAGGCACCCATACATGCGTGGGAGCCTCAAACCCCACATAATGATCTTCGTGAGGCAATGCAATATATATATATATATATATATATATATATATATATATATATATATATATATATATATATATATATATATATACATACATACATACATACATACATACATACATACATACATACATACATACATACATACATACATACATACATACATACATACATACATACATACATACATACATACATACATACATACATACATACATACATACATACATACATACATACATACATACATACATACATACATACATACATACATACATACATACATACATACATACATACATACATACATATATACATACATACATACATACATACATGCATACATACATACATACACACACACACACACACACATATATATATATAGGGGTAAGGTCGCATGTACGTACATCCCCAAAAATCTCCCACTTAAGGGTCAATGTGATCATAAGTGGAAATACATACAAAGAATTATGTAGGACTATACAATAATGTGCATGACTATACCACCAAAGCCTCTGTGCATCTCTATGGACATACATGTGTAACCCTGCATGAACTAATGTATATCACATCTGACCTTTCCATCTTGAAAAGTCACTACCATCAAATCAAGAAGACACCATGTTGGCAATCCAAGATACTCGCATGTAACAAGAGACTAGAAACAATACTCTATCATCAATAGTATCACACATGCATATCCATATGCATGAGTCACATAAAAAATGTCTCATTGAAGAAGAAAACCATGTGAACCACCTATCACATAACCATGCATCTAGCATGCACATAAAACCATGAACATAAACCTGCTCACCGAGTGTCCAAACTGAACAAGTAGATGTGAAAGAATCTTGGGAAGAATTCCACATAGTATCCCTTGTAAACTAAGCAATCAAAACAATATAACTAGTAGCAAAAGAAGAATGAGTAAGCTATCGCCACCTATCACTAATCCAACCAAAGAAAATGGCAACTACACATGCCAAAGATTGATGATAATATATGCCATTACAATGGGGTCATACACCTCCCATTCAAGAATGAATCATGTAAGATGGTCCAACCTATCACGAATAACTTGTGATCAAGTCCAAGTGAATGGAAATAAGCAATGATCCAAAGCTATCACACAAGCATAAAGGATCTATTAGACCATCTATCTAGAATAAGGTTTGATAAAATTTTGACAGCATCTCCCTTGAAAAATGGACTCTAGAACCAAATAACCATGTGGGAATCACCATCCATAAATGCCAAGAATCACACTAGCAAATAAGATACCAAATCAATGGCCATATGCTAATAGAATAGCCAATCAAGGTGACAAATGAGTGTGCAATTGAAGCTCCAATATGGATCATGTACTTGCAAAGAAAACAAGAATGCAAGTACTAACAAAATCCAAAATCAACTCTCATAAAATGTGTGCAATCAAAATTGAATCCATATCCAAGTTGCATAAGCAAGATACATACCACAATGCCACTATACATCCATTGACAATATTATGATCAAAATCAGGATGGCATAAACCTGAAAGGTATAACACAATGCCATTTCACATGCCAAACACTTGACAAGATCATGCTCTACTCTCATATGGAGGAGCTACCATAATGATCATACATGGTCAAATGGAAACCAAGACCAAAGCACAAGTGCTCATACACACTTCTCCCAACTATCTTTGCACCAATGAAGCTCTACACCAAGAGTTCAAAAGATATTTGAAGACAATTTCAATCTTCAAGATATTTTTATTGTCTATGTAATAACATTTAGAACACCTCAATCAGAGGTGTGTAGCTCAATATATAAACAAATCGAGCATCTACTATCAATTTCATATTCATTTGCAGCACTATTGCTTTGTATTCTACATTTTGAGTGACTTGGCACTCAGGATTTATGTTCTCCTACAAACTTGCAATGCTTTTCCAAACTACGCACAACAAGTTGAATCATTTCAGTATGACCTATAAAACTCAAGTTACAACCAAAAAATAGACTTTCTATCCAACTAATTGTAGATTCGACTTCTATGTCACTCTTGAGTTTGTAAAAAAATCAATAGACTAAAACACCCTTCTGTGAAGTTGTAGTTCTCTATGTTAGTTACACGCAGAGCTTTAAATCACATGAATCCAAGCTTCCTAACTTGAGTTATGGCCAAATGACCAAGTGGCTATCAAGAAGATGCCGACTTGCACATTCACCTCTTCTACCCTAAACTTGCATTGAAGCTCCTTGCACACCAGCCTTCAACATGCTCTTATATATCAAGACATGTTGGTCTTTATGATGGTGCTTTGGATGCCTTCGATACATGTATGGCTAACATGGTTAGGTTAGCCAAGATAGCATAAGTTTCATCAGCATTCGGGAGTGATGTATGACTTATTATGCTTGAGACTAGATATTGCAATTGTAGTGGGATTTGTGAGCAGATATATGTCTAATCCTAGCAAGAAGCACTGGGAAGTGGTCAAGATGAATTTGAGATATTTGAGAGGCACTAAGGACAAGTTTTTATGCTTGGGTAGAGAAAATGCATCCATTATTGTTTACACAGATTCTAATTATGCTCCTTGTGTAGAAAATCGTAAGTCTACATCAGGGTACATTTTCATGTTGTTGGAGGTGCTATCTCTTAGAGATCTCATCTTCAAGAATGTACAATTGTTTCCACTATAGAAACATAGAGTATGTTGCGACAAGTGAGGCATGTAAGGAAGCATTATGGCTTTCTCGTCTTGCTTATGATATGGCTCTACCTCAACATGTACCTCGTTTGCTTAGTGATAGTTAGAGTGCCATTGCTTTGGCTAAGAATCTGGTCTAGAGTGCAAAGACCAAGCACATTGAGGTGAGTTTCGCTTCATTAGAGTTTGTTAGCCACTCAGCGTTTTATTATTGAGAAGCTTCATATGCAAGATAATGTTGTAGATGCTTTGGCTAAAGCTCTCCCAGATGATAGCTTTCCACATTGTTGGCACTTGATGGGGTTTACTTTTCATTGTCTCATATAGTTACTTGTATATTATGTAACATGCTCGTCAAGTGGGAGGTATGGTTTGTATACTTACACCCCAGTATTCTTTATCATTCTTTATTTTTCTCCCATAGTCACTTTGGCCATATCGATCTTTAGTGGGAGATTATTACCGTTAATGTCCATGTGAAAGGCCAAATCGCCGTCAAAAACTTTTGTATATGTTCTTTAATAAAACATATAGTGCATTGGTCAGTCAGAGGTTATAACTTCGATCGTATTTGTAACACCTAAGAAATTTGTGTTCATGCTCTATGTGTATTGTGTTTTTCTGTGTATTTTGCAGGTGTTTGTGGAGTATTGTGTGTGGCATTTGGAGCTCAATTTTCTACCACGAGGATATCATCGTGGATCTCTTGAAAAGGAGAGTATACCACGGTGCATCACCATCAGAATACTTCAGTGGTATCAAAGCATGTTGAAGGCTAGTGTGCAAAGAGCTTCAATGGACGTTTAGGATAGAAGAGGTGAATGTGCAAGTTAGCATCTTCTTGATAGCCGCTTGGTATTTTGGCCATAACTCGAGTTAGGAAGCTTAGATTCATGCAATTTAAATTTATGTATATAATTAACACAGAGACCTAGAAATTCATAGAAGGGCATAAATTTTGATTCAAAGTTTTGGTCCACCAAAAAATAAAAAAACTCATAGTGATGTAGAAGTCGAATCTACATTCACTTTGATAGTAGGTCTATTTTTTGGTTGTAACTTGAGCTTTGCAAGTCGAATTGAAGTGATTTAACTTAATGTGCATAGCTTGGAAAAACACTTACAAATTTGTGGAAGAAGATAGGTCTAGATTATGAGTTTAGGTCACTAAAAATGCAAAGTATAGAGCAACAATGCTGAAAGTGAAGATGAAATTGAGGGCATATGTTTGTTTTGTTTGTATCTTGAGCTACAAATCTATGATTGAGGTTTCCTAGTATCGTTACATAGTTAAAAAAGATATCTTTGATTTTTTTATAGAGCTTAGAAGAAAATTCTGAAGTTTGGAGCATAAACAATGCAATATACATACTATCAAATTTTTCTTATGCAACCCTAAAGATAGTTGAGATTGAAATTATCTTCAAATCTATTTTGAGGTCTTGGTAGAGATTCATTGCTGCAATATATATTTGGGAGAAGTGTATATGAGCACTATGTGCTTTGATCTTGGTTTCCATTTGATCATGTATGATCATTGTGGTAGCTCCTTCGTATGAGACTAGAGCATGATCTTGTCAAGTGTTTGGCATGTGATATGGCATCGTGTTATACCTTTCAGGTTTATGCCACAATGATTTTGATCATAGTATTGCCAATGGATGCATAGTGGCATTGTGGTATATATCTTGCTTATGTCACTTGGATACAACTTCACTTGTTGATTCCATACATTTTTGCATGTATATAATCCATATTGGAGCCTCATTTGCACATTCATTTGTTACCTAGATTGGCTATTCTATTAGCATATGGTCATTAAATTGATATCTTATTTTCCAATGTGATCCTTTGCATATATGGATTATGATTCCCACATGGTTAGTACTTATATTCTTGCAAGTACATAATCCATATTGGAGCCTCATTTGCACATCCATTTGTTACCTAGATTGGCCATTCTATTAGCATATGTTCATTGAATTGATATCTTATTTTCCAGTGTGATTCTTTGCACATATGGATTATGATTCCCACATGGTTATCTGGTTATAGAGTCCATTTTTTAGGGGAGATGTTGTCGAAATTTTGCCAGAGCTTATTCTAGATAGATGGTCTAGTAGATCCTTTATGCTTGTGTGATAGCTTTGGATAATTGCTTACCTCCATTCACTTGGACGTGGTCACATGTTATTCATGATAGGTCGGACCATCTTGCAAGATTCATTCTTGAGTGGGAGGTGTATCACCATTGTTTTGGCATATATTACCATCAATTTTTGGCATGTGTATTTACCATTATCTTTGGTTGGATCAATGATAGGTGATGATAGCTTACTCATTCTTTTTTTGCTACTAGTTATATGGTTTTGATTGCTTATTTTACAGGGGATACTCTAACAATTTTTTCCCAAGATCCTTTCATATCTACTTGGTCAGTTTGGAGACTTGGTGAGTAGGTTTATGTTCATGGTTTTATGTGCATTCTAGATGCATGCTTATGTGTAGGTGTTTTCACATGGTTTTCTTCTCTAGCTAGACATTTCTGATGTGACTCATGCATATGGATATGCACGTGTGATCCTACTGATGATAGAGTATTGTTTCTAGTCTCTTGAATTGCCAGTATGGTGTCTTTTCAGTTTGATGGCACTAACTTTCCAAGATGGAAAGATAAAAAATGGCATACATTGGTATGTGCAGGGTTACACATGTATGTGCATAGAGATGCACAGAGGCCTCATGACATGTCGTACCACGTATGGATGGATATGGATGCATGGGCTAGCCCCACTATTCAATTACAATGTATGGACTTTGTATATGAGTCTATTATGTATGAGGAGACGAGTAGTGCATTATGGCAGTGATTACATATGTATAAGAGTCCATTGACTCATGTGGGATGTAGATTACATCAAGGAATTCAATGTTGGGACTATGGTTGTGTGAGCCATACTCGATGACATTCCTTTAGGTGGATGCAACAACAATGTCAGAGATATGCACTTGATGCAGGTTAGGTAGTGGTTTCAAGAGAGTCTGTGGTGGTTGACTATGCCAATGATGGTGATGTCACTTTCTCCAATGGTTCATCTCAAGATTCCTCTTGTTCATTGGATAGCACACACATGACTTGGTTGCTTGATGCATTATCCAATTTTCATGTTACTCCATATCGTGAGTGGTTTTGTCAATTCTCAAGTGAGATTCATGGATGTGTGCAAATGTCTGATGGTATGACATATGACATTGAGGGTGCAGGAGATATATGACTTATGTTACCGAGTGGAGCATCACTTATACCGAAACATGTATGTTATGTTCCCTCGTTCCCTATGAGTTTGATTTGAGTTAGCCAATTACACGAGTGGATGTTATGCATTTCTTAGTGAGCACCATTCACGAGAGTAGATGTTATGCATTCCTTGGTGAGCATCATTCCTTATGAAGGGTATTGGTGGGCTGAACAAGAGGAGCAAGGAGGATATGGAGGGAGAGAAGGATGAGAGGAGAGATTTGCACACATGGGTGGGAGCCTTGAAACCCACATAATGATCTTTATGAGGCAATGCCTTATATGTGTGTGTGTGTGTAAATATAGGGGTAAGGTTACATGATCCTTACATCCCTAACAATCTCCCACTTAAGGGTCAATGTGAACATAAGTGGAAACACATACAAAGAATGATGTAGAACCATACAATAATGTATAGGAAGAGTCCAGACCTTAACCCATGAAGGGATTTGGTGGGATGAAAGAGGAGCAACACATACAAAGACTGGTGTAGGACTATACAATAATGTACAGGAAAAGTTTGGATCTCAACCCATACCAATCAGCCTACACCAATTGCCTCAAACAAAGGTGTATCCATGCACCTCAAGCTGCTCTACACTCATATCAAAAAGATTCAAGCTCATATCTGATGCATACAAGAACTGATGAAGTTCCTGCAAAGCTTCCACTCACTCTATGCCTGTATCAATCATTGAACGACTGATAGCTCCAAGTGCAAATGCTCCAATGGCATTTGCAATGTCTGGTCTCAAGCGTAATATACTCATACATCAACTCCCGAATGTTGACGAAACATGCGCTATCCTAGCTAACCTAAGCATGTTAGCCATGCCTCTATCCAAGGAATCCAAAGCACCATCATTGAGACCAATATTTCATGATATATACATGTCAACATTTGGCATGAGCGAATCCAAGAATGACTTCATAAACATTGACTCCTCAACATCTAAATCATCCATCCTCTCAACGAAGAATGTGTCTAGATATGCATCCAAATATCTTATATGCTCTACCACACACTATGTGCCATGAGAACAATCATGCTCTACCACACCCAGTGTATCATCATGCTCCATATGAGCTAACTACACAACATCAACGTCAAGGTCAAACCGGTGATCAAACTCTAATGGAGTATCATCATAATGCTCTACATGAGCATCCACATCATGCTCTAAAGCATCCAAACAATCATCCAAAGTGTGCTTCACATGAGCATCCACATGATCAATGAAGTCATGCTCTACATAAGCATCATAAGCATCCAAAATATGATCTACATGTGCATCCATATGAGCATTTCAATCTTACCATACATGTGCATCATGAATGATAAGAGACCTATTTGTAGGTAGACAAAATGAGACATGGCAACATGTGCCCAATCCTAGCACCTCTAACAGGCCTAAGATGTCCAATTTACAACTCAAAATGATGCTCACTGAGGAATCCATAACATCTCTCTCTTGTAACTAGTTAACTGAAATAAAGCTCATAGGGGATGAAGGCCCATAATGTACATGTCTGAGTATAAGTGATGCTCCACTAGTTAGCATAAGGCATCCATCTCCTACACCTTAAATGTCATATGTTTTACCATTAGGCATGTGCACACATCCATGACTCTCACATGAGAATTGACAAAACCACTCATGATGTGGAGTAACATGAAAACTGGCTAATGCATCAAGCAACTAAGCCATATGTGTGCTATCTAATGAACAAAAGGAATCTTGAGATGAACCATACGAAAAAGTGATATCACCATCACTGGCATAATCAACTATCAAAGGCTCTCTGAAACCACTACCTAGCCTGCATCATGTGTATGTCGCTGGTGATGTCATCACATTCATATGAAGCAACACCCTCGAGTATGGCCTTCATCACCACAATGCAAATAATGAAGTCATCGATATGATCTATGCCTCATATGATTCAATGGACTCACATACATATCATGTCATCTTTTCCATAATGCACTACTCGTCTCCTCATGCATCACACACTCATATATAGAATCCACAAGTTGTAACCGAATAGTGGACCTGGCCAATGCATCCATATCCATATGTACATGGTCGGGCATGTCATGAGGCCTCTATGCATCTCTATGCACATACATGTGTAATCATGCACGAACCAATGTATGCCACATCTGATCTTTCCATCTTGGAAAGATAGTGCCATCAAATCAAGAAGACACCATGTTGTCAAGCTCAGAAACTAGCAACATAAGAAGAGACTAGAAACAATACTATATCATCACTAGGATCACACCTACATATCCATATGCATAACATATATCACAAATGTCTCAATAGAGAAGAAACCATGTGAACCACCTGTCACATAACCATGCATCTAGCATGCACATAAAACCATGAGCATAAGCCTTCTCACCAAGTTTCAAAACTAACCAAGTAGATGTGAAAGAATCCTAGGAAAAATTTGATAGAGTATCCCATGTGAATTGAGTGATCAAAACAAGATAACCAATACCAAATAAAGAATGAGTAAGTTATCACCACCTGTCATTGATCCAACCAAAGTTAATGGCAAATACCCATGCCAAATATAGATGCCAAAAAATTGATGGCAATACACATGAATACAATGGCGATACATCTCCCACTCAAGAATCAATCCTACAAGATGGCCCAACCTATCATGAATAACCTATGACCAATTCCAAGAGAATGGATATAAGCAACGATCCAACATTATCACACAAGCATAAAGGATCTACTAGATCATCTGTCTAACATAAGGTCTGACAAAATTTTGACAACATCTCCCTTGAAAAATGGACTCTGAACCAAAATAACTATGTGGGAATATACCATCCACTAATGTCAAACTATAGTGGAAATCATATATAATGATCAATGATAATATGTCTCAATGCAAAGCCAACATAGGTGACAAAATAATGTATATTTGATGCTCCAAGTGGATCATATACCTACACAAAACCAACAATATAAGTACTAACCACGATCCCAAAAACTTGTGATCACATAAACTTGAAAGGTATACCAAAATGTCATCTCACATGCCAAACACTTGACAAAATCATGCTCTACTCTCATATATGGAGGAGCTACCACAGTGATCATACATGGTCAACGAAAACCAAAACCAAAGCACAAGTGCTCACACACACTTCTCCAAGCTATCTTTGTGCCAATGGAGCTCTAAGTGAAGATCTTAAAAGAGGTTTGAAGATAATTTCAATCTTCAACTATCTTTAGGGTTGCATAGGAAAAATTTGATAATCTGTATATTGTATTTTTGATGTTCCAACCTTCAACATTTGCTTGATTCTCTTCATCAAACTTAAATATCTGATACTTAGGACACCTCAATCAAAGGTGTTTAGCTCAAGATATAAACAAAACAAACATCTGTTGTCAATTTCATCTTCACCTACAACACTATTGTTCTATATTCTGAATTTTTTATGACCTCATACTCAGAATCTGGAACTGTGTTCTTCTACAAAGTATGATTTTCCAAGCTATACACAGAACTTTAAATCACCTCAATACAATCTTTAAAACTCAAGTTCCAACCAAAAATTAGACTTGATGTCCAAGTGATTGTAGATTTAATTTCTACATTACTATGAGTTTTTTGAATTTTTAACAAATTAGTACTCCAAACAAGAATCTATGTCCTTATGTGAATTTGTATTTTTTATGTCAGCTACACACATAACTTCAAATCCTACCAATCCATGCTTCCTAGCTTGAGTTATGGCACAAATACCAAGTGGTTGTTAAGAGGGTTCTGACCTGCACATTCACCTCTTCTACCCTAAACTTCCATTGAAGCTCCTTGCACACCAAACTTCACCAAGCTCTGATACCAATGAAAGCCTTTGGTGGATTGAACAAGAGGAGCAAGGAGGAGATGGAGAGAGAGAGAGAGGAGAGGAGAGATGCGCACGCATGCGTGGGAGCCTCGAAACCCACATAATGATCTTCGTGATGTGATGCTTTATAAATGATACATACACACATGTATGTATGTATGTATGTATGTATGTGTGTGTGTGTGTGTGTATATATATAGGGATAAGGTCACATGACCCTTACATCCCCAACGACCCTAAGTTCTAGGAAACATCCAAAAGATCCTAATTAGAGATGAAGTTAAACCAACATTATCTTCCTCTACCGTAAATGGTATCATCTTTATTATCTAATATATCTTGAGGGTTGGTAACCATGTTAAAATCATCGACTGCAACTCATTCCATCAAGAGATTTTGAGGGAGGAACAATTTCTAGCATAAATAGAGGCTAAAGTGCAATTGTAAGGCTCTTTGATAGAGACAAAGATCCATTGATTATTGGGACTAGTATTCACTGAGTCAACAAGGTGAGTCAGATTAGTTTTAACACCTAGCACATCATCCCCCTTCTTTTTTTTATCTATTTAGTTCCATTTATGATTACAACAGACAATATTCAGATTTTCAAGGAGCTTGAAACCATCAATTTTGACCTCTTGTAAGCAAATAAATTCAAAATAAAGAGACAAATCCTTAATCCACTTAGCAATGCACATAACTCTAACAAGGTCAGTTAAACCCTTGACATTCTAAAAGAACAACTTGAAAGAATTCATGATAACAATAAAAAGTCGATAAAAGCCAAATGTAAACCCTTCATTAAATTTTTTTTTGAAGGGTTATTCATCGGCATAGAGTTCCTAACTATTTCTTTCCTCTTAATTTTGTATGCGTTGTTACCTTCAAGCTATAAGAGATGCAAATTCTATGCTCCATCATTATAAATATTTTCAATTAAAATTTTCTTTTTTTTATTGAAAGAAACGACATCAATTTATAAAGATGAAAAAATTACAAGCCTCAAAGATGGGGAGAGAGGCTTCCCAAAATGGAGAGTTAGAAATAACCATAGAGCGTCTTAAATCTTAGTGATGAAAACATAGAAATCATTGAATCTCTCGGGGGTGCTTGGTTGGCTTAGAGTCTTTTTGTATACAATAAATAGACTTATGAGTAACGTCAATCATAGCTATAAGAGAAGCAATGGATCCTGTCCTAAGATCATATCTAAGGTGAGGAAAAATCAAGAAGTTCTCTAAATATTGCGGAAAGGAAGATTTAGGCTTTACACTCCCTAAGAAATTATTTGTAGTTGAAAGGTGAAGGGTAAAGTGCTTGATCAACATCCATAAAAAAATTCTTCAACCTTTGATTTTTTGGAGAGATGATGAATATGTATTGTAATTCTTCTTTGTCTTGAAAAAGCTTTGCACTTCCTACTTCCAATTTTGGCCTTCAAAGCTCGTTTAGCATATCTTAATCCTTTCAAGTAATATAAGCCACAACATGGTAAAATGTTTAATTTCATGGCGAAATATTTAGTGTCAAACTTTAAAATTTCAAATGCATAAAGACTTACATTTCCATACGTTTAATCTCATGGTAAAATATTTAATGTAAAGCTTGAAAATTCCAAATGCGTTAAAGACTTATATTTCCACTAGTGGTCACTCCATTGGACCTTCCATTTTTTATTGAGATTTTTTCAAATACCATGCATACTAGATTTTTTTTTTTCTTTTTACAAATCACATTGGCAACTTGATGCAAAGAAAGAGGCAAATTTCTATAGCAAATTGCTAGCAAATCTTCAATAGATTTACCTCTATCTTTGATGTCATCACAACAACCCTTAATCAACTCTATCAAAGCTTTTGCCAGCTTTGATACCAAGAACGATACCGTTTTTATAAGCAACCCGACCGAACCAAGCCGAGCCTTGCATCAAAAAATGTGGTTTAAGTATACTTCCTTGGGGATAAAAAGGGTGGCTTTTACCTGCATCCAATTATTCCAAAAAATAATAGTGAGTTTATTGCCATATGGAACAAAAGAATGAGGAGATAACACCAAATCCCACACTTTGTAATTTTTCTAACTTTTCTTGCCTTACGAACAAAAATTATGAACGTTTCTTTTGAGAAAAAACGAAGAGTAATCATTATTCAAAACTTGATAAATAATTTAACTATAAGTTTTTCAGGATCCAAAGTTATAAGACCATCACAAACTTTTGATAATGCAAGTAGACCAAGCAAATTTACTTAGTTTAACATGTTGCTCATCACCACCCAAAAAAAAAATCTTATGATATGACTTAAGACTTGGTGCATTAGGTATCTTCTTGACACACAACAAGAAATAAAATAAATATTGTTTGGGATGATTTGATGATTAAGACCAAAAAGTCTACCACTTAAAGAATGCTGGAAGTTGAACCAATAATATATATCTTTCATTTGCCTAATCTCACCTTTGGTTGAAAGGCTACCTTAAATCCCATGGATATACAAAGAAGCTTGAAGATTTTGCTAAATAGAATCAACATAGCCAAGAAACATAAAGAAGAAGAAAAACAGATTAGACAAGAGTCTTAGGCAAAAACCCTAGAATGCATCCGACATATGAAGTTAAGATGGAAAGGTAGAGATTAGCCTAGGCTAAATGCTTATCAGGCACCAAGATACCACATGGCTATGTGCCAAACGAAAGCTGGAACCAATCGTGAAATTATAGATAGACATCCTTTTGTAAACCTAGAGATAGGACAAGGAATGAGTCAGGTGCAGCCAGTAGTGCAGTTAGGTCTTTCTACTATCAAAACTCGCAATTGAATATCCATCCTATTAAAGCATATCTCATAGGATTGGGAGGAGTGGAAACCCCTTACATGGGCGAGGTGGAGCTTCCCATCCTCATTCTTGATGTCTCGATGATAGTGAAAGCACTAGTGTGTCAAAATGAGGACCTTACAAAACCTCTTGTCTTGGGTCAATATTGGATCTGTGACCATGCGACGAAATTAAGCCTAAGAGGTGGAATTCTTCAGATTTGGATGAACCAGCAAAAGATCATAGTGGAATTAACAAATCAACCACTCAAAGAATTAGGAAAGGCACCAAATCTTGATCCTTCCAAGAGCACGCATGTTCATAATGATGATGTTCTTGTCCAAAGCTCTATGATGTATAGGGATGCTAATCTTGATAACAAAATTGGAGCCCACATGGAACTTCTTTTCCAAAAAAGTTTGAGACACAAAGAGTAAGGAAGCCTAAGAGGCAAATGGAGCTGATCAATAAATCTTATGATCAGAAGCCAGTTCGAAACAAGACAACAACCGGAGTACAATATATCTGGGTACACAAGAGTGATTGACTCTCTGATCCCCATGTGGGATCAAGGGTATCTCACAAATGAATGATGCAACCCAAGAGAAACAAATATGAGAATTACAAGAGCCAACCAGGGTAGACTATCTCTATTTGGATACCAAAGCGATCAATGAAGGCTGACCCTAATACATGACAAATCTCGGTGCTCAAGACCTGCTTATGTGCTCAATTATTTACACACATGCTCATAGGCTAGAATCAACACTCACAAGCATTCTCTCAACACACTTCATGAAGGACATCTATTATCACCACATCAACACATCAAATTTTACCTAGGTCTACTTGGAGATGAGTACCTAGAAAGCCCCAAATATAGGTAGAATTGTCTCAGACACATAAATGCCACTAATTTTAAGATTTGTAACCCCATAAGGACCCTTTGGTGTGTCAAACCTTGTTCTAAATCCCCTGAACCAACCATGTAAAAATGGCCTTGCAAGGTATAGATGCATCCCAAGTACATTGCATACCCAAAGTATGCATATAGTGAAGTGACTAAACCTTAACAACCAGCCATATTCACACCACACCTCACCGAAACTAACTCACTAACCACAATGAATATCATGTTGGTATTGTAAAGGGGACTAGGCATCATCTAGTTTCCAATGCAATGCTAATATGAACCTCTTATTTCTAGTAGATTTAGGTGCAACCATAATCACTAGCATGATGGGAGATACAACAAGAACAAGTTTGCAAGATACCTATCAAACTATTGACATAGAGAGCTTTCCCATATCAGAGGAGCCTAAAGAATGAACATAGGAGATGCTAGCAGTGCAAATTATTTTGATTCACGATCCTCCCATGGGTCACACTATGCGAGTTAATAAGAATTCACATTGGTTCAGTGAAATGGCATGACCATTAGGAGAAGGTGCATATATGCGGGAAGCAAAGGTTGAATACAACAATACATGGGACAAGAATCAATTCTTTACGAGAGAATTCCAAAAATTATAGAATGCAACAAAGCTTAGGCCTATGTAGCAAAGAGTGGGCTTGGCAAAATATTTCGCTACCAGACTTCCAAAACTAGACTTCATGCAGTGGCTTTACCTCATCAACTCATTGACTCCCACCCAAGACCCTAGAGCTTCAAGCACCTTTGTAGTTCCATCATTTATGCATGGAAATCTTTTGACCAATAACTTAGTGCGAGAAGCTCTAGACATGAGAGGGATACACATTCCCACCAAGAAAGAAGGAATGGTCCTAGAAAGCATGAAAAATAGGAATATAAAGAAACTCAAAGATATGGTGGCTATGAAATTGAGTATCACAGTGCACCTTAGGATGTGCATGAACACTTTGCGTGCCTAGGGCACGACAATTTCAGGATGCCCCATAAAAATTTTGGTTTATCTTGCATCTTACCACATGAAAATTAACCTACCACATTGGATTATTGATCAGTTTCATCAAGCATGGAAGTCGACACATATAACATGAAAATTAACCTACCACATTGGATTATTGATCAATTTCATCTATCCATACCTAGCTTATGAAGTTCTGATTCAAAGAGCTCTATCCTAGAATAGAGTACAACATTTTAAGAGCAGGAAAGCCTCTGCCACAGCATCTAACAGAATGGGGGGATCTATACCATACACACAACCCAGAGCTACTACATTGACACCGAATATCTCTGCCACACCAAAAAGAGTAATCAAGCCTTTTTAAACTCTGTATACCTAGGTGTAGCATAGATGGATCGTCTCATTTTCCCACCAGTACCATCGGACCTAGAATTCCCTAGAGGAATGCTCTTAGAAGAACCCAACAATGTAGAATTTGATAGAGTCCTCTAGGAAGTGAATATTGAATCAAGAAAAAATTGAGAAGGTGACCAACAAGAACAACATGAGACGGACAAGAACCAATCGGAGAAGAAGAAGATGAAGAAGATGAAACTGACAAAGAAGAGCAGCATGGTGAACAACAAAGAGAAGCCACAGGAGATACCGAACAATTACAAAGACTTTATGATATGATTGTGAGTGTTCAAGAAAGAAACCACCTCTCCTTCACTATAGGCAAAACAATGATTGAACAGATTTTGAGTGAGGAAGGAGTAGACCCACAATTTATCGAGACACTTCAACTCTTGATTGAACCACTAGCAGTCATTGAAGTAGTTCATACGATGTTATAGGGACCTCCACCTTGTTATGATCGAAGGTGTGTCAACACACGAGAGCACATAGGAAAGAATATAGGGATACTTGTGACATATTTAGAAGTAATGACAAGCTATGAGACCACATCCAACACAACCATTGATCTAATAGTGGAAACACTTGTACAAACTTCACCCATACCACCTTAGCAACCTCCATCCCCTCTTGCCATGATTGATGTACATACCACTATTGAAACCATTGCAACCATGGAAGCCAAAGAACCTATTTAACACACCATGCTCCATTCCCCACCACATACCAAACCCATTGCATCCACCTCATCTTTTAGCTTCCACGAACCAATCTCCCAAGCTAGTCTATTTTCCTCCATTACTAATCCTCTCTACACCTCCATGATTGAACCTCTAGCACTTGTCACTGGCCATCCCGTTGTAACCAGTGTAGTAGGTAACCCTCAACCCATGGAAGACATCCTTGGATACCCTGTAGATCCTCACACACAGATTCCCTCCACCGTGGATCCATATTACTCAACACTCTGACCCCCTACCGTACACCCAATCTGGTTTCCCTTCATGGAAGCCCTCGTTTGACCATTTGCATCATTATCTATGGGTCCGAACCCATTTGTATTATCAGTCTTCACAGACACCACCCACACTGCACCTACCATCACTACTTTCATGGTAACACTGACATGCATGACAGTGTCTAATCCTATGGACATATCACCACCCACATTAGCACCCCCTCCCCCCACACTTCCACAATCTCTGATCCCGCCTCCACCAACTGTTGAGCCCATAAAAGTCATGTTGGTCAAAGTCAACTGCAGTAAAAGTCAAAAGGTCAAAGTCAACAAGGTCAAGGTCAAAGTCAACATGTGCAAAGTCAAAGTGCCGAGGTGCAGGTGTCAAGTGCACAGGTAGTGCACAATTAATTGTCCACAAAGGGTAAATTGGAGAAAGTGGGTTGCAGGTTGCAGAGGTATTTTCTCAAATTTCCCTAAGGTTCAAAGTGTGTTTTAAAGTGTTTTGGAAGGTTCAGGTGAACCCCCCCCCTTATGTGCAAAAGTGAAGACTTAAAAAGAAAATGTGAAGGTATGTGAAGCGGCAGCGTACGCATAGGTGAAAGTATGGTCCCCCCATTAAAATTTTGGGCTTTAGTCTAAAGTCACTACAAGACAAAACAGTGAGTCATTGGCTGCCACTTGTGAAGACAATCTTGGTACATCAAAGTGAGCACCAAGATACCATTGCAGTTAGGAGCGTACGTGATCGACACACTCAAATCAAGGCAAGGACCATTCTTGGACCAATCTTAGAGTAAGCAAGGGAGGCATAGTCTAAGTGTAGCAAGAAAGAGAAGTGCAAGGGTCACCAGTGTGCGACGCAAAGAAGTGGAAGTGCAAGGTGCATGGAGAGTGACTAAGGATATGTGCAGAGAGTGCTAAGCTATACTCCCCCAAGGATCTCAAGGTCTCATTGCAGTGTGCGCGTGCCGACAGAAGGTATTCACTCCTCGCCCTTTGTGGAAGCTTGGTGCAAGGTGTGCACAAGGATAAGCTTGAAGCGGGTGGAGGTCTGGTGCAGAGGAGGCCGGTGGCAAGAAGAATTTGGGATATTGGGTATTTTGTAATTGAGCACTCTGTGTGATTGGGCACATAAGTATTGGCTTGTATTTTGCTTCAAACATTGTAATTGTCTTACTGTAATCAATCGGCAGAAGCTTCCAAGGTGTATTTCCTCTTCTGGTCTTTTCATTTTTCTCCTACAAACCCTCAAACTCCTTGTCTAAGAATCCCCCAACAAAATTTGGCACGCACGGTGGGACTTCCAAGGAGATTTGAGCTTAGGAGAAACCAAGTGCAAAGCATAGAAGAGATCAAGTGTCAACAGAACCACAATGCTACTTCATCAAACTAAAGGTAAATATTCTTATCAAGTGTCTCATATTCAGTGGGCTATGAGGTGCTCATGACCGCAACCCGGTCCCAAACATTTAGGGTCACCTGCAAGCAAACAAGAAGGAAGGTTGTTAGAAGATCCTCTAGTCCACTATCTTCAACATCATCAGTCAAGAGCATGGCGGGTCAAGTAGACTTGGAAACTTTACTCTCTAGATTAAATATAAAGTTTCCTTCTTTCAAAGGCCTAGCTCAGGAGGATCCAGATGAACACATTAGAAGGTTTTTGGCACTGTGTAAGACTAGAGGCCTAATGGGTAGGGAGGATGCCTTTTTGATTCTCTTCCCTGCCACATTAGAGGGATTAGCTGATAAGTGGTTCAGCCAGTTTGCTGAAAACCATTTTACCACTTGGGATGTGATGAAAGATGCACTTAAAAATCAGTTCCAGCATGGCAACACTACGGAGATTATCATAGAAGAGCTAGAATATTTAAGATTGGGTCCAGGAGAAAAGTTCCCAGAGTTTGTGACTAGGGCCAAAGCACTAATGGCTAAAGTGCCAGATCCACCACACGATTTTTTTGTTAAGAAATGGTTGGCTAAGCCCCTACCAGTGGCCACCCAATGCAAAATAAAGGAATTAGTGTTACCTACAGCCTCCATAGAGGAGTTCATCAACACAGCCACACGCTTGGAGCAGATAAGGTACCAGTATGGAGCAACTTCTTCCCAACCAACATGTGGTACAGAAATGGAGGATCCAGTGATCCAGCTAAGGAAAGAGTTGGAGGGCTTAAAAAGAAATAAGCCCTACAAAGAGGAGGAGAATGCTGTTGCTCAGTTGAGAAGGGAGATTGAAGCACTAAAGCTCCAAACGGAGGAGGAGGCCCAGGCAGAGGAATTGGCTCAGCTGCGATAGGAGTTGCAGGAGCTCAAAGGAGGTGGCATCAAGAGTGGACTTTGGTGTTCCATGTGCAGCAAGCAAGGTCACATAGTAAGTGAATGTCCTCTGTTAAGTGTGACTTGTCAATTATGCAGGAAAGTTGGCCATGAGGCCCATGAATGCCAATCAAGAGGAATGCCTGCAACGACATACTGGACACAAGGAGGACCCCCAACACCAGCAAATGTGATGGCTGCTTCACCAAATCAAGGTAACAACTATAATCCTAGACAGAGGAATAACTTTGGAAATGGGCTTAGGAGGCCAATCATCTGTTTCAGATGTGGAGAATGCGGCCACTATCAAAGTAGGTGCACCCTACCAGAAAATGCCCCTCCTTGCAGGAACTGCCCTGATGCAAGAGACCATTATACAAATTGTTGTCCTAAGAATCAAGCCTCTTCATCCGGGCCTCATATTCAAATGATTTTGGTGCACAAAGAAGAAGTGTGTGATCTGGTCAATGAGCCATCACCATCTACCAGGGTGGTGCAATTAGAAGAAATAGAATCTTTGACTGTGCAGACAAGAAGCAAGGGGAAGGCTCAAGCAGACATAGGACAAGGGTCAAAGATTAAGGAATGGAATCAAAACAGAGAACCATCTGAAGATAAAGTCACCACAGGTGCAGATACAAGTCAAAAAGGAGATCTCATATGCACCAGTGATGCCATTGGGCATGCCTTCAACAGGGCTCATGAGGAGTTTGATAAGTCAACTGGAGCCCATGCTCTCAAGGAATCAGAGGCTTCAAAACTACTCAAGTCCATGAAAAAGGAGGTTAGTATTTTTGATTTAATAAAGATGGATGGGAATTTCAGGTCAGAGTTATTGTAGATAATTGATGAAGCTTCCACTACAAGTTTGGTGGCAAAGACTTCTGTTTTACATAAAGGAAAAACTGTAGGGGAAGCACCCCTTACAGATTATAAAAGTCCTCGGCTGACAGTATCTATCCAAGGTCATGAATCTCAAGGAGTTATTGTGGATGGTGGTTTTGGCATTAACTTGATGCCTGAACATACAATGGAAAAGATTGGACTCCACCCTTCAAGGCCTGCAAATTTCACTATTACTTTGGCAGATCAGAGCAAAGTAAGGCCCTTGGGAGTGATCCCAAAAGTTCCAGTTGAAGTACAAGGTAATCTATTCATTTTGGATTTTGTGGTTTTAAGATTGCCCGGGGGTTGAAGGAGGATTTCCCCTCTTAATTGGACGACCATGGCTGAGGCATGCAAGTGTCATTCATGATTGGGGCAAGGACACTATGTGGGTACAAAAGAAAGGGCAAGAGCTGACACAGATTCATTTAGAAGAGGGCCCATATAATCAAGGAAACACTAGCATGATGCAAACAATTGGTATATGCATGGAAACAGAATCGGAGGATCAACCCCAAATAGATTTTGAGGAAGAAGAGGATATTCTAAATTAGCTCCAAGCAGGCAACTCTTCCTCTTGTTTTGGAATTTTTCTTAATAATTCTTGCACGACTGAAGGTTATGGTGAAGATAAGGAGAAAGTCCAAGTTGATGGATTGGGAGAGCCCATCACAGACCACAGAAGGGGCAAGAAGACACCCCTCAAATACAACGTGGAGGAGGATATGACAACCACAGATAAGGAGGTTACTGAAGCTAAAGGCAAGGTAAAAAATTCTAGTGAAGAATGTTCTTTCCCAATTCAAGAAATTCCTGCACGATGGATGCAGGACAAGGAAGAACACATTGAAGTCCAAAATACACCTGCTTATGAAGCAATGCACGAAAAGCTAGTAGAAGAAGACAAGGTAGAAGATGAGCACGAAGATAATATGGTAGAGAGAAATCCTGTCCAAGAAATACAATTAGGCACTCAAGACAATAATCGGCCAGTTTTGGTGGCCACTTGGTTGTGGAGCCACCCAGGGCTCCTTGAAAAGGTAAAGTCATTCTTGACCCATTATACAGATGTTTTTGCTTGGCATTATAAAGACTTAGAAGGAGTGCCTGCAACTTATGTAGAGCACAGAATCCCTCTGGTTGATGGAGCCAAAACCATAAGAGGGAAGAGTTATAGACTTAATCCAAAATATGCTGAAGCTGTCTATGTGGAAATACAGAAGATGAAGGATGCAGGAATCATCATTCCTGTAGAACACTCAGAGTGTCTCTCACCTATGGTTATAGTACCAAAGAAGAATACTAATAAAATCAGAATTTGTGTTGACTTTAGAGCACTCAACAATGTGACCATTCCAGATGGGTTCCCAATGCCTTTTGCAGAACAGGTCATTGAAGAAGTGGCTAGGCATGCATTATATAGCTTTATGGATGGATTTAGTGGCTATAATCAAATATCAATACACCCAGAGGATCGTGAAAAGACTGCTTTTATCACACCTTGGGGAACATATGTGTATGTAAAAATGCCATTTGGGCTCAGAAATGCACCAACCACCTTTAACAGAATGGTCAATCTCATTTTTGGCCCCCTATTGCTGGAATCACTTAGAATCTTCATGGATGACTTCTCTTCGTTTTCAGGTTCTCACAAAGAAACTCCTCTAGATTGTTTGGACCATCACTTGAGGCAGCTGCACAATGTTTTCAAAAGATGCAGGGAGACTAAGCTAAAGCTCAATCCAAACAAATGTCATTTCCTTGTGACAGAAGGAACTCTCTTAGGACATGTGGTGTCGGCTAAAGGTATGGCCCCAGATCCAGACAAAATCATTTCTATATTAAAGTTGCCTAAACCTAAATCTCCTAAAGAGATTCAGAGTTTCTTGGGGCATACTGGATACCATAGAAGGTTTATAAAAATGTATGCAGAGATAGCCAGACCACTGGCTAGACTTACAGGTAAGGAAGTACCTTTTAAATGGGAAGAAGAGGAGGAAAAATCATATCAAACATTATGGGCAAGGTTAGTGTTTGCTCCTATTTTGATCACACCTGAGTGGTCAAAAATCTTTCATATACATGTAGATGCCAATGCCTATGCAGTGGGCGCAGTTCTAACCCAACCCAGTGAAGAATTTAAAGTGGACAGACCAATTCAATATGCCAGTAGAATCTTGACCAAGGCTGAAAGGAATTATAGTACTACAGAAAGGGAAGCCCTAGCAATGGTTTTTGTTGTCCAAATATTCCATCATTACTTATTGGGAGTAAAATTTATTATTATAACAGATCACCAACCACTAAAATACTTGCTCAACAAACCACAAGCCACTGGTAGAATATGGAGGTGGTTATTGTTGTTCCAAGAGTTTGATTTTTCTGTAGTCCACAGACCAGGTAAAGAAAATGTTATGGCGGATCACCTAATCAAAATCAATATGATGAATCAAGCTAGTGGAATCAATGATGATTTTCCAGATGCTCATCTGTTTGCTGTACAAGCTCAAGGTTGGTATTATGATATCAAGAATTTCATTAAAACTGGGTTGTATCCAAAAAGGCTAGTGCTATGCAAAGGAAGAGACTGCTAATCAAGAGTAGACCATATACCTTCATTGAAGATAAATTATATAGACAGGGCAAGGATGACAGGTTTAGGAAGTGTTTGGAAGAAGAAGAAGTGAGGGAAGTCCTTCACTCTGCACATGAAGGAACAGGTGGTGGGCACCTTCCAGGGCATATTATGAGTCAGAGGATACTGGATGCTGGTCTATGGTGGCCTACACTATTTAAGGATGCAGATGAATGGGGAAAGGCATGTGACGTTTGCCAGAGGTGTGGACCTAAGCCAACAAAGCAAAGGCATAACCCCTTGATTGTTTCCACTTCCTGGCAACCATTTGAGAAGTGGGGGCTGGATTTTGTAGGGCCCATCTACCCTCCCGCGATTCCAAAAAGAGAGAAATATCTATTGATAGCTACAGATTATGCGACAAAGTGGGCTGAAGCTATTGCCTCCCCAGACTGCACTGCCCAAACTGTTGCTGATTTCATTTACAGTAGCATCATTTGCAGGTTTGGATGTCCACTTGAAATTTGTACAGATCAGGGTACCCATTTTGTCAATAAAGTCCTACAGGAAAATTTCAACAGGTATAGAATTCTACATAGGACCTCCTGTGCTTACTATCCAAGAGCCAATGGACAGGCTGAATCGACAAATAAGGTTTTAATCTCAATGTTAAGAAAGGAGTGTATGTTACAGCCCACTTCCTGGGGCATTGCTTATCAAGGTACCCTATGGGCATACAGGTTAGCCTACAAAGAGGCCATGGGATATTCTCCATTCCAACTGGTTTATGGCATATTGCCCATTGAGCCCTTTGAATTTTTACATGGATCACCTAAGATAGCATTCATGCAGGGCAAGAAGGATTGTGATGTCTCTCAGAGGCTCGGAGCACTACATAAAGTGGAGGAGATTCGTCTACTAGCAACAAAACAATTGATAGAGACTCAGATGAAGAGGAAGGAGGCACATGATCGACATCTGTGGAACAACAACATTGAAGCAAGCATGTTAGTTCTTCTCCATAGACCTCATCTTCATACACAACTGAGAGGAAAACAACTTCCACATTGGGAAGGACCTTATAGAGTCAAAACAATGCTAAATTGGGGTGCTGTGGAGTTACAGACGCTGAAAGGAGAGGCCTTGCCACTGGTCAACATATCAAAGCTCAAGGCCTATCATCAACACACTTGAAGAAGTATGGATCACCTGGAACTGCAAAATCTGTCCAGGTTGTACATAGCTTTCTCATCTCATTTTTGCTCAGTTTTAGTAGTTTTCTTTATCAATTTCATTCTTGTTCCTGGTGTTTTAGCAAACCTAGAAGGCATTTCATAACCTCTGCAAGGTAAAACTTTTGGGTATTTTTGGAAATTTTTCTAGCAATTTTAGCATTTTTTTAGCATTTTTTATCACTTTTCGATGTCATTTTCTTGCCAAATAGGAGGAATAAAAGGATGCTCTCTATCGTTTGATGAAAGAAATTGGGCTTAGCCCTATGGAAAATTTCATGAGAAATTTTTCAGAATTTTTGGCCATTTTTAGGCTTTTTTTTTTGGATTTTTCCTTCATTTTTCTCTATTTTTGGGTTATTTTTCAAAAAAAAAAGGGCCCCCAGGGCATTTCCCTTTTTTTGCACAAAAAAAAAAGCCCCCCCCCCCCCCCCCCCAGGTTCTGACAGCCCCCCCCCCCCCCTGTTCTGACACCCCCCCCCGGTTCTGACAGCCCCCCCCCCCCGTTCTGACAGCTCCCCCCCCCAATTTCTTTTATTTTATTTTCTTTTATTTTATTTTATTTTAATTTTATATTATTATTTATTTTATTTTCTTTTTTTTTGTTTGTGTCTCAGCGTTAAAAATATATATATATATATATATATATATATATATATATATAAAATATATAATTATTATTCTTATATATATTTTTTACGTTTTATGGCTCAAAGCTTTTGGCTCTAGATTGTGCCTCGGTTGGCCGTTTTTTACAAAAATGGAGTCTTTTTCATGTTTTTTGGCACCTCTGGACTCAGTTTTTGACTTTATTTTTCCAAATTCCCACTTTTTCTTTGACTTTTGGTCCAAACCCACATGTTTTGCGCACAATTACCACATGTTTTTATTTCACCACAGTGGCCACATTGTCTTTTATCACCTCCTCTCACCATATGTTTCAATATTTCCCATATGCTCCCTCTGTAGCTCTCCTGTTTGGTCATTTTTCCCCTCTCCAGACCCCATAATCCTTCTACCTATCCCTCCCTTTACACATCTACCCAGCCAAATCCTTAACCCCCCCGAACCTATCCCTATCAGCCCCATCAGCCCTTTCTTCCCCATCCTTTCTACCCTCCCATTGCAACTCTTTGCTTTTCCATGGCAAAATCTAGTTTTTGGTTCTTCTCTGGTGCTTGTTCTCTCCTGCTTTTGGTGGAATTGGTTGCTGCTCAGATGTCCTCTTCCAGTTTTGCAGCTCCATTATCATGGTGTCCTATATGCTCAGAGTTTTGGCTATAGCTCTCCGGGACGGAGAGCACATTAGGTGGTGGGCAACTATTGAGCCCATAAAAGTCATGTTGGTCAAAGTCAACTGCAGCCAAAGTCAAAAGGTCAAAGTCAACTAGTCAAAGTCAACAAGGTCAAGGTCAAAGTCAACAAGTGCAAAGTCAAAGTGCTTAGGTGCAGGTGTCAAAGTGCACAGGTAGTGCACAATTAATTGTCCACAAAGGGTAAATTGGAGAAAGTGGGTTGCAGGTTGCAGAGGTATTTTCTCTAATTTCCCTAAGGTTCAAAGTGTGTTTTAAAGTGTTTTGGAAGGTTCAGGTGAACCCCCCCCCCTTATGTGCAAAAGTGAAGACTTAAAAGGAAAATGTGAAGGTATGTGAAGCGACAGCGTACGCACAGGTGAAAGTATGGTCCCCCATTAAAATTTTGGGCTTTAGTCTAAAGTCACTACAACAAAACAGTGAGTCGTTGGCTACCACTTGTGAAGACAATCTTGGGACATCAAAGTGAGCACCAAGATACCATTGCAGTTATGAGCGTACGTGATCGACACACTCAAATCAAGGCAAGGACCATTCTTGGACCAATCTTAGAGTAAGCAAGGGAGGCATAGTCTAAGTGGAGCAAGAAAGAGAAGTGCAAGGGTCACCAGTGTGCGACGCAGAGAAGTGGAAGTGCAAGGTGCATGGAGAGTGACTAAGGATATGTGCAGAGAGTGCTAAGCTATACTCCCCCAAGGATCTCAAGGTCTCATTGCAGTGTGCGTGTGCCGACAGAAGGTATTCACTCCTCCCCCTTTGTGGAACCTTGGTGCAAGGTGTGCACAAGGGTAAGCTTGAAGAAGGTGGAGGTTTGGTGCAGAGGAGGCCGGTGGCAAGAAGACTTTGAGATATTGGGTATTTTGTAATTGAGCACTCTATGTGATTGGGCACAGAAGTATTGGCTTGTATTTTGCTTCAAACATTGTAATTGTCTTACTGTAATCAATCGGCAGAAGCTTCCAAGGTGTATTTCCTCTTCTGGTCTTTTCATTTTTCTCCTACAAACCCTCAAACTCCTTCTTGTCTAAGAATCCCCCAACACCAACATTACCACTATCAGGCATAGCATTCACAACTCCCATACCCCCTCCCATTCCCCTTGTATTCATCCCTATCATGTTTGCAACCTCATCTATAAATAATAGGTTTAATACTATGATCCAGTGTGTAACATAGCTACAATAGGATTATCAACAATTAGAAGCAAGAAATGTAGTCCTTGTGAGTGAGTCTCAACAATTACAAACAAGATTGATAGTGATCAACGAAGATAACCATAGACTACAAACTGAGTACTAGATCCTTCAACAAGCACGATGAGCTAAATACCAAAGTACAAGGAGTAGATACAGAAGCAATTTAGAATTTGGAAGAGATGTTGCATGATCAAAGTGCAAGAAATGAAAAATTACAAAGGAACCTAGGCCTTCTATGATGTTATATGTCAGAAGCACTGGAAGAGAACAAGTGACTCTAGAAGCAAAATCAAGAAGACCTAGAAGCTGCAATGGAAGGAACTCCTAGAGCAACCATCAATCCAACCAAGTTTCAAGCTGTCCTTTCAGAAAGCATCTGCATCCTACTAGAAGCACATGCCAACTTTTTGGAGTGATATTCCAAGTTGGAAGAGGAGTGTGAAGAAATCAAGATGCAGATAGCACTGCCCAACATACCGGTACCAGAAGCCATTCCTCTCCCACAAAACACACAGGAGTTGGAGAATCTCCAGAAGCAAGTAGATGAACTGAAAGCACGAATACTACAATATGAAAGACCACCTTCACCAGTAGTGGAACCCGAACCCGAAGAGGTCCTTGAAATCCCAATGGAAGAAACCTTTAAAGACCCATATGAGCTAGTAATAGTACCAAGAGGATGTACTACAAAAGAAGGACAAGACATATTTGAAGTTGAATTGCCGGAATGGCTAAAAAGAGTTGAACAACTAGGCCAAACATATGATGATAGAGTAGTTGTCAAGATCCAATCATTGGCAAATCTTGAAGAGATAGTACTCAAGTCTGGCTATTTTTAGAACCTGTCCCATCAAAGGCTCATCACCACATTAGAATTGCAATACATGCCATATTTTGTACTTCTTGTAGACTACAATGCAACAATAATAGAACAATGTGCAATGAACAAACTTTTGAAACTCAATTCAAGCCAAAAGACATTCTAGAATTCGCAAGAAAAGGTACTATATTTCAACCTAATTCGCACACATGGTTACTTTTGACCTATCCAAAAATGATGCACACTTGGTCCAACAAACCCTTGTATATTAAATATAATCCATGCAATCGCCCTATACCGAACAGCCGGCCTTGGCTTGCGTTTGTAGTAAAGGTGAACACAACTAAGGGTTGCTCCAATTGGATCAATTATCCTTATTTCGGTCCACCTAGAGGACCACCCACTGTGGCATACATAGCCTCCACCATTCAATACTAGTCTTCACACTTTAAAAATGTGCCTAACATTGTGGCCAAAATGTGTATGAATATTTTTTATCTGATGATGGTGGTATTCAAAACCTTCAAGAACGTTAAAGCCCCATACATCTCTGCTCTTGACTTCAATGAAGGCCATTTGACTTGGTATATGATATGAGCAAGACCCCCTCTACATTTTTAGACAATCGTTTTTACTAAAAGAGGCAAAATTTCTAGTTTTGGCAACTCATATAGGGTGATCTTGTGAAGGCCATAACTTGAGTTCCAAGACACCAAAAGATCTTGGAGAAATAATATTTGTGCTACGAGAAATAAGCAAAAGAGTGAAGGTATGTCATTTCATTGACTATAAATTTATGAAGAAGCAAAGTTCTTAGTTTAAGCAATCATTTCTCAAAGTTTGGAGAAGCATTGAGTTAATGGTGACCATAGAGGTTTTCTAGTGTCACATTAATTCATTTCTTGTGCTGTTTCACACATCAATACTTTTGATAGTTATTCTAAGCTTTTTAAGATTCAATCCTTCTTCATTGAAGTGTTTTGAGCTAGCAGCAACTAGTCAGAGATGAGATCAATTTCTGGGATAGCGAAATTTTATCTCTGGTGCATGATTTGGGGTCCCTGGCATGGCTTCGGTGGCCCCCTCCCTCTTGACAAGCAACCTCGCCCCGAGCCAAGGGCTGATTGGTAACCTGGCTCCTATTTTGGAGGGGGGGTCTTGTGTCGCTTCTAGGGCCCTCAAGGGTGTTGAGTCTCCCTTGGTCTCTCTTAGTAGAGCTGCAATCCTGTCTAAGCAAGAAGAGCTCAACAAAGTATGTCTCATTGGACAAGTGTTTGGCCCTAAGCCACCGCTTGAAATTGTGCATCAGTGACTTCGAAAAGAGTGGTTCCCTCATGGGTTGATTATTAGCAAGCGTTAGTTCCTATTGGCTAGTCATATGTTGCTAGTCGTTGAGAATGAAGATATGGTGTTCGAAGCCATTAATGTCGGAACCTTGCAAATCGAGCAAGCGATCTTGTGTCTGTTCAAGTGGTCCCCTAATTTTATTCCTGACAAATCGAAATCTCTCTGCTACCCTCTCTGGGTCGAGCTGACTAGCCTACCATACTTCTTATACAACTTTGTGTGGGACATCGTTTCTCCAATCGGCAAGCCGTTGGCTTCACGAGAGGATGTTGGCGGTTTCATCTATGAAGGTGCAAGGCACTCTTTCAATGCTCCGTGGCACCCTCAAATCTACGTCGAGGTTGACCTCAATTCGCTGCTTTCTTCAAAGATCAAAGTGGACTTGGGTGATGGGGAGATATGGGAACAAGATGTTAATTACAAAAATCTACCTAACGTGTGTTTTCATTGTGGCCAACAAGGCCACAGGATCAAAGAGTGCCCACTGAGACAAAAAAGCAAAAAAATACAAGACGAGTCCAAAAAAACTAAAGACAACAATGGGACCCTGAATCCCCCAGTGAAGGAAGAGGAAGCTAAGGGCTCCCAAAACCCAAAAACCAACTCAAACAGGTTCAAGGAAGTCAGAAGAAGAAGGAAAAGAAGTCCTAGGGAGACTTCTGAGAGAAATCGTACTCCAGATGCCCCACCCAAACAACTTGTACTGCAATCTAGAAAAGGAGATTAACGAGCTTGATTACCTAGATAGGAACAACTTTGAGGTGGACATCAGTGACAAAGCCCTAGAAACCAATCAGGAGGGCTAGCCTATCGAGTTACCCTGTAAAAACAAGTTACTAAGTCGGAACCCCCTTCTAGTGAAAAAGAAAGATGAATCCAAGAGGAGAAAGGATAAGACCCCTTCTCGCAGAGAGGGTAATTTACAACAATGATCATCATCTCATTAAATGCTAGGGGCTGACTGACCCCCTTAAGACTGACCATCATTGGTCAATGGTTATGTGATATTAGCCTAAACCTTGAATTTATGTGTATTCAAGAGACTAAAATTGATGGAATAGACCTCCAGAAACATCTTAGATAGATCTCCTTGACCCATGTCTGGATCTCGACATCGCACCCCTTGGGACTATAGGTACTACAAATACAGGTGCTGGAGGTACTGGAGCTGATGAAGATGGTGTCGAAGATGATATTCCGCAGATTCATGTTCGTGCTGCTGTTTTTGTTGCACCTACTGCAGAGCAGATTCGTTGGGATGGCAGAGATGCCCAGGCACATGCATTGATAGCCTTGTCTGTCAAACGTGCCATTATTCCTCACATTCGCTCTTGCAGAACAGCAAAGGATGCTTGGGATACACTTACCACTTTGTACCAGGCTAGGAATGAGGCTCGTGTTGCTTACCTCCGAAAACAGTTGGAGAGTGAGCACATGAATGAAGGTGATTCTATGGATAGTTTTCTTACAAAGATCAAAGACCTGAAGGAACAATTGATTTCTGCTGATGAGGTTATACCAGATAGCTCACTTGTGCAGACCGTTCTGAATGGTCTTCCTGATTCATATCAGAGTTTTGCCTCTACTCTTTGGTTGATGATGAAAGGCAATCTGAATGCCTTGTCATTTGAAGAATTACTCTCTGTTCTGTTGCAGGAAGATCAGTCCAGGCAGAACAGGTCCATTATGCGTGTTGCAGATCAAGCTTTCTTGGCTAGTCAAAAGGGCAAAGGAAAATGGAGCTCTTCTACTAGTAAGCAAAAATCTGCAAATGCTGCACAATCGAAGAACCAGGATAAAGATGAAAAGAAATCAGAAAAGCAAAAATTGTTTTGCAAGTACTGTAAAGGAAATGATCATATTATAAAGAACTGTCCAAAACTGGCTTCTAAAGAGGCAAAGAAGAAAGAGGCTGGAATGGTTGTTGCAGAGGCCTCTACACCAAAAACAGAGTCTGCAAATCTTGTGCAGGAAGAAGAATGGGCGTTTACTACTGTCTGCAGTTTTGACCCATCTTCTCATGATCAGTGCATGTCTGCAGTAGACTCAGATGTTTGGTACTTTGACAGTGGGGCGACCAAACATATTACCTCACAGCGCAGTTTCTTCTCTTCACTCGAGCCTGCCCCTACAGGGAATACTGTCACATGCGCCAATAACTCCTCTTATCCTGTTATGGGAGTTGGTAAGATCATTCTGACTACTGCTGATGGTAGTTCTTTCACTTTGTCAGATGCTTTATTTGTGCCAGGGATCAAAAAGAATCTGTTATCAGTTTCTGCATTAGCCAAGATTGGCTTGGTTGTGAAATTCGTTGATGATAGGTGTACAGTCCATGATCTCTCAAATGGTGATGTGATTATTGCTTCTGGCATCTTATGTCGTGGGATGTATAAGCTCATAGACTATGAAAAATCTGTGAATGATTCGGCATGTGCAGTTCATGATTCTCAGGCTATGTCAGATGCAAAGCTTTGGCATGCACGCTTTGGTCATCTGAATTTTGCTAGTTTGTTACGCCTGCAGAAATCTGAAATGGTGTCCTCTTTGCCCAAACTTGACGCACCTGGAAAACATGTTTGTGAAGGCTGTATTTTGGGCAAAATGCAGCGTTCTTCCTTTCCAAAAGATGGTTCAGTTCGGGCTACGCAGAAATTGCAGCTTGTACATAGTGATGTCTGTGGTCCTATGCAGACACCCTCTTTTGGAAATTACCTTTACTTCGTGACTTTCATTGATGATTTTTCCAGGCATGCATGGGTATATCCACTCAAAGCAAAGTCCGAAGTGTTCATGTGCTTCAAACAGTTTTTGGTTTTGGCTGAAAATCTGTCAGCATGTAAAATGGGCACCCTCCGTTCTGATCGAGGGGGGGAATATATGTCTTCAGATTTTAATGCATTTCTGGCTGAACGTGGGATAAAACACCAGTGTACAGTACCGTATACACCTCAACAGAATGGAGTTGCTGAACAAAAGAACAGGTCACTCATGGAGATGGCGAGGTGCATGGTCAAAAGTCAGGCTTTACCACATAGTTTCTGGCTTGAGGCTGTCATGTGTGCAGCATATGTACTGAACAGGTGTCCCACTAAAACGTTGCAGTCTATCACTCCATATGAGGCTTGGCATGACCGCAAGCCATCTGTTGCTCATCTGCGTGTTTTTGGTTGTTTGGCATATGCATTAGTGCCTGAACAACATCGTAGAAAATTGGATGATAAGGCAGTAAAATGTATTTTTGTTGGGTACAGTTCTGAAAGTAAAGGCTATCATCTGTATCATCCACATACTAAACACATTCTGGTTAGTCGTGATATTGTCTTTGTGGAGGATGCTATTCAGCCATTGCTTTCATGTACTAAGGAGACATCTGTTAGCTCCAAAGACATGTATGATACTTTGATGCCTCTTTTTACAGGTGGACAGGCTAGTGCTGGTCCTAATGAGGCAACTTCTCAGCCTTTGCAGGTTTCATATGATGATGCAGATCATTCCATTTCTGATGCAGATTTACATGATGCACTTGCTGATGAGAGAGCTGATATTGAGCAAGCAAAAACTATGCCAAAATGGCTGGTGCAGACTTTGCGTGACAGCAAATTAGATGCACCTTTGTCATATCATACTCGTTCAGGCTCTCATAGTGCCTCCTTTGCATCAGATTGCTATGCTATGGCTGCATCTAGTCTCTGTGATGAGAATGAGCCTGTTTCTTTTGATGAAGCACAGAATTTAGAAAATTGGATGGCTGCTATGCAATCTAAATATGATGCTATAATGAAGAATGGTACATGGTCCTTATGTGACTTGCCTCCTGGCAAGAAGGCCATTGGCACTAAGTGGGTATACAAGCTGAAGCGTAAACCTGATGGTACCGTTGACAGGTATAAGGCTAGGCTTGTTGCAAAGGGTTATGCGCAGGAAAGAGGCATTGATTTTGATGAGACCTTTGCACCTACATGCCGTATGACTACTGTTCGGAGCATTTGTGCACTTGCAGCCCATCATGGTTGGAATGTACATCAGTTGGACATTAAAACATCATTTCTGAATGGTGACTTGCATGAAGAAGTGTATGTTTTTCAGCCCCGTGGCTTTGTGCAGAAAGGGCATGAAAACCAGGTTTGCAGGTTAAAGAAGGCATTATATGGTTTAAAGCAAGCACCACGTGCTTGGTATGAGAAGATACATGCCTATCTGATTGCACATGGTTTTGAGAACAATCCAACTGAAAGCACCTTATATGTTAAACGTGCTAATGATGTGCTTCTGATCATTGTTGTCTATGTTGATGACATGCTGCTCACTGGTCCTATTGAGATACATATTGCTGATTTTAAGGCTGATTTGCATGCCTCATTTGAGATGTCTGATTTGGGGCATTTGCATCACTATTTGGGCATTCATTTTATGCACGTTGATGGTGGAATGGCTTTGTGTCAAACAAAATATATTGACACATTATTGCAGCGTTTTGGCCTTGAAGACTGTAAGCCTATTGCCACTCCTATGGAGACAGGTTTACGATTGAGTCTTCATGATGCTGGAGATGCATTTGATGCTGTTCTCTATCAGCAGGCTGTTGGATGCTTGATTTACTTATGCATTACTCGGCCAGATATTCAGTTTGCTGTCTCACAGATGAGCAGGTTTATGCATTGCCCAGGAGTCACGCATTGGAAAGCGGGTAAGCGCATCTTTCGCTACTTGAGTGGTACTCGGCTACTTGGGTTGTTTTATCCCAAGGGGGGATCACTACCGCCAGATTTGCATGCTTTTTCTGACTCAGATTGGGCTGGTTGCTATGACACTCGTGTGTCCACCAGTGGTTTTTGCTTCATGCTTGGTAGCTCATGTATATCTTGGTTGAGCAAGAAGCAGCCTACTGTGGCCACTTCCAGTTGTGAGGCTGAGTATAGGGTAGCTTTCACAGCGACTGTTGAGTGTGTGTGGCTCAGACGCCTTATGGCTGATTTAGGTGTTGGCCAGTCTTCTGCCACCACCATCTTCACTGACAGTCAGAGCGCATTGGCAGTTGCGAGGAACCCTGTGTTCCATGCTCGCACTAAGCACATTGAGGTGCATTATCACTATGTTAGGGAGAGGTTCTCTGCTGGGGAGATCAGCTTGGCATATGTGCCCACGCAGGAGAACATTGCAGACCTTTTCACGAAGGCTCTGCCTAGGGAGAAGTTTGAAGCTTTTCGCAAAGCTTTGGGCTTACTTCCTTTTGTGGAGTGATTTCCACATAGCTTGGCACTTCCTTATACATGAGTGCCAGCTCCTTGTTCACCGCATCACTCCTAGGGGGGATTTGTTGATATATCTAGGTAGTGATGTGTGTGAACACTCTAGGACCGCCGGGGCACTTTTTTCCCTCTTTAGGAGGTTTTTTTCCCCCGGCTTGTATATACGCCTATTGCCCTAATGGGCTACTTATCTTTGTACATTCTCTAGTAATACATTCAGTATTGTGTGTTTGTGCTCCAAGCTTCTTCTTCTTCCTTGTGCTGTTCGCGTGCTTCCGCAGACGTCTATCTCCAACAACTAGATTCCCCAAATTTGGGTCCTCCTATTTTATTCTTCCTCATACAAAAATTGTGGATATTTCTCTTTTAAGGAATGAGACTTGATTCTCAACACTCCTCCTCAGGTCTCAATGCCTAGGTCCTTCATTTATACGCATGCCTTGAAGTATTCTAGTTTTGCTCCATCCAATGCTTTGGTAAACATGTCTACATATTGATTATTGGTATTTACGTGCTCCACCTTTATATATTTTCCCATGATCTCCTTTCTTATACATTGATAATGCACTTCTATATGATAGAACCTTACATGGAACAGAGGGTTTTGAGCCATGTATATGCTAGTTGTTGATATATTTCAGTGGTGATGTGTGCAAACACACTTAGGGTCATCGGGCCACTTTTTTCCCTCTTTAGGAGGATTTTTCCCCCTGCTTGTATATATGCTTATAACCCTAATTGATCACTTATCTTCATACATTCACAAGGTAATACATTCAGTACAGGGTGTTGTGCTCCAAGCTTCTTCTTCTTCCTTGTGCTTTTCATGTGATTTTGTAGACCTCAGACTCCAACAGTTCGTATCAGAGGAGGTCACTGCTTAATCGACGGCATCATCGACACCCCTCCGATCACATTCTCCAAATCCCAGGAATTTGGTGAGCATACTCAAGCTGATCACGAGTTCAAAATTCCTTTGCTCTATGGTGTCAAAATTTCTATTTGAGTTCGTTTTGGCCTCCAAATGCACTATCACAGTGCCTCTGCAAGACTTTTTTCCCTTCTATGCCAAACATATATACATGTTTCGGTTCACTAGTAGAAGTGCTTCAAAGTTTGTTAAGGTATAGAAGAGCTCAACATGATAGTTTTGTTCAAGTTTTTGAGATATAGTCATTTTTTTCGTTAGGGTATTTTAGTCTTTGGCCATGGCTAAAAGCAATGATGTATTCCATATGTTGACTATTGAGGAAAAGTTGGATGGTACTAATTACCCATTATGAGCATAAGTGATGTTTCATGTACTGGATGCAAAAGGATTGTGGAATATTGTACAAGGTGTTGAAAAATGACCTACTAGAATTGCAAATAGAGTCATTGAAGGTTATGTAGATAGCATTGAAGATGACGATCTTTGAATTCCTATTCATGCTACAGTTCCTCCTACACCTACTATAGAGAAACTTTGTTGGGATGGTGGAGATGCTCAATCACATGCATTGATAGCTTTGTCTATCAAACATGACATTATTCCTCATATTCACTCTTGCAAAATAGGAAAGGATGCTTGGGTACACTTACCACTTTGTACTATGTAAGAAATGAGGCTCATGTTGCTTACCTCTGAAAACTATTGAAATGTGGTCATATGAATGAAGGAGATTCTATGAGCAATTTTTTGACAAAGATCAAAGATTTGAAGGAGTACTTGATTTTAGTAGATGAAGTTTTGCTAGATAGTTCACTTGTGTAGACAGTTCTTTATGGTATTCTAGATTCATATCAAAGTTTTGCTTTTACTCTTCGGTTGATAATGAAAGACAATCCAAATGCCTTAAAATTTTAGGAGTTATCCTTTGTTTTGTTGTAAGAAGACCAGTCCAAGCAGAACATGTGCATTATGTGTATTTTAGATCAAGCTTTCTTAGCTAGTCAAAAGGGCAAAGGTTAATGGAGCTAATCTACTAGTACGCTGACATTTGCTAATTTTGCATAGTAAAAAAAGGGAAGAGAGAGATGAGAGGAAAACAGAAAAGTAGAAATAGTTCTACAAATGATCATGTGATAAATAGTTGTCCAAGATTGGTTGCAAGAGAGGCAAAGAACAAAGAGGCTTGAATGGCTATTGCAGAGGCCTCTACACCCAAAAAAGAGTCTGCTAATCTTGTGCAGGATGAAGAATGGGAATTTACTACTATTTACAACTATGACCCCTCTTGAACAGTGTATGTTTGTAGTAGACTTAGATGTTTGGTACTTTGATAGCGGGGTAACTAAACATATTACCTTGTAGTGCAATTTCTTTAGTTCACTTAAGCCTGACCCTACAGGGAATACTATCATATGTCCTAACAACTCATGTGTCTAGTAGTGGTTTTTGCTTCATGCTTGATAACTCATGCATATCTTGGCTAACAAGAAGCATACTATGGCCACTTCCAATTGTGAGGCTGAGTATAGGGAAGCTTTCACAACAACTGTTGAGCATGTGTGGCTCAGACGCCTCACAGTTTATTTGGGTGTTGGTCAGTCTTCTACCAACACCATCTTCACTGACAGTCAGAGCGCATTAGCAGTTGTGAGGAACCCTATGTTCCATGCTCGCACTAAGCACATTGAGGTGCATTATCATATTGGGTAGGGAGAGGCTCTCTACCAAAGAGATTAGCTTGGCACATGTGCTATGTAGGAGAACATGCAGACCTTTTCATGAAGGCTCTGCCTAGGGAGAAGTTTGAAGCTTTTTGCAAAGCTTTGGGCTTACTTCTGTGGATTGATTCCACATAGCTTGGCACTTCCTTATACATGAGTGCCAGCTCCTTGTTCACTACATCACTCCTAGGGGGGATTTGTTGATATATTTAGGTAGTGATGTGTGTGAACACACTACAATCATAGGGGCACTTTTTTCCCTCTATATGAGGTTTTTTTGCCCCGGATTGCATATACGCCTATAGCCCTAACGGGTTACTTATCTTTGTACATTATAGTGGTAATACATCCGGTATTCTATGTTGTGCTCCAAGCTTCTTCTTCTTCCTTGTGTTGTTAGCATGCTTCCATAGACGTCTAAATCCAACAACAACTCCTCTTATCCAATCATGGGATTTGGTAAGATCATTTTGACTACTATTGATGGTAGTTGTTTCACATTCTCAGATGCTTTGTTTGTGCCAAGCATCAAGAAAAAATATGTTGTGAGTTTCAGCATTACCCAAGATCGGCTTAGTTGTCAAATTTGTTTATGAAAATTGTATAGTTCATGATTTGTCAATTGGCGATGTTATTATAAGCTCATAGACTATGCAAAATATGTGAATGATTCAGCATGTGAAGTTCAAGATTCTCAAGCTATCTCTTATGCAAATCTTTGAAATGCACGCTTTGGTCATCTAAATTTTGCTATGCCTACAAAAATCTAAAACATTGTCCTCTCTGCCCAAACTTGAGCCACCTAGTAAACATGTCTACGAAGGCTATATTCTGGGAAAAATGTAGCATTCCTCCTTCCCAAAATATGCTTGAGTGTGAGCTACTAAAAAATTGTAGCTTGTTCATAGTGATGTCTATGGTCCTACCCAGACACCATTGTTTGGGAACTACCTTTTCGAATAGTTTCTAGTTTTGGCTAAAAATCTAAAAGTATGTAAAGTGGACACCCTCTATTTTGATCGAGGAGGGGAATACATCTCTTAAGATTTTAATGCATTAACATCAGGCTACACTGCCATATACACCTCAACAAAATGGAGTTGCTGATAAAAAGAATAGGTCTCTCATGGAGATGGAAAGGTGTATGGTCAAAAGGCAAGCTTTGGCACATAGCTACTCACTTGAGTCTGTTATGTGTGGAGCATATGTACTCAATAGGTGTCCCACCAAAGCACTATAGCGCATCACTCCATATGAGGCTTGAAATGATCCCAAGCCATTTTTTGCTCATCTATGTGTCTTTTTGTGTCTGTCATATGCACCACTGTCAGAACAACAACACAAAAATTGGATGATAAAGCAATAAAATGTATTTGTCTTGGGTATTTTTCTGAAAGCAAAGGCTATCACTTGTACCATCCACACACTAAATGCATTTTGCAATGGAGATTCACTCACTAATTATACGTGAAGACATAAATTGTATAAAGAGGATTTATGGAGACATGAGTAAAGGATGAAGAGAGTAAAGAGATCATAAAGTTTGAAGGCTCCAAATCAATCCTATTTGAAGGGACATATTCACACATGTAATGTAGTGATAGAATCTGGATCCGAATAGGTATGTAAAGTTCCAAATTATGAGGTTGAGAAGTAGGAGCCTAAAACCTCAATGTATATAAGTTAATAAATGTCTTAAAGATAAAAATAAGAGACTCATTAACTAAATTGTAAGACCTAATGTAAAGTATAGGCAGTCAAGATTCTTTTGACTCAGAGAGTGTGATGAAAGATCATTCACTGTGAGAGATCTTTCTATAGCTAAAAGCAAAATCTAGCCAAATGATTTTTTAGACATCTTCTCTAATAGAAACAACATGTTTGTGTGTAAGAAATTGATCAAATTCTTGTTCTGTGAAGAGTTCAAAGTATTTTCATAACTGTATGTATGACAGTTGGAAGTTACAATTTTCAAGCGCATATTTGCGTGAGCTTCTTAGAGTGAGATCTCTGCCTACAACGTAACATTTTTAGTGAGTAATAGCTCATTTTAAAGCTATCAACAATTGGTATCAGATCAGAGAGGTCCTAGAGAGCATAGAAGGAGTTGCAAACATAAAAGATCTTGGAAGTTTTGATTGAAAAGTTGGAGGCTAATGCATTTAACAACAAACGGCATTAGAAGACTACTTCAAAATCATTCTCAAGTATGAAGAACTATAAAAGATAACATTCTCTAAACCTTAAACACACAGGTTTTAGTGGAAGAAAGAAGATCATGGCATATCATATCTACATTGATAAATTGGAGAGAGATAATTATCTTGCTTGGGTAATGAGGCTGGAAGCCTTAGTTATGAGTAAGGATCTCATGGTAAACATAACACATGAAGAAGAAGGGCCTAGGTTTGAAGATGATAATCAACCAAAGAAATCAGATTTAGATGCTTTAAAGCTATGGCAAAAGAAGGATGCAAGTACGATAGCTTACATCTGCAATACTATTTTAGATCATTTGTTGCCACACATAAGAGCCTTGGAAATAGCTAAGGATACATGGAGTGCATTTGAAGATCATTTCCAAAACACTACTAAAGCTAGCAAAGCTAGAGTATGGTTAGAATCTACTACAGTAAAGAAGAAGCAGTGAAAGCATTAGTGATTATGCCACTAAGATGAAAGACTTATCAAATAGTCTTGGTTCTATAGATGAATCTATTAAAGACCATAGATTGACTGCACAATTTCTTACATGTTTAAGAGGAGATGAAAGGTGGAAAGATTTTGTATTATCAATTGAACTCTCATTAAATGAGTTTGTACCAAATCTAAATCAATTACTTGGATTGATGCTCGCATTTGAGCAAGACTTGAAGTGAGATGGGGATAAAGGACAAATTTCTACTATGTATGCGAACAATAAGAAGAAAGAAGATAAATTTAAAGCAAAGGATGAATAAGAATCGAATTCTTGGGCTAATTATGTCAAAGGAAGATGTAGTGGTAAAGGCAAAGGTAGAGAAAATGGAAAAGGAAGAGGTAATCATAATAATAACAAAAGGACATGTTGGATTTGTGGCTTAAGGAATCATTTGGCTTATGATTTCTTCCACAATCAACAAGTTTCAATTCATTAGAGTAACAATGCTAGAGGTAGAGGTGGAAGGTATCAAAATCATTATTAAAGGTTAAGATAGAGTCAAAGAGGTGGCCGCAGTAGAGGTGGAGGAAGAAATTGGGGACTGAACTATCTACTACAATTACGTCAATGATACACAAAATGAGAACCATACAACATTGATGATGAATTCGATTAGCACATCAAAGAAAGAATACCTCAAGGTATTTTACATTGACTTTGGTTTTTCAAATCATTTATTAGGAAATGTAGAGTTAATGATAGATTTGTTGTGGGACAAATAGTTCAAAAAGGTTATCAAGTGAGATTTAAAAATAAAGGAGTATTTTTGGAAGATCCAAAGAATGGATATAACTAGATTGTTTATGGTAAGAAGTAAGATAGAATCTTTACATTAAAAGTGCAAGGGAATAATTGTTAAGCTATGCTCACACATGGTGAGGGCGTGATTAGAGAATTAGACCTCTAGCATAAGAGGTTAGGAAACTTCAATGAGAAATGAAGAAATGCTATGGTGGCAAGTCAATTTGTTCTAGGGCTACCAAATGTGGAGAATCAACATATGGTTTACAAATGTGAAGCATTCCAAATGGGAAAAGCACATAGATTACCATTTTAGAAGAAAGGATTCAAGCATGATGGAATACTAGAGCTCATCCATATAGATGTGGGGGGACCAAAAAATGAAGGATCAATTAATAGCTCTAGGTATTATTTTCTCTTTATTGATTATGCTACAAGATGGATAAAAAAATGTTTACATTTTGAAGGAAGGATCTTACGTGTTTGTAGATTTCAAGCATTTCCACGCATATGTAGAAAGAGTAACAAGTCACAAGTTGATAAGGTTATGTTGTCATGGAGGGGGAGAATAATTCTCTGAAGAATTCAATGATTATCTTTGGGATGTAGGTATTAAGGGAGAAAAAACTTGTAGATACATACCTCAACAAAACAGAGCGGTAGAAAGAAGGAATAGAAACCTAGTGGAGTTTTCTAGTGCAAGGTTAAAGGAAAAGGATTGTCCAAATTACCTATTGGTTGAGGTAGCAAATACAACTACTTATCTTGTACATAGGTGGCCATGAACAAATCTTGATGAAATGACTCCATATCAAGCTTGTTGGGGTAAGAAACCAACACTAAATCATTGTAAAGTGTTTGGATCAATTGCCTATGCTTATGTACCATCACAACTGATACATAATATTGAACAAAAGTCAGAAAAATATGTATTAATTGGATATGATGCAAAGCGAATGCATATAGGTTGTAGAATCCTTTATGTAAACAATTTCTTGTTTCTAGAGACGTGACATTTGATGAACAAAAAAGTTGGTATGGTGAACAGAATTCATACAATTGAAGCATTTGAAGAAGTGGTAAGAAGAAGTGTAAAAGGTGAAAAGAAAGTGTAGGTGAATGGAGGTGAAGATTACATGCAAGCAAGTACATCCTGGATTGGTTCATCAACAAGAAATTAAGATGCACTTAGGTTTGATGAAGAAGTCTATTCACATATGCATGAAGAGAATGCACCAAGAAGTTCAAGAAGAATAAGGAGACAAAGAGCAAGGTATTCTTATGATACTTCTTATATGACTTAAAACATCTATGTGTATATGGTCAAAAGATGACGAAGAACCTCAAAACTATGATGAGGCAAAAGGAAAGAAGCAATGGAAACAATGGAAATTAGGTTCAAAAGAATGGTAAGGATAAATAAGAAGAAGAACATATCAAGACTCAGAAAGTGTCAATTAGTGATTGAGGGGGAATTGTTGGAGGTTCACTCACTAATTGAACATAAAGACATAAAGCTTAGGAACATGATTAATGCATACATGAGTTAAAGATGAAAAGACTAAAGAGATCGTAAAGTTTGAAGACTCAAAATCATGCATATGTGAAGGGACTAATTCACACATGTAACATAGTGATAGAGCCTGGATCCAAATAGTTCTAAAAAGTTCAAAATTAGCAGCTTTCGAAGTAGGAGCGTAAAACCTCAATGTGTATAAGTCAATGAATGTCAAAAGATTAAAATGAGGTATTGATTAACTCGATTGTAATTTCTAATGTAGAGTATAGGCTATCAAGATTTTCTGAGTGAGAGAGTATGATGAAAGATCATTCACTATGAGAGATCTTTCTATGGCTATGAGCAGAATCAAGCCAAATCATTTTGTATACAGCTTTTCTAATTCCAAACACATGTTTGTGTAGAAGGAATTGGGAAAATTCTTGTTATGTGAAGATTTCAAAGAATTTTCATAACTTTATGTATGATAGTTTAACTTTTTGAGTTTTAGGTGCGAATTTGTGTGAAGTTCTTAGAGTGAGATATCTCACTAAAGTGTAAAGTCCTTTGTGAATAATAGATCATTTGAAAGCTATCATCATTAACTACAATCAACCAAAAAATCTTTGCAAAATAGGATGTGTGCTTAGAAAATCAATCTTAGCACTGAAGGTGTGCCAAATCAAAGAAGGTAAAAGTCAATTTTAGACATGGTTGAACTTCCAAAAAGATCTCAACTTCTTTGTAACATAATACTTGAAATTATTGAATGAAATTAGTTGCTTTCTATATGTAACAACTTTTATTAATCATTGAGCACAATAATTTTTGAGATTCATAACAAATTAGAGATAAATTGAAGCTGGAAGAAAAGGTGACGTGCAAAAAAGTAAATGGTCACATTTACTAATTAAAGTGTTAAAGTTTTTGAATTTTGAAGCGTTGCTAAGCTATTGGTGGTTATAGAGGACTTCTTATATCACATTAACATAGTTATTGTGATGTTTCAAACATCGGCATTTTTGTTCGCCATGATGTTGTTTTTGTGGAAGATACATTCAACCATTACTTTCATGTACTAAGTAGACATCAATAGCTCCAAAGATGTGTATGACACTGTTAGCTCCGAAAATGGTTGGTTTTTATGCACTAATGTGGTTCTATTTGGCAGGAAAATACGTTTGATTTCAGGTGCTTGAAGAATGAATGTGATGATTGATGAGAAGCATGTGGAGATATTGATTGCAGGGGTGTGGAGAAAAGGGATTGAGCATGGATAAGCCTCCTAAGAACATAGGGAATATTGATGTGCAAAGGAAATTAGAAACGGCTTTGTTTCAGGGGGGGACGTTTTCTTATCAAACATCAAATACAATCGCTTGACCGATTTCCGGAAATTGATCTTAGACACATCGTTGGAAAAAATTCAGAGATGTGGAGAAATGTGATCAGGGCCGCATACCAAACTGCACTTAACACATTTTGAGTTTTTGGGGATAAGGTCCTTATCAAAAAGGATAGGAGCAAAGTCATCTCACGCTCTCTCCCTCTCGTTTTTTGCCACGAACAGAATAGAGGGGGGTGTTCATTGCTCTGATAATGGGGAGGAGCCCCTCGCCTTTGGTCATTCTTCGTGGGCTATGTGCAGCAGTGTGAAGAGCTCTGAGGAGAACATCGCGGGGGGGGGGGGGGGGGGGGAAGTCTTCTGTCACCGGCTTCTTCTAGTTCGGGTACATGTCTGTGCAGGTCTTCTTTCTTTTCTCTCCTTCCGTGTCCACGAATCGCATCCAGTGACAATGTAGGCCAACGTGTGATTAAAATAAAATTGACCTATGAAATTATTCCCCACTCCTGAGGGGGAGAGAGAGAGGAGAGGGCGATGATCGCCTGGAAGGGAACGTTATTTGCTTGTGTGATTGGTATGTGTTGGCTTGTGACAGATCAGCTCACTTTGAATCAACATTCTTGAAGGCACAGATATTCTATATGTACTTATGGATGAGGCTTTAGCGAGGTAATGCAACGGTCTTGCTTTATAACTTGTGTGCTCTATCTGAGGGTTTTTCTGGTATGTGGGACACTCCACGGTTTTATGTAGTTCTTGACTTGTACTCGAGTTTCGATGACTTTTGTAGGACGACGATGGGGATTCTTTAGGAGTTTCTGGTCATGGACTATGTGTACATAGCGAATAGTAGGTGCAATAATGGGGTATGCATTTTGGGTATGTTGCATGTCCTGTTGGATTCATTTCAGTTGTTGTTGTTATTTCGGTATTTCCGTTTCTGTTTTTCGCAATGACAGTGCATGTGTAATTCATGGAAAGGTGTGCATGTGTTATCTGGGTTGAGACCATTTTCATAATGGAATGCACGAGAAGTTTGATGCATGTTGGAATTGGAGTTGCATATATGTGCATGTTCTTGGATCATTTAGAAGTGACTGATTTGTATGTATTCATGAGTGATTTTTTTTGAGCACTAATAACTTCGATGAGTGCAGGTTCAGTGGAAGTGACGGCTCGATGAAAAGGTATGTGAACCAATTGAAAATTGACATGTTCATGGTTGTTTGGATTTTATTTCAGCAATAGTGGCTCATCGAGGACGACTTCGCAATTAAGAAGAGGGGAGTATGTTAGCTCCGAAAATGGTTGGTTTTTATGCACTAATGTGGTTCTATTTGGCAAGAAAATACGTTTGATTTCAGGTGCTTGAAGAATGAATGTGATGATTGATGAGAAGCATGTGGAGATATTGTTTGCAGGGGTGTGGAGAAAAGGGATTGAGCATGGATAAGCCTCCTAAGAACATAGGGAATATTGATGTGCAAAGGAAATTAGAAACGGCTTTGTTTCAGGGGGGGATGTTTTCTTATCAAACATCAAATACAATCGCTTGACCGATTTCCGGAAATTGATCTTAGACACATCGTTGGAAAAAATTCAGAGATGTGGAGAAATGTGATCAGGGCCGCATACCAAACTGCACTTAACACATTTTGAGTGTGTGGGGATAAGGTCCTTATCAAAAAGGATAGGAGCAAAGTCATCTCACGCTCTCTCCCTCTCGTTTTTTGCCACGAACAGAATAGAGGGGGGTGTTCATTGCTCTGATAATGGGGAGGAGCCCCTCGCCTTTGGTCATTCTTCGTGGGCTATGTGCAGCAGTGTGAAGAGCTCTGAGGAGAACATCGCGGGGGGGGGGGGGGGGGAAGTCTTCTGTCACCGGCTTCTTCTAGTTCGGGCGCATGTCTGTGCAGGTCTTCTTTCTTTTCTCTCCTTCCGTGTGTAGACATCGAGGGACAACAGAGAGGGTAGTTCTGGTGAACTTCGGGTGTAGGAGGGGGCAGATCTAGAAAGCGACAGGGGATGGACATCTCCGTTTATTGAAAGGCACTAAAGGGAGGTGGAGCTTTCCTATTGGCTTGTTATGATGAAGACTTTGAGGATCAATATCATTACTCTGCCTTGCCATGTGACTGCTACATCCGCCGCTAGAGGGGCCACATTAGTGATGAAGGTGTGCTTACGGATGAGAGTCAAAAGTTGGGGAGAAGACTAATATTCTAGTTCAAAGATTGCAAATTGGAATAGTTGCGGTCTGGAACTGTTGCTTATTGCAAAGACACAGTTTCCTTTGTACCTGGATAACCAGCAGTTATACACCCCGACTGGAAGACTTTTGTCTCTGAAAAAAAAATACGAAGCAGAAGCAAGGAGAGATGGGCCGCTCAACAGCAGAAGGGGATTCTTTGCGTTCTTGGTCTCTGATTGAGGAGAAAAGGGGGAGAGGACACGAGCTTTGAGAATTTAGGGAAGGGAGTTCTAGTCTGGAAGATGAAGGAAAATGCATCCTCTGCCGATTTCATGGTGAAGTCTCCTCCCCGCAAATGACGGTGCTTCTCAATTCATAGTATTTTAGTGATGAGCTGAAGGGGGGAAGAAGAATCGTGTTTTGGAGAGTTTCTTACAGGGAGTCGTCTTCTGGGGGCTGTCACAGAAGGAGCAGCTGCAGACAAGGATCGATGGAGGTTGGGGAGGTTTGTTCTTTTTGCTGTTGTCAATTGGAAGAGGTTTCTTTTCGGGGGTCTCTTCGCCAGTTTTTGGAGAGCATTAGAAAAAGGGGGAAGATCTTTAGAAGGGGATTTCTCAGAGTATTGAGACATTGGAGCGATTGTATATATTCAAGCAAGTGAAGCAACCAATCATGGATGCTTGACGCCATTGTTTTGGGTTGGACACAGAGTTAATCATGCTATAAGAGGTTCTCTGCAATTAGATGGGTAAGCATTTCTTAATTATGCTTCAAAACGTCTACTATACGAGTGTCTGTATTTATCGTTTATTGCTTAGTGTATTGCAAATCAAGAAAAGAAAATGTTCTAGATGTTGAGTAATGTCTATTTTATGTGATGCGACATTTGGAAAGGGTGAATGAATCAAAGTAGAGATTATGCTACTGCTTGTAAGAGAGCTTCTAAGATATAATTCAACACTGGTAGAATCATTTTGCCATGTTTTTGCTTCTCTGCATTGAAAAATAATGTTTTCAATTTCTTCAAATTTTCTTTCTGCTCACATTGCGCACATATGTGCATTTATATGTCTTTCTTATTAGCATGTTCGATAAAGACCTAACCTAGAATCCGGATGGTAGAATGTTAGAATGCTACAACTGAACTAAGTGCCAAAAAGAGAATTGTTTCTAGTTCTTATGAGTGAGGGAAAAATGACATGGCGTGCAGGAGGTATTTGAGGATTGTTAGCAAAACTATCACTGTAGACATAGGAATTTTATTGTACTGTGATATGTGAGAGATCATAAAAATGAAGAAATTTAATATTTGCTTTGCGATCCCAGAGATAACATAACAGTTCAAGGTCCACAAGCAATGTATTGAGGTTTGAATCTCTCAGCTAGATTATACTTTGAGTTGAATTTTATTAAGAAGTCCTGAATGCAACTCGTCTTCTTGACACACTCGTAGCATGCTCATTGATTGATTGGTCATATAGACACAAAAAGGATATGATTAAGCAAAGTTGTACGTTGTATTGATTAACACATAAAAGTCATGTTGTATGGCTTTGCACTATTCAATTATCAAATTGACTACGTTAGAAACCGCAAGAAGTCTGAGTTTTGTTAGAAGACGCTATAGTGTTGCGGAAAAGAGAAAAAATGTGCACATGAGCATTCATGTGGGGTTGATATATGTGTGTGTAAGGAAGAGAGGTAGTGACATTGCAAAAAGGGTCTAAGAGAGTGAGGGAGAGAGAAAGAGGCTCAGGGTGTGTGTGTGGGAGCAAGGGTGGAAGAGTGAAAAGAGTAGGGTGTGCATGAGTGAAAGAGAGCTCAGAGAGGTGAGAGCATACAATCATCAATTACAGATACCTTTGTAGCTTCTAGGTAATCCAAGTAGACCAATTGCGAGGGGTTAAGCAAAATAAAGGCTTCCACAATCATCTTTTCCTTGGACTTAGGAACCCAACAGACACTTTGATGCCTGTTTTTACACGTGGAAACTCAAGTGCTAATTCATATAAGGCAATTTCCTAGCCTTTATATGTTTCACATGATGATGCAGATCATTCCATTTTGATGCAGATTTACATGATGCACTTCTTCATGAGAGGGTTGATATAGCAAAAAGTATGCCTAAATGACCGGTGTAGACTTTGTGAGGTAGAAAATTAGATTCACCTCTATCATATCATACTCCTTCAGGCTCTCATACTACTTCTTTTGCATCAAATGTCTATCATATGGGTGCCTCTCGTCTTTGTGATGAGAATGATCCTGTTTCTTTTTATGAATCACAAAATTCAGAAAATTGGATGGTTGTTATGTGATCACAATATGATGCTATTATGAAGAATGGTAATTGTTATTTATGTGATTTGCCTCCTCAAGAAGAGGCCATTGGCACTAAATCGGTATACAAGTTGAAATGTAAACTTGATGGAACAGTTGATAGGTATAAAGATAGGCTTGTTGCAAAAGGTTATGCTCAAGAAAGAGGCATTGATTTTGATGAGACCTTTACACTCACATGTCAAATGACTACTGTTCATAGCATCAGTGCACTCAAAGCCCATCATGGTTGAAATGTACATTAATTGCACAATTAAAACTCCATTTCTGAATTGTGACTTACATGAAGAAGTGTACATCTTTTAGCCCTATGGTTTTGTGCAAAAACAACATGAAAACAAAGTGTGTAGGTTGAAAAAGGCATTGTATCAAGATGAGCACATTTATGCATTGCCCAAATGTCAAGCATTGGCATATGGTTAAGTGCATCTTTTTCTATTTGAGTGGTACCTGACTAGGATTCTTTTGTCCAAAGGGGATACCATTACCCCTAGATTTACATGCTTTCTCTAACTCTAACTTGGTTGGTTGCTATGACACTTCTGTGTCTACTAGTGGTTTTTGCTTCATGCTTGGTAGCTCATGCATATCTTGGTTGAGCAAGATGCAACCTACAGTGGTCACTTCTAGTTGTGATGATAAGTATAGGGCATCTTTCACAGTGCCTGTTGGTTGAACCCCTTTTGGTTGATTCAGGTGTTGGTCAATCTTTTGCAACCACCATCTTCACTGATAGTCAAAGCACATTGGCAATTGCAAGGAACCCTATGTTCCATGATCGCACAAAGCACATTGAGGTGCATTATCATTATGTGAGGGAGAGGTTCTCTACTAGAGAGAGAAGTTTGGCATATGTGCCCACATAGGATAACATTCCAGATCTTCTCACAAAGGCTCTACAGTGAGATAATTCTGAAGCTTTTCATAAAGCTTTGGGATTACTTCCTTTTGTGGATTGATCTCTCTCCACATAGCTTGGCACTTTTTTATACATGAGTGCTAGCTCCTTTTTCACCACATCACTACTAGGGGAGATTTGTTGATATAAGTGATGTGTGTGAACATACTTAGGACTACCAAGGCACTTTTTTCCCTCTTTTGGAGGTCCCCCCCCTTGTATATATGCCTATAACTCTAATGAGTCACTTATCTTTGTACAATCACAAGATACTGCATTCAGTATAGTGTGTTATGCTCCAAGATTCCTCTTCTTCCTTGTGTTGTTTGTGTGCTTCTGTTGATCTCAAACTCCAACACTACTTAGCCTAGCACAAAAATAGGTCTTTTCTTAACCTATGCATCAAGACTACTAAATAATTTCTTGAGCCACATGAGCTCACATGAGACTTCTGATAATCCTCTATACTAAGCTTGAATTCAAGAGACAACTACTCTTTTTTCTTCTTTCGATATTCTTGAGATGGTCTTCTTTCCTAGCATGATGAAATATCCAATATGGTCCTTTTGGCATCCATGAAACCTACTCTACAATAGAAAAAATATGATTGCACATGTAATCCATCATCCAATTGATAATATAATCCATCATTAACTAATCCTTTTAGGTACCTAAGTACCTTTTTGGCTACAACAAGGTGAGGAACTCTAGGTGGTTGCAAATGTTGAGATTACATGCCAACCATATGTGCAATGCCTACTCTTGTCATTGCAACATCCAAGAGAGAACCAATAATTGACCTATACATAGTCACGACCTGCACTACTTCAGCCTCATGAGCATGCAATTTGACATCAACATGTAATGGATTAGAAATGTTCTTGCAATGAAAAAAGTCAAACCTCTTCAAAAGGTATATAACATGTTTCCTTTGCCTTATATATATAAATTCTTCTCACCCACCAATCAAGACATCTAAAGATAGGGAATGAAATCAATCACAAGGTTACACATGTAGCATATGTTTCATTGAATGGATCTCAAAGCTCCAATGTGTCCAAAAATGTGTTGAGCATGCCCTTAACAAACTCGCATCTATTGAATTTATTGAAGGAAAATCATAATTACATTGATTAACTGTGTGTCTTTTATATCCTTCTCGATTTGGCCAACAATCTCTTGCATAATGGCTCCAATTTCAATCATTGTAGCATTCTCCATTTGGTTACTTCTCTTCTTTGTGATCTTCCTCTCTTTGTGTGCTTATTTCTCTTCCTCTAGATCCATAGCTTTGGTTGGAGCCGTCTTCTCTTCTTGAAGTTGATTTTGACCTTCTTCTCTCCTTACCTTGGAATTTTTTTGAACCTTTTTTTTTATTTTTCTCTACATGCATAGGAAAACTTGATCTTGGTTTTCCTTTGATTGTGTGCCTCCTTGGTTCATCTCCTCCATCACCATTAATTTTACAAACACATTAAATTCTTGTAGAGAACTCCTCACATGCACCAATGTGGTGAATAATTTCCACCTTTCATCCTCCCTCAAACCATTTTGATTGTGAGAAAAAAAAAACCATCATCTTCAATTGGGATCCCAATCACTTTTAGGGCATCTACAAGCTCCTTAACCGTCAAAATGTACTCATCAATGGTAGTATTGGGTGCTTTCCTAACATTATTCAACTCAATATTGAGTTGAATCTTTCTTTCCTTGGTGGATAAAGAATAAAATATCTCCAAGGTCTCCCAAACATTCTTGGATGTGTCCAAGCCTTGTATATGCCCTATCATGGTATTGTGTATGTATAGGGTTAGAATGAATATGACTCTCCTATTCCTTTATGTGCATTCATTAAATAACTAGTTTCCTTCGAGTGGTGGATCATGTACATAAGGCCTTGCCTCTATATCACTCATAATCCCCACAAACCTTTTCCATAACGTAATTTCTAGCTATAATCTCCATTGATAATAGTTTCCTTTCTCTAACTTCTCTATTTGTGCATTGTATTCAACCATACTAAGCTCTAATGTGATTCTCTAGATTCTTCTAAAGTTTATGCATGTTTTATAATATGTAGATGGTAAATTTTGATAGCTTCTCCCTTGCCAATCCTTTACTAGTTGAGTTGTTGATTGATGTAGCCCCTTTTTGATGTCTTCTTGACTTGAAAACTCCTTCTTGTGCTTCCATGAGTTGTCATGATCCCTCCAAGTCTTCAATAAGATTTACATGCATGTCTCTAAGTCTCCAAAAGGCTCTGATACACTAGGCCAACAAACAGTGAATATGCTCACTATTCTAGACTTTTCTCTATAGTTCTTGAGAGACGCAAAACAAACATTTGTCCACTCAACCTAGAATATAACATCTTATAACATGCTCTGAATAAAATGAAATTAATATTCCATCTTTGAGAAACTCCCACTTCAAGAGAGACTCTCTATCTACAACACCCTCTGCCTATGTGTAGAAATATAGGTTGACAAAGTTCGAAATTTCTCAGAATTCATCGAGTAGAAAAACTTGCAACTTTGGAATAGTTTGTGTATCTATATGAGAGATCAAATGATGCTTCAATTGGATCCATGTGAAAAAAATGAGATAGTGAATCTTGTCAACAATCTACTAAGAATAGACTCATGACAGCCTAACTACACCCCTAGATAGAGAGGAACAAACTCAAGGAATGAGATAAGCAAGCAAGGGGTTGCTACCTAGATTTCCTTCCTTTACTGAACTAAGAGATATCTCATTAAACGGGAGAATAAAAGATGAAATGATATTTATTATAGAATTTTTGCATTTCCTTTGAGTTAGTTAACCACCCAGCAATTAGAGTGAGAGGAGTTTTTGGTCGGTAATTGAAGAGAATTGACTTTGAGTGATGTTGATGGAGCTCCTAACTTAATTCCCAAACACTCGGTACTTCTTTTATGTTGTTCAACATGCAAAACTCGTGGATGAGTCTCTTCTAAGGCTTGGGACGTGTATTTCAAGATATGTAACTTTGTAGATTAATGTACTATTGAATGTAATGATAAAATTGTAAAATGTGTAAGATTGTATATGTGTATATATTTATGTGTATATGCATCCACATATGTGTCCATGGATGTATGTATGTACATGTTTATGTAGTTATATTAAGTACACATATTTTTGTTGCATGTTTTATGTATCAATTTTTCTTACATGGGTGTTTGTATGAATCTTAATAGTACGAATGTATGTAGTATAAATTTTATATACGGCCATGTGGAAGTATATGTATATACTAAGAAAATAAATTCTTTTTTATCATTAACTTCAATCGACCTATGAATCAACCCTTTTGATTACCTAATGTAAAGCCGTGTAGAGGGATTATGTAAAGTGTGTGTATGCATACATGCTTACTATGTGTGTGAATGTTCTCATGTATTTCTATATATATATATATATATATATATATATATATATATATATATATATATATATATATATATATATATATATATGTGTGTGTGTGTGTGTTTGTGTGTGCGCGCGTGCGCGTGCACGCGTATGCGAATGCGAGAAAAGGGTATAGAAAAAGAGTGAATAAATGAATTTGAAGGAGGAGAGAGAGAGAGAGGGGAGTAGGAAGGCACTTTGAACGATAGAAGAGGAACTATGAGGTAACTGGCCAGATATGATTTGATGAAGACAAAATTTAAAATATGTTATGATTTTGAACATTCCTTTCATACACTTTGTCAAACTCGCTCATTTTCTTTACGGTAGTTTCTGTTAAAGCAACCCCTTGGCGTGACAAAGGTATCTTAATCCCAATTCAATTTTCGATGTTCATTTCTTTACTCTGTGTTTTTTATCTGCAATCGTCGTTATGGTCGTTGCAATCTTTCACCGAGAAAAGTTCTCTTTAATGCCTCCAATGACGAGGATGCTGATTTTTTTAATTAATATCAATAATAAAATTCTCTAACAAACCAGAATAAAAATGCTCTATTAGACAGGGTTATCATGCGGTTTTGTTTTTTTTTTCCATTGTCAATGATGGCCTTAGCTACTAAGTTAACTATCAGGTCTTACTAGGATAGATCTAGGGTCTTGGGTTCCCTCATAGTTAGAACCACATGCTAATGAGACTCTTTGCCGAGGACACGCATGCTTTTGTACATAATGACCCCAATAGTATCAACACCTTCTGGCCATGTTTAAATTGTTTTGGTGTTGCATCTAGATCTAGAATAAATCACTCTGAAATTTCTTTGAAGGCTATTTTTGGGCCCTCGCCACAATTCATGACTAACCAGGGATGTAAAGAAGTATATAGTGGAAACATTTTTCATCTCCTTGGTATCCCGATGAGTTTTGAGGGTTTCAACGGGTCAATATTGGAATTGTCTTTTGTCCAAATGGGACACTAAACTGGCCCACTCAAAGGGCATGCAGCTTAACTTAAAGGTTGGTGATCGACATCTTCCTCATTTCATCTATTATCTATATTTTTGCATGTTCGAGATCCAAAGAGAAAGAATTAGCGAAGCTCAAAAGACTTTGTAGAAATTTCCTCTGAACTAAAGTTCCCAACAGGTGGGGCTAGCCAAAATCAAGTAGGACTTGTTTGTTAATCAAAAAGAGTATGGTGGATTGGGCATTCTAGATGTGGGAGGTATGGAAGATATATTAACTATCAAGTGTCTAATCAAAGCACGGTGCAATGGGGAAGCTTCTAGGGAAAAACTAAGTTTTAGAGATAAATCTACAATTATGCTTAAAGGAATCCCTAGGTGTGAGGATCTCAATCTAGTTACTTGATGTTTTCTTAGTGTCTAGTGAGTCCTAAAGGCTCTAACCTCGTTTGTTTTTATATGGAAGAGTTGGAACAAGATGAAATTGTATATCAAGGTTAATGAAGATTAGAAATTGGCAATCAAGATTAGGAAAAATTATTTGATTTGGTTTCCTATTAAGGGAATCAAAGAAGTTGAATTGAAGAACATCCAAAGAACAAACAAGTTTTGGAACAAAGGTTTTAGCTAGTGGAAAAATCTTTTAGCTAGTGGAAACATCTTTGGAACCAAGAGAGAGTTAACTTGATTAGACTTGAGGACATAGACCCTATTGGCAGGTTTGAATATGATGACTTGCACCTTTTCAGACATAGAATAAACTCTTGGGACAACTCAAAGACTCATCTCCTTCTTGGGAATGACCTACCCTGAAAAAGGTTAAAGCTGGAACAATAGTAATAAATTGGATAAAACTCTGAAGATCCACAAGCCCCTTGACTTGCACATCTCCCTTCAAAAGAGGTTTTGTTAGGCGTGCTCTAGCACCAAATGGAAGCTTATGTGTGGGGACCTATGGCATCCTCTCATTGAGAACAAAAAGTTTGTTCTTATGTGGCGAATCCTCCATCATAGAATCTAGACCAATGCAAAAGCTAATAAAAATTTTGGGGCCCCTCACTGGTGTAAATGTTGGGTTAGGTGCAGAAAGCCAGTTTGGCCATCTCTTCTTCTTGTTCCCTAGCAGCTACTTGATTTTGCACTCTCTCACGAGGATTTTGAGCTTACAAAAGAAAATCAATTGAAAACAAGCATTGCTTATAGAAACAATTGGGTGCTCTTCTTTTTTGTGGAACTTCATGAGAGGAGAAGTGTTGTAAAGATATGGAAAGATAAAGGGATTATGTTTAAAGAAGAAAAACATAACAATCTCAAGCAAAAAAAAGGAATGTATCGTAAAATGATGGACTCCTTGAAAGGAAGTTAGCCTCGCTTAGTATCAGAGTTGTGCAGCGCTAGCGTGGGAAAGCCACCATTAGAGTAAACATAAATAAGTCCTCTCTCTAGATTTAATGAAAGGGAAGGGATAAGACTTACTAGATATGTCTGTGCATGCCCGTAACACCATGAATCATAGAGACGAGTTGATTGAGTTGCGCTACTCCAAGTAATCATAGGCGATTTGTGTACTATGGATTTAGAATAGAGAAAACAGTGTTTGCAAAAAGATATCAAGTGAGTACAAGCGGAGGATTCGACCGTTCATAACGAAGAGATTGCTCATTTGAAGCACAAGAACTAAACATAAGCATTGCGTATCAAACTTTGCACAAAGAAGGACATGTTTGAAGGCTGCCAACGCCAACAATGTAAATTGATGTATTGCTTGGTATAGAAAGTTTCAAGACAGTAGTTCCAAAGATTTTGCTTGTTAAATCACGAGATGGTTGTCCGTCTGATAATTCATCCTGTTCCTGGGAGCAAAGAGAGGCAACGGTAGGGACGGATTGATCACATCTTCTTTTCTTTCAACTATCGACATGTGGAGGGAAGATGGAGATGCCATCCTAACTGGAAAGGCTTACAAGTTAAGAAAAGGATTGTTCAAAAGCTCTATTCAACGATATTAAAAAAAGCTTTAGATAAGGAAATGTCGTGCCAGTCTGAGCTGGTTAGATAAAGAGGAAACCATCGAAAGGTGACCAATATTTTTCCAAGAAAGTTCAATCCTTCGATCTACTCTTTCTGATAGCTTGACTTAATCGAAGGCAGAATGTGAAGGGCATATTACACATGGCACCTCTCCAATCCCATACAAGCAAAGGTAGAATGTGTAGCAGCTACTATGAATGAACAAAGCGCAAAGCTTTGCTAAGGGTAGGAATTGCGTAGGGAAACTGAGACAAGGAGGCTTGTTTGAGTAGGAGTCGACCTTGTTGCAATGAGCACAACACTTATCATTGCTCATGTAGTTCACCAAGAGCAACCGAGGGCCAACGATCCCCCAAAAGGAACTCAATAACATCTCATCATAACATATGATGAGGGGCAAATGATTTACCCGTTTAAGATAATGTTGTTAAACAAAAGATAACCAACTTGAATATTAAAAAGCGTGTATAGATAATGTGTAAACAACACCTTACGTGTGGTGATTATTGAACATTTACTCATTAATTGCTAAATCATATTGTCTATGTTTGAATACACCATTAATTTGCACTCTATGTATTAAGCGAATCCATTCAGTAGCATGTTATATGTGCATGTTAACTTAGTTGGTTGGATCCTTCACCTCTCAAGGTTTGCGGCATGATTCAACCCTTGCAGGTTGTGGTCTGATACTCATGACCACCTTCGTGATGAGTTGTCAAACTATCCCTTTCAGAGGATTGTTGGGCTTTCAAGCTACCGAGTTCAAACCAAAATTCGCATTAATTTTATGTCCATGCCTTACAAGTGTTGACCTTAACAGATCTTTGGGCTCTGCATCCTAATAGTTGCTAGGCATCAAATTTGTACTTTGTGGTATTTGAGGGGTCCTATATGTGCTTTGTCCACCTTTCATTGTAACTTCAATTAATCTCAGCTAATCTCGAAGAGTAGATCTTAATGATCAAACTTCCTTAAAAATATAAACAAAACTATACTGGTATGTTGCAATTGATCACCATTCAAGACACCTATAAGAATAAATCTTAGCAGTCAGCTATGGTTGACAGATATAAAGATTCCTCAACGTGTCTGCATTATTATTCTCTGTGTCTGATTTATATCATTAATTTGCTGTCACCCCGTCAAATTAACGTATTGGCATGTACAGAGCTTAGATGACTAGTCCCCTTCTCTTGTACTTTTCTTTATTTAATTCAAGTCCGGGAGAGTAGGCTATTGCCGAACTTCCTTTACATTAAAAAAAAAAAAAAAAAAAAACGTATTGGCATGTAGCAGGTGCTTATCCACGAGGACTGTTTATCTACATTCTCAGATAAGCAATGCTCTCTCTCTCTCTCACACACACACACACACACACACAAGAGACAGAGAGAGAGCCCTGACCTTCACGAAGTCTCCATCACCGACATGCTTTGCAGAGAGTCTTACCTAATGCAATTGGACCCATCGGCGACTTTCATCATGCATTGCCAAGGAATTTCCGGTCGGCAGTTTTAGTCATTTTGAGAAAAAGGATAAATAAATTAAATGAAGAAAAAACAGAAGAACATGGCCTCGTTAAGAGGGAAGGTATTACAGCGAAGATGGCTTGATGAAAAAGAAGAAATGGATGAGGAGAGGCTCTCTTCTTATATAGTCAAATAAAGGTACACTATAGTAGTCCAGAAAAGCCTTAGAGAAATGACCATGATGCAAAGCTTATGAGTGGATTTCTATAGATCATTGAAGTCATGAATGAAATTGAAGATTCCTCAAGTTTCGATGTTCTAAAAATGCCTCAAAGACTTATTAAACATGTTTTATTGTAGCTAAATTAATCATTTTAGCCATGTGTATATATAGTGTCATGGAAAGACATGAAGAAAACTTGAACAAGCCTAAATTATATATGAATTTATATATTTCATGATTGGTTCAGAATTTGGGAAATTTAATATTACTATCATCTTTAGAGCATGCAAAACCTCAAAATGACTGTCTGAAACACATGTTTGAAGAATCTCAACTAGATCCCATGTGATTGGATAACATCAAGTTCATAGGATTTAGAACAAATGAAAGAACACATCGAAAAGACAATGGGTTATGCTTTTGTTGTGGATATCATCATCATATTGTATTCAAATGTCCTAAGAAAAAGAATTAACTTACATTTAATTATACTAACATCAACATTCTATATCAAAAGAATCATCATCAAAGTCATAAAGAGGAATACATCCAAGCGCGATAATCCTCCACATGATTATGCACCTAGATACACTACAAAGCATTTCCAATGTCATCATGGATATCCATCAAGAATTTGAAAAGACCAAGAGCTATAAAGATTATGACATAGAAGGTCCTAAGAGCATCAATCAAAGTTAGTCGATTCTATGAGAAGAGCAGAATGAAGCTCAAACCAAAGAACATGGTTGCTGCTCATGAAACTTGTGACTTGAGGAGAAAGTAATGTCATGGAGATACATGAAGAGAACTTTAACAAGACCAAAGTATATACGCAATTGATATATCTCATGATAGGTTATGACAATATAACATTATCATGACATTTGGAGCATGCCAAAACCCTCATAATGATTATTTATTTCCCTTGTTTGGATACCCAATGAAACTATTTTCAATGCTAACATGATTGATGAAATCATGAAAAATATCCTTGATGAAGCACTCTTGAACACATATATAAGGAGGTCTTTGGAACATATCCTCAAAATTGAGAATGTAAGTATGTTCCTAATTCTAGTTCATTTTCTTATCTTGAATCTTGTTCTAGTTTTGTCTAGTCTAGTTTTTGCACATCTAGTCTTATCCTCTTCTAATCCCATAGTATTGAATCATTTATAGCTACTTTTTATTTCTAGTTCAACTTTATCAAGGAATTTATTATAAGTCAGCAAGATTATTTCATGTCTATGGTCCTAGGTTATGGGATCGCTTGTATATTATCTACTATAGTTATCCATACATATCATTCCTATTTGTGGGACTTCCTATAACAAATGTATAAAGTTATTTCGTTTACACTATGTGGGTGATATTATAATCACAAGTATATTTTAGATAATATCTAAGTGAGTGGATATAGACATCATTATATAGTGCTCCCTTAACAAATACGATTTGAAGAACCATCATTAATACTAGAACATTCTAACATGTACATTTAGCTAACACATGTGAATCGAAGAATGAATATATGATAACCAAATCCTCAACATGAATATCAATCATCCTCTTAACAAAGATGATATCTACTGACATTTAGGTATCACAAAATCTTTCAGGTATTGCAAGACTTGACTAGTGTCATGGCATCTTGGTTTTGTAGGGTTCGTGTCAAAACACATGTCAAGTACCATGAGTTGTGTGTCATCTCTAAGAGTGTCTCTACACCCATATCTCATGTTTCATGGAGATAATTATCATAGGCATAGGTGGAATCTATCACCTCATCAAGTATCTCCAATTGTGGTCAAGTATCATGTGTCATCTATCATCAGTTTGAGGTGTCTCCATGATAGGTATCATTGACACCTCACACGTGTCTAGTGTATGTCTTGAACAAAGTGTCACAATGCCATTCAAGTATATTGATCCTTAGGTACTACTAAGACTTACCAAGTATCCTAAAATTTGAGGGGTGTCATGGGCCAAGTGCCATAACACTTAGGTATCATTTTCCTTAGGTTTTGTTTGAACAAGTATCATGAAATTTAAGTGTCATCTACTTTTCACCATTTTCTCCCAAGATTTTGAGGGGATAAAAGACACATTTTAATGGGAAAATTGAGAGGACTTGCAAAACTCAAATAGTCTTGTTGTCCCATTTTGACCCACAAGATCTTGATTTCAAATAAGTACTTGGTCAAAAATCGATTTTTTGAGCTCTAGAGATTGCCAAAAAGCTTGTTTTGAATCTTATGGACTCCCAACTAGTTTTCTTAAAAATCACGTTTTGATATGTTGAACCTTGCCTTTAGGTGAGAGCGGGAAGTCAAAGGGAGCCTCTAGAGAATTTTTACTAATGCAAATGATGGTCTTTGTTGCTCTTCAATCCTTTTTTATTTGTGTAACCTATTTGAAGATGACTCTTAAACATCAAACCACAAAAAGACACTTTAATCTTATAGAGAATTCTTCAACTAAGACCAAAATAAAGAGATCACCTCTAGATAGAGGGAAGTTTTTAATTCCTCCGCTCTACAAAGAGCATTGTGAAATACATAGTATATTTATTACAAACCCAATCATACCCAGGCATGTCAATTTTATTCTTTCAAGTGTATATATAAACTTATCGTATAATTTTCTTCCAAACGTATAGATACTTGAGTGTTTTGAGGTAAAAAGAGCATTTCCAAAAATCCTAATAAGCATTGCATTCAAGTGAAGCAACTCTTTGAGATGCTTCTCAAAAATTAATCTTCATGGCGTCCCTTCCAACCTACTGCAACTAATAGGGAGGGGAAAGCCATGCTTTTTCTTTCTTTTTTTAATCATTTAAGTAGCTTTATTTTCTTTTCATTTATCACAACACACACAAATTAGTCTTCATCCTACTTATTTTTATTTTTCCATCCATCATTTAATTTGTTTTTGAAGGGTGACAAATCACTCATGCCCATCCTCGTTCTACACATTTTTGTTTTGTGCATTTTATCCAAGCCTACATGCTTGATATGCTTGATATTATGATCATTTGTAAGTCACATGTGTAGTCATGTGAACGCCTCTTGTAAAAGAGTTCATTTTTATCTCTTGTAATTGAAAAAAAGAAAAAGGAAAAGGATGGCTTACCTCATCCATGATGTAAAAGCAATTTAGTGGCTCTAACTACATAAATCAAAAATTTTTTAGCTGAGGGAATATCTCCTAACTTTGGGGATCACTTTTAGGTGGAGCCATTCGAATTCGAATTCAAAACTTCCTCCAAGAATAGCTATAAAAAGAGCAAGAAGGAAGAGGCAATTAGCAAGCCTTGTACGTGACCACTTCATGTCATTTTGTAGAGATTGAAGAGCTTACTCCATAGCTCTGTCACTCTACTCCCATTGTGCAAAGATTCATTGACAATGTGGTTGTAATCATATGTGAATCTATACATTTATCATCATCTACTTCTCTATTTTGTTCTCTGTTATACTCACTCAAAGTAGTAACTTCAGAAGGTCATATCTCGACTTGTACTCAACATTTTTCAGTGTTTTAATGTGCGTTCGACAGCTCTTATTGTCTACTTTCTGCATATCAATTTTCAAGGTTAATGAATTTACAGCTTTGGCGATATTTGCATTTTACTACTCACTGGTCTATCTCTGCAGAGCCCCGAGAATGGTGGGCATGTTCCAGAAATTGATGAAACTTGTTCTCAGTGCTCAGTCCATCATTTGAAGTGTTTTACCTTGTATTGGGAAGCTTGCTAAGTCTATTTGCTATGCCAAAAGGATTTTTTCTAATTCCTACCAGATTGAGAGCACTGTTCATTTTTTTCAGCAAGTGTATGTTCAAAAATAGCAAGTTTTTGGGAGCTAGTCATTTCGCAACTAGTCTGTCTTCACTTAAACTTTTGGGATACATGTTCCAAAGTACTTGGCTGATATTTTGGTGGATTTAGGAAGCTCAAAGGGTCTACTAATCAACTCTGAAGTCTCAGTTGGCTGGTGTAAAGCTGGTTGTAGCAGCACCTACTCATCTTTGGATTGCATCCACCATCTCTCTTCACAGTGGTATCAGAGCATAGTCAAGCAACATGGGAGATGGATTTCCATCAACAATTGACAAATTGGATCGAAACAACTACCCGGAATGGTCTCTAAGGATGGAGGCTTACCTTCAAGGGAGGAATCTATTTGGATTCATATCCGGAGATGAAGCAATGCCAACCATGAGGAACAAAGGGCAACCATCACATGAAGAAGTGGAAGGACTTTCAAATTGGTGTTCGAAGGATGCACTTGCAAGGTCCTATATTCTAAACTCAATCTCAGATTTTCTTTTACCTCATATCAAGGGATGCAAGACATCAAGAGAGACCTGGAATGCACTTGCTTCTTTCTTCTCTTCCAACACTCGAGCAAGGAAGAACCAATTGTGGATGGAGTTCACAACAATGAAGAAAAGCCCGAAGAAAAATGTGATTGATTATGTCACAAAGATGAAGGAGATTTTTGACCAACTTGGAAGCATTGGAGAGGTAATTGAAGAGGAGCAAATCATTAGACAAATCATAAATGGAATCAAAGCAGACGACAAGTGGGAGTCATTCACAACATCCATGGATTTACACATGGATATGCATGTACCCGACCTCAACACACTCATGGGCCAACTCTTCACTCATGAAGCAAAGATTAGCAAAGGTGGTGAGTCCTCAAGAGGTAATCAAACTTCTACCTTATATTCTGATAAAGCTAAGGTCAAGGACAAGTCAAAGAATAGGAAGAATGAAGATGAAGGTAGCTCTTTCCAAGCAAACTTTGTAGGTAGAGGAAGAGCTAGAGGAAGAGGCAGAGGTGAAAAGCAAGGCAGGGCGAGATTCCAATCATCTCAACCTTGCAGTATATGTGGCTTATCTAATCATACTACTGAAGAATGTTTCAGGAACCCGAGGAACTCAAGAGGAAGAGGATTCAATAGAGGTGGCTATGGATCAAATAGAGGCAGGTACAATGGAGGCTACAACAACAACTACTACAACAACAACTATCAAAGTGGCCATAGAGGAAGAAGAGACTACAATAACTATGCAGAGGACCAAAGTCAAGAAGATTCATTATTGATTATGAATCTATCAGCGAAGAAGGGTAAGGATGATGATCACATATTTACATTGATTCGGGATGCTCAAACCATGTAGCAGGAAATGTGGCTTTACTTTCTGATTTGGAAGATCCTCATAACAAGCATGAAGTGCAGACAGGAGATGACACAAGGCACTCAGTGGAGAAGATAGGTAATGTGAAGACATCAGATGGGAATATGAACCTCTTAAGCAAAGTCTTGTATGTCCCTACAATTACCAAAAATTTAATAAGTGTTGGACAGATTGTTGAAAAAGGATTGCAGGTTAGATTCAACCGATCTGCAGCATATGTTGAAGACCCAAGGCAAGGCTTTCAAAGGATTTCCAAAGGAGAAAAGACAGGAAGGCTTTTCACTTTTGAAGTGGAAGATACAAAGAACATAGCTTTGTTTAGCTATGGATCTCAAACTCTAACAGAGTTGGAGATATGGCACAAAATGCTTGCTCACATTGGTGAGAGGACACTCAAACAAATTTGCAGGGACCAAAGTGTACTTGGTTTGCCTAATATCACAAGGCAACACATGATTTATAAGTGTGAAGCTTGTCAACTCAGCAAGGCTCATAGACAACCTTTCAATAAGAAAGGATATATGTATCAAAATCCTTTGGATCTAGTGCACACGGATGTGTGGGGTCCAAGTAAGGAGCCATCTATATGAGGCTCAAGATATTATGTGTCTTTCATAAATGATTGTAGCACGTGGACCATTCTGTTTTTCATGAAGCACAAGGATGAAGTGTTTAATTGCTTTAAGAAGTATATTGCTCTTGTTGAAAACCAAACAGGTAGGACTTTGAAAAGACTCAGATCAGATGGTGGAGGAGAATACTTCTCTTCTGAATTTGATGCCTTCTTGCATGAAAGAGGCATTAAAAGGGAATTCACTACAAGGTATACACCCGAACTCAATGGTGTAGCAGAGAGGAGGAACAGAGCTATTGTCAAAGCTGCAAGGTCCATGCTCAACGAAAAGGGTTTGCCAAACTACCTATGGGCAGAGGTTGTGTCTACAGCCACATATCTCATAAATAGACTTCCATCTAAGTCACTAGATGGAACAACTCCATATGAAGTGTGGAATGGAAGAAGACCTAGTCTAGAGCATTGTAAAATCTTTGGATGCTTAGCCTATGCTCACATTCCTTCTCAAGTAAGAGGGAAATTGGATCCCAAGGCAGAGAAGTGTGTATTCATTGGTTATGATCAAAACAAAAAAGGATATAGATTGTACAATCCAACCAATAAAGGATTTTCTGTGAGTAGAGATGTAGTTTTTTATGAAAACAAATCATGGTTTGATGATGACAGGAAAGTGAAGCTGCCATATGACTTGGATGAAGATTTTCCATCACTTCAACCAAAGGAGCCAAAGCAGATTGAAGAAAGTGATTCGGAGATTGAACTAGAAGACTTGGAAAGACTAAAGCTATGGAAGAACAAAGGCAAAGCAAAGATGCAGGATTCTACATATGGACCCGAGAGCTCACATCAACCACTTAGAAGGTCTTCAAGGGAGAAGAAGAAACCAGAGAGGTTTGGTTATGATACTTCTTTGGTCACCAAGCACTCAATCTACATCGCAAAGGATTCAACAAATGAAGAACCTACCACATTCGAAGAAGCACAAAGCAAGATTGCTTGGAGAGATGCAATGGATGAAGAAATGGAAGCCTTGAAGGAGAATGACACTTGGGAGCCATGGAAGTATAAATAGACACAAAGCAAGGTTAGTTGCTAAAGGGTTTGCTCAAACCCATGGTATTGATTATGAGGAGACTTTCTCTCCTGTTGCAAAAAATGCCTACAATTAGGGTTCTCATTAGTCTTGCTGCATCTAGAAATTGGAAGCTCTATCAACTTGATGTAAAGAATGTGTTGGAAGCAGTCAGAGGCACAGACGCCACGGAAGCATGTGAAGACGAAGCAGGGAGCCAGGCGGATCAATTTTTTAAACAAATATATTTCTTATTAATTCTCCAAACATTCAACAGTGATTATTATCACTAATTGTAACATATGTATCATAAGAAAACCCCATTTTGTAATCCATAGCTCCATTTTGTGCAAGCCGAGGAGTCCTCGAGCTTGAGGAGCTTAGGTAGAATGCGCGTACCAATTTTCGTTATTTTTAGACATCGTTTACCCTTCCAAATAGCATCTAGGACCTATTTTTTAACTAGGCCGGTCACTAGATGTGAAACCGGTCAAAACTAGTCTAGAAACTATAAAAAGAGCTAGAGAGCTCATTTTTGAGGTTGGTTCATTTTGGTTAGTGTGAGCATAGAGCTAGTTTGAGCTTGTAAGAGTATTCTTGAGCAATAGAGCTAATTTTCCCACCTTCCATTGTGTCTTGCTTGTCTCTTCATCGTGTGTGTGTATGTGTGTGTGCATCTTTGTGCTTCTCACCTTCACTCTCACATCATCTCACGTTCACGATCTCCATATCACTCCTACCTCTCCCTCGGATTGACATTAAGGAGGTGAAGCTTCTTAACGTGGTTCTCACCATTGTGCTAGAGCAACACCAAATTTGGCGCCGTTGCCGGGGATCGAGTCGAGGACGAATGTGTGATGGTAAGAGTATAGCAAGAAGTGGCGTTGGAAGGTAAAAATTTCAGTTTTTGTTGTTGTTTTTACTTAGTTTTTAGTGTTTTTCACCTTCCCCATACTCCATCTTCATCATCGCATCATCATCTCCATCTCCAAAAAAATTCAGAAAATTCACCATATCCACCCATTCACCTCATTTTCCCTCATTTGTGCGTGCGAGAGAACGAGAGAGAGTTTTTGCGCTTGTATGCACTTGTGTTTTCTTGAGTTTTCTTGCAGGTACAGAGCTTCAGAGCATCAGGAAAGCTTCCAAAAGGTAAAAAATGTGCTTTCTGTCAGAGATTTCCGAGTGTGGCGGACCATCGCGATGGTCTGCAAATTTTGGTTTTTTAGGTAGGCGACCACACCACTAGATAGGCGATACTTGCGCATTCACGGAACCACAATCGCATTTCAAAAATTCGTTGTTTGGTGGACCATCGCGATTGGCTCAGCCCATCGCGATTGTGTCGCACCATCGCGATAGGCTCATGCCATCGCGACGGCTCGGCCGGACCATCGCGACGGTTCGCTTTTTCGGACCATCGCGACGGTTCACTTGAGCCATCGCGACGGTCCACTTGGACCATCGCGACGGTTCATTTGACCCCGGACCATCGCGATTGGCTTATGCCATCGCCACGACAGTGCCACGTGTCACGATAGACCATCGCGACGGTTCAACTTTTGGACCATCGCGACAGCCCAAAATCGGACCATCGCGATTGGCTCAAGCCATCGCATCGCGGACCATCGCGACGGTTCACTTCGGACCATCGCGACGGTTCGACCTCACGCCATCGCGATCGTTCACTTCGAGCCATCGCGACGGTTCGACCTCACGCCATCGCGATCGTTCACTTCGAGCCATCGCGACGGTTCGACCTCACGCCATCGCGATCGTTCATTTCGGGCCATCGCGACGGTTCGCTTTTTCGGGCCATCGCGATTGTCCAAATTCCACGCCATCGCGACGGTTCGCTCGGACCATCGCGACGGTCCCAGACCATCGCGATTGCCCACCCCCACCGCAAATTTTGGACTTCAATTTTTGACCAATTTTGAGGGTATTTTTGGAAAATTTTTGGACCATTAGACTCATAGGAGACCCCTTAGCTCATATTTGAGGGAAAATTGGATTGTCAGTTTTTACCCCCCAGGGCCTGAACGCTCATAACTTTTTCATCCGAAGTCCGTTTTTTGAGCTTAATAGCTCGTTAGAAAGCTCGTGACGAGTACTACGTGACCTCAACTGTTTTTTTCATAAAGAATACATCTATTTTTGGATAAGCTATTTTGAGGTTCACCTAGTCTGGGACTAGGAAGTCAGGGGGCACACATTGAAAATTTGAGCTTAAAAGGTGTATATACTCAAGTGTTTAATCATCTTGTGAATTGGTCTAACATTGGAATTTTCCAGGCCTAGCAAGGGCAATCCAAGGCTAGCAAGCAAGGCAGTGAAGACAGCAGAGCTTGGGAAGCACGGCTTCTTAGGCAACAGGGCATCAGAGCAACCAGAAAAGCCGACTCGAGGTTGGAAGATTACTCAACCCCCTCAGTCAATTCTTAGCTTAGGCTAAAACGTTAGCATTGTGGATTTAAGTCGATAGGAACGCCTCAAGTTCAAGATACCTAATTCTATCAAGTTTAAGACTCAAAGTAAAGGTGTGTGTGACGAAAACCTAAAGAAAAGAACCTAAGTCTGACGGAACGAGAACCCAAAACTATAACGGAAAGTCGAATTCCTGACGCATATATTAAGACAAGAATCCAAAGAAGAATTAAAAAGAATCAAGAATTAATCACAAAGAGCCATTGACGATCTAAGTGTGTAATTGAGTGAGCAAGGAAGGAAATTAATGAACCTTAGATCGGGCAAACATATAGGTAAGTCGGACCGACGAAGCCTTAGATCATCAGAGGCTAGTGTAAGAACCACTGCACGATCTTGGGCTCAACAATTGAATAATAGTTATCCCTACGAGAGCTCAGAAACTAGCGAATCAGAAATGGCATTCAGCGCAGACAGACCAGCAGGAGGATCTCATGTAGCATACCTAGAAAAACCTGAAGGACCCTATAGAACGCAGTTAGAGTTTCTCCGAACCAACCGACTAGGTGCTCGCATCTATGAGGATGGTTTGCAAAGGCAAGTGGTGCAACTGCACAACCCTGATCAACCCTTTGGATTGGAAAGACCAGTGGTGAAATTTGAGAGAGACGCTTACATAGACAAAGAAGGAACCATGTACGTCCTGAGTACGCAGCCAAACGATACTAATGAGTTTGGCACAATCCAATTAGAGACAGAAGGGAAATTTCAAGGAAAAGAACCGTTAGAAGAACCTAGAACACCGAGAGGGAAATCCGTATTAACAAGAGTAATCATCCCAGAGTGGATCCCTCAAGATAACAGGAGCACAGAGTTGTTCGTAAATAAAGAGACAGATGAAGCCTTTTGGAGGTACAGAAAGGAAAACCCCAGTGAGGTAGGCATCATCACAATCTATGAATTCAAGGACCCAGATACACCTGGAAAGGTTGTATACCTGGATGAGACTTCAGAAAGAGTCTTTGTGGTGCCTGAGCGCGCTAAAAACACCTACACTTGGAGAGGTGAATTGATATTCCCTCCATCCCGAACAAACATGAATGCAAATCAACAAGGGGCAGGAACATCCTCAGCCCATGGAAATCAAAGAGAAGGAAATCACGAGAGACCGGAAGTAAGCTTCATTCACCCCATAGGGAGAGATGGAACAACCACGAACACTAATAGGACGGATAGACAAAGAGAACATGGAATACCAGGTGGTAGAGATGATTTTCCTCTACCTAGACCACGTGAACATGCAAGAGTATTGAGACCCACACAGTTAGTAAAATCAATGAAGAATTACTTTGATGGGACAGGAGATCCCTATGACCATGTCGCAGAATTCAAGCAAGTACTACGAGCAGAACAAGTTGAAGACATGTTCACGCAGTACAATGCATTTGGACTAACGTTAAAGAATACAGCTTTAACTTGGTTCCAACCACTGCAACAAAGGCAATTTAGAGACATCCATCACTTTTTAGAGTCATTCATTACTGAATTCTCTAAAAGTGGGGTTAGACATGACACGTCTTCGTTGATTCATAGTTTTAAGCAAACCCCTCAGGAAACAGTAAGACTGGCAGGTCGTAGATTCAGACAATACGTTGAGCGATGTCCAATGCAAGAGCTACCCTCACAAGCCAAACAAGTATCACTGTTCCTAGATGGCTTGTTGAGCGCTAAACTACGCTCTTATGTGTACCTAAAAGAACCCAGAACGCTAGAGGAGTGTGTAAGAATATGTATAGACATTAAGGACAACTTAGGAGATGAATTAGAACTCTCAAAGGTCTATAAGGACTCAGATTGTTCTTCTCTAGCATCCACAAAATTGTCTAATTCGATAGAGGACCTAGCAGAAAAAGTGGCCCAAAAACTAGGAGTTTCTAGTAAACAGGTGCCCAAGCTACCGATGAACGTACGTTGTTACACTTGTGGTGGAAATCATTTGGCAAACATGTGCCCCAATGCACCTCAACCTCATGTCAACCCTAGTGGCCAATATTGTACAATTGAGAGAAGGTACACGAATCATACGGCTCAGGACTGCCCATACAATAAACAAACTGTGAGACAGAACTACCCGCAAGCATACCAGCAGCCAGGTAGGTATCAAGGCCAATACAATGCTCAGCCTTATTACTATAGGCCTCCCCAGAACTACCCATACCAGGCTCAACAGAGACCTCAACCCGTCTTAGCTCAGCAGCCACCCCCACCAGCGAATGTCATCTCAGTCAAATACGCTACTGCAGAAGAGAACCTAAGTAGGGCCTTAGTGCCTTCTTCACCCCTGATCACCGAAAGTGACCCAAACTCAAACAGTTTTGACTCTACTCATGTAACTAGTCCACCCGCTTATTACACGGAGTCACCAGAACATGTGGAGACATATCATTATGATAGTCCACCAATGGAACCTAGTTGGGAGCCAGACTATACTAATGTGATGTACGCAAACCCAAACCCACGGCCCCAATTGAGACAATAGAGACCACAGGGCCCTAGAGGACCATGCTTTAGGTGCCAAGGAGATCATTTCATTAAGGATTGTCCACATCCCCCAATAGCAAGGCAATCGCAGTACTATAGCATCCAAGGCTTTTGCGCCGATTGTGGCAAAGAACACATAATCAAAGATTGTCCTAAGAACCCAGTTAACACATCAAATGTGACATCGATCAACGTGATAGGTATTGTAAACAACGCAGATGGATCCAACCCTACATACGTGCCTATCCAAGCTATAACCAGAGCCCAGGCGCTCTTACAAAACCAACAGCTTAATCAAGAGAAAGTAGCCGAAACTAGTGAAGTTGCAGAATCGAGTAGTAAAAAGACAAAATCTTGGAAAGATTCTAGAGAAAGGATAAAGAGAAAATGGAGTAAAAAGATAAGTGAGTTGGAAGGAAGTCTAAGAGAATCTAGAGCCAAAATACAAGAATTGGCTTCACAAGAATCAAACCAAGAAATCCCAGCTCAGAAATCAGGATCAGTCTTAGCGGAACCCATATCGGAAGATCTAGACATGATGTTTCGTGCATATCAGGCTAGAATAAAAGAGGGACCTCAAGTCACGGAAATGAGTAAAAACTACCCTCGAGCTGATCTAGAAATTGAGAGAACTAAACTTTGCATGAAAATGGTGGAACTAGCACAAGCCTTGTTCGAAGCCTCTAGATATCTTAATTGGAATAACATGGCAAAACCAGAATTACACTTTCAAGGACTAATGGAGAGGCTAGAACACTTGATAGAAAGCAAAGAGAAAAAGGATCAGCCTAGGAACCCTATTGTTCCAGGGACACAGGAAAGGAATGCACCATCCCTGTCTCAAGTACCTAATACAGAAAGTCAAGATAACCTGTCTTCCATACATAGGTACTCACATGAATTTTTGAGAGAAATCCAAGAAGAGAAATGGAGAAGAGAACAAGGAACTCATCCTCCTATTCAAGAAATAGACGATTTGCAGGAACAATTTCCCCAAGACATCCCCTCTATATATGATGATGTAGAGGTGGAACAACTGAGTGAACCCACAGGATTTGAGTCTAATTCTCTACAAGAATTACCTCAGTTCACAGGGCCTTGGGAAGCTAAGTCTATTAGTATGAGAGCACCCACGATAATAGTGAGGAATGAAGAATCAGTGATCCCTAGAAATACGGAAGTGATCAAGAATACCAAAGTACAATGTAATCTCACTCTGGAGGAACTGTTAAAGGTAAAACCAGAATTGTGGAAGCACGTAGCAAATCAATTCCCTGAGCTAGCTACCACACCCTCTCAGATAGGATCACAGAAGAAGGTACCAGAGATACCCGTGGAAAAGATTGGAGACGTAAGCGAAGGAGAGGAAGGTAACACATATCTTCCAATAACCCATCAGGGCTACACCACGAAAGCCATCTTAGATTCAGGAGCCGGAGTAGCTATCACTACTACCGCCTTATGGAAACGTTGGGGTAAGCCAGCACTCAAACCCACCAGGATGAAGCTACAAATGGCCGATGGACACATAGAAAAACCGTTAGGCTTACTAGAAGGCATATCTCTCACCACTTGTGGTGTAGAATTTGAGCATACCTTTGCCATTTGCGACTTTGCGAAAAATCATGCATATGAGATGATATTGGGACGACCATTCATGCGTCAGTTACAAATTGTACAAGATTGGGGAACTAATTCTTTGTACTTGCAACATTTAGGAGTGACTACCAAAGTCAACCTTAAAGACTATTCACATAGAGATGTACCCCCAATACAATGGAATACCATCCATAAGACACCAGCAGAGACTGAATCCGTGCACTCATTAGAATCAGATCCTTCTTGGTTGCATGAGGACACCCATTTATGGATGTGTAAAGTAGCCAAACAAGAGGAAGAACGATTAGAAACCAGGACCTTAGGTGCGGAACAACATCCACGAACCCTTCAAGATCCAGCCTACGCACCTGTAGTATTCCCTGACGAGGAGTTTGAACCCCATGGTTGGGCGGAAATACTAGCAACCATGGATGTAGCCATCAATGAAGAACAATGGACACCCCACTGTGACGAGGATGGCTATGACATTTCAGTTTTTACGATAGAGCCAATCATGGGCGATGCAATTTTAGAAGAGTGCGAACCAAACACTGATGCATTTGAGGACGCAAGCGATTTTGATTTAGAATCAATTATCATGGACCCACCCTTTGCATCAGAGGAAGAATATTTCTACGAAGTAGAGACTCACACTCAGAGTCACGAGGAAATTACGAACGAGGTAAGGTTAGCCACTCAAGTGACTGATAAGAGTGAAGGCAAGAAGAGAAAGAAGAAAGAAACCATGTCGGAAAAAGAGGAATCTTTATTTGAAGTACCCGAGAATTTCAAGAAATATGAAATCGACGATAGAAGAATCATGGTACGAAGGCCTAATAGAAAAGAGAATGATGGACAAGCATATGATAACCGAGAGAAAACCAAGAAAATAATAGTTGCTATCGAAGGAGAAGAAGAAAAATGTACATACATAGGGCATGATTTGACGACAGAAGAAGAAGAAGAGCTAGTTGCCCTATTGCGCGAATATAGAGATGTTTTTGCTTGGAGTTACAAAGATTCGAAAGGAGTAGACCCAGATATATGTTCTCATAGAATCCCTATGACTCCAGATGCGAAACCGACAAAACAGAAACCTTACACGTACAATGATAATTACGCTGCGAAGATTAAAGAGGAGATAGATCGGTTGATAGAAGCAGGATTCATTTACGAAATTGAGCATACCGAATGGGTATCCCCCATTGTGGTTGTGCCCAAGAAGAATGGAAAATTGCGTGTGTGTATTAACCTTAAAAAAGTTAATGCCGCCACGATTAGAGATAGTTATCCTCTTCCTATCACGGAACACCTATTGGAAAGAGTTGCAGGCAAGGAAGTTTACAGTTTTCTTGATGGATTCTCAGGCTATAACCAAGTAGCCATTGCTCCAGAAGACCAACACAAGACGGCTTTTGCCACAGAATGGGGCATATTTGCATTTCGTGTAATGCCATTTGGCTTGACAAATGCACCCGCTACTTTCCAGCGACTCATGTGTCATGTTTTTAAGGAATTTTTACGCAAGAGCTTGGAAGTTTATGTCGATGACCTATGTGCGCATTCAAATGTAAGACAGACACATATTCCAGAGTTAAGACAAATATTTGACAAATGTCGAGAATATCAGGTTTGTTTGAACCCAGAAAAATGCGTTTTCATGGTCAGACAAGGCAAAATTCTAGGACACATTGTGTCAAAAAATGGAATCTCTACGGACGAGGAAAAGGTGAAGGTAATTGCAGAATTACCTAGACCAACTAATGTGAAAGAGGTGCAGGCATTTATGGGCCATTGCGGTTATTATAGGAGATTCATACACATGTATGCAATCATAGCCAAGCCTCTGTACTCTCTTTTAACCAATTTTGAGTGGACAGATGAATGTGAACATTCATTCAATGAACTTAAACGACGCTTGTGCTCAACACCTATATTAACCACTCCAGATTGGAGTAAGCCATTTCATGTACATGTGGATGCATCCAATTACGCCATAGGATGTGTATTAGCACAACCCACGAATGAAGGTAACATAGATCTCCCCATAGCTTACGCTAGCAGACAACTGAACGCAGCAGAGAGAAATTATACCACGACGGAACGAGAAGGATTAGGGATGATCTACGCAGTAAAGAAATTCAGGCACTACTTGTTGGCCAACAAGTTCAAGTTCTTTACGGATCATCAAGCCCTATTATATTTAGTCAACAAACCATGTAACACAGGACGACTGATACGTTGGTTTCTACTGCTCATGGAGTATGATTTTGAAGTGGTAGTTAGGAAAGGAAAGACGCATCTTAGAGCTGACCACCTCTCAAGATTAACCTCAGGAGAAGCTCCTCAAGGAGTAGCTGATGATCTACCAGATGCATACTTATTCAACCTTGAGATAGCACCAGAATGGGCTAAGCCGTTAGTCCCTATTCTGACATACGGACCCAAGAGTCCTAGGATAAAGATCAAAGAAGGAGAGATTACCAAATCTCAGAGGTACCAAATAATAGCAGGAAGCATATATAAACAAGATAATCAAAAGATTCTTGCTTGTTGTGTAGATGAATCAGAACATGCGAATTGGTTGCAATTAGCACACTTAGGTGCACTAAAGCAACATCATTCAAAACATAGAACACTACAGACTCTGCATAGATTAGGAGTATATTGGCCTTCTATGGAAGCAGATGTCTACAAGTTGTGTAAAGAATGTCAGGTGTGTTGTGAAAGACCACCAGTAGAGCATGCGACATTATATCATGTGTCTCTCACACCAGACTGGAGTGAACCATTAGTGACCTACTTGAGGACGAACACATTCCCTCAAGGAATGACCTTAGCTCGACAACGTAGTCTAGAGCAGGAAGCTCACGACTATTCACTTATTGGCGATAATCTATACAAAAGAGGACGAGATGGATATCTAAGACAATGTGTTCATGAGAGCGATTATCTTAGCATACTAGAGACTGCACACCAAGGTGTTGCAGGAGGTCATTTTGGACCAGATAGGATAATCAAAGCCATTCTCTTTGCAGGATTATGGTGGCCCACTCTTCACATGGATGCACATACCTATGTAAAGAGATGTGACGTGTGCCAAAGAACTCAGTTTCCTACTCGCAGAGATGAAATGCCATTGAAACCCATGATGGGCGGACGTGCATTTTCTAAGTGGGGTATAGACTTTGTAGGACCCATTAACCCCCCTGCAAAAGGTACACATGCAGAATACATTATTGTTGCCACAGATTATCTTACAAAATGGGTAGAGGCAAAGGCCACAAAAAAGAATGATGCTCACACTACTGCAAAATTCTTATTTGAAAATGTCTTTACAAGATATGGATTGCCTATAGAGTTAGTGAGCGATCGAGGCACTCACTTTCTAAACCAAGTCATTGAATATTTGTTACAGGATTTTATGGTGATTCACAAGAAATCTGCACCATATCATCCTCAGGCCAATGGTCAGGCTGAAAGCACTAACAAGATACTTTGTACCGTACTGACAAAACTCGTGAACAATAAACGTTCAGATTGGGACAAACAGCTACACCACGCTGTTTGGGCATATCGAGTGGCCTACAAGACCGTACTCAATGCAACTCCCTTTCAGATGGTTTTTGGTCAGAATGCAGTGCTTCCCTTGGACTTCTTGATACCGACCCTTAAGGTTGCACAAGAACATGAGTGGACCAGCCATGAATTATCAGCGAGAATAATGGACTTGGAACGATTAGGAGAAACCAGGCTGAAAGCAGCAGCAGGAATATACGCAGCGAAGAAGCGACAGAAAGCATATTTTGATGCACATGTGAAAGATAAAGGCCTAAAGGAAGGAGATTTAGTTCTAGTGTATACACTGAAACAGCACGCACGGAAGTTAGAAAAGCGAGGTTATGGACCTATGATCATTAACAGACTCTCGACGAGCGGAGCAGTACAGTTAGCCACCTTAGAAGGAGATATAATGCCTAATTACATTAGTGGCTGTAGAGTCAGGCTATATCAAGAACCTCTTACTGAGGATATGCTTAGACGACTCACGTTGGCAAAGAAGCGTAAGGAGGAAGAAAATAGAATACGAGCAGAAGCTCAGGCAGAAGCCATAGAACGCATTAAGCGCATGAAGCTAAGAAGACAAGGACTAGGGAGAGAACATTATAACCATCTGGAAACACCACCCAGATATCCCATGGCCATGTGTCAAGTAAAGTCAACCACTCATCCTAGCATAGTGGACAGGAGACCATTCCTTACAGTTAGGCTAGAGCACGGTAACCATAGCCAAGAACTCAGGGCTTTGATTGACTCAGGTGCTGCGACTAGTGCGATTAGATGGTCCCACTATAAGGCTTCAGGAATAGAAATGCGGCCAATTGAGGCATACCTCATAGGCCTAGGAGGCATGGAAACCCCTTGCATGGGTGAGGTGGACCTTCCTATCCTCATTAAGGACTTGACCATGACAGCGAAGCTATTAGTGTGCCATGATGACGACCTGATAGAACCCCTAATCCTTGGCCAAGATTGGCTATACGATCACTCAGTGGACCTAAATCTTAGACACGGCTCCTTACAGATTGGAACCTTAGAGCAGAAGCGAGTGATACCGCTCGACTTCCCTAACGGCATTCCGCTTGACGGTTGTGACCCTAGACCCTATGAAACGCATGCGACGGAAGACCGGAAGATCTTTAATCCGACCAGTCACGTTACATCTACACCAACCCACTCGGGCTTGGCTATAGACAGTTGTCAGTCAGAAGGACGACAGGAGATCTTCCCTGGGACTTCCTGCAAACTAGAAGAGACAGTTACCCAACAGCAAGGGCAGAAGGGCACAATCAGAGGTCAGGTGGGTTGCATCAGTGGCCAAATGAGCACGACACCCTACGGTGCTCATCCTTCCAAGCTTGTTGCGGACTGGCCTAGATTAAAGTTACAAAAGGCATCACTTCCTAATGGGCAGGTCACGCAAGTGTTGGAACTCCCTTCTTTTCCAAAGCAGAGTGTCCATCCGACCTCTCAACCCCAGCCACAACAGAGTCAACCACGACAAAGGAACCCAGATCGACGACAGTATCAGAAGACACGACCAGGAAGGCAGTTTAGGCCTCCCAAAGGACGCGGCACCAGACAAATATGGGTGCCTAAAGGACAGAAAGCACCGAAGGACTCCAACCAAGCCGAGATCAACAAGCAAAAGGCCGAACAGAAACAGAATCGATCTCCACCATCCCCTCGACCTTCTTCTACAGGTCCAAACATCCGACAAATGTGGATCGCCAAGAAGTACCTTACCCATAGACCCACGCCCACGCAGATTTGGGTACCCAAACCATGTATCATAGCTCAACCCATAAGCCATGTAATATATAACCCCCATAACTCATCTCATCCCTCGATACCACCAAACCCGACACCACCTTTTACCCCTCAGCAGAAACCCACCACCCATTCAAGGACTCTTAGGAAATGGATACCGAAACGTGTCCAACCGTCTTCCCCTAACCCATTGTCTAACTACCCCCCGACTAACATACAACCTTGTGCTAAATCTCTAACCTTTAAACCTGGTATAAATTCACACACCATCATCACACACCACTCGTAATCTCATCTCATCAAGAAATGTATGCATGATCTGAAACGTGTAGGTGTCTAGAGACCTGCACTAGTGCTGCAAGAAACATTGCATCCTTCACATCACAGCACTTGGCTACACGGGTTACGCATCAGTTATGGAAAGGGATTGCGGTCTCACTTTAATGGGATCATGATTAATTTCCATGCTAATGTGTTAATCTTTTGTAGCAGATCTTTCTCACTAGCGCACCAGCCACCATGCAAACTGACGAAGGAACATCAGGAGCAGGCCCCAGTGTAGCAGCAGTACCACTCAACGTGCTATGAGCAGAGTCCCACCCTACTGCTCCACCGCCGGAATTTCAGGGATTTCCAGGGCCCATGCCTATCGATAACCCCCCTATGGGCTACACCGAAAAGATACACAGGAACTCTCATTGGTTTCAGGGCCTGGCAGGACCCCTCGCGGACGCAGACTTTATATTTGAATCCTCTCTGACTTTTGATGACCGCACGTGGGGAAAGTACCAGTTTTTCTCCAGAGAATTCGAAGCCCTACAAAGCACCCAGGATTTAACTCATGTTTGGGCCAGAGCCGGCTTCACAGAATATTTCAGTGATCCTCTACCCAAACCGGATTTTTATAGGTGCTATTACTTGATCACTACCTTACTGGCATCAGAGAATAAGGACATCCCAGGAACCTTCATCTTGCCTACCCTAGTGGATGATCCACCTTACAAGAGATTTTATCTCTCTAAGGACCTAATCAGAGCAGCCATCAAGATTCATGGAACCCACACTCCCACAGACCGAGAGAGATTAATTCCAGAACCGATGAAACGTGGGGATGTCACGAAGTGGGAAGAGATTTCGGCCATTACACCTGAGTTGTCAAAGCCACTAAGAATATGCATGCAACATTTTGCATTTCCAGCTCAGGACAGATTTACCATGCCACACAAAAGAATATGGTTCGGATTATATTTGGCATGTACGGGACCTCAAACAGTTGATCTGGCAAGCTGGATCATAGACCAAATGTATCTGGCACAGCACAGATGGGAGCGTAAAAAAGTGCTTAACGGATGTTGTGCACTCACAAGAATTGTGTATATGTGTTTGGCTTATGACTTGCCCATCGAGCGTGCATTAACAGGAGAGGAATTAAAGGCATTCAAGAGCACAGCGAAGAAAGCTAGGAAGCCCAGTAGGACACGGGCAGGTAAGCGCATGCGAGGCACCATCCCTTGCCTCCAAGTGCCAGAGTCGCCATCACCACAACCCTCTCCAGAGCGACCACAGACAGAAGCTGTTCCCACTGTACAACCTATTCGCATACGATTGTCCAGACCAGTGATTACAGAGGCCACCACTAGTACCGCTGCACCCCAGGCAACTGCCACCTCAGAACCCGCCACCACAACAGCAGAAGCTCCCACCACCATTGGTGCGGAAGCGTTTTCTTTCCCGATACCACATATGGAGGCCGACCCCATAAACACGACATTCGATTTTGAGATGCCTGATGCATTCTCAAACGAATTTCAGTATTCAGAAGCACAACTGTTCTCCCAGGAATATGAACGTCCCAGCTACCCGACTACGCCGCGAGACTTGCCACAGGGACAAGCTGTGTCGGGCTCTGAAGAAGAAAGAACCGAAACAGACGACGATCAAGGCGACGATGAAGCCAGCCAGGGTTCACATGACGACCAGACAGAGGGGCAAGGCCAACAAACCGACACGCACGGCGACACCAGCACATATGAAGATGAAACTTTCGAAGCCGCAGCGTACACATTGGCCATAAAGAAATTATATCGTACCATGGAGAAAGTCTGGGCACGAAAGAGGTTAACTGAAGAGGAGAGCCAGACATTAATTGAACAGGAACTCATCTCCGGAGGATTCGAAGACGCCTATATCAGAGGGTTCAGAGAGTTAGTCAAATCAGTAGGCTCCCATGAAGCACTCAGGTTTTTACAAAGAAAGCAACTACCACAGTTTGATCCCCGCCGAGTGCGACTACTCTCAAAACCTGGGGAGTATATTCGTGTACCAACAGGAGCCCAATCTTCAGCACAAGCCAGGGAGGCACGCCTCGCCCCCGAACGTTCAGTAACCGCAGAAACCATTCTTGTAGATTCGCCACCCCGTACCACCATTGTACATACCACTACAATCCTCGAAATAACCTCCACCCCTTCGACTCCTCTTTCACCTCATCTTTCACCAACCCATCCTGTATCACCCGCACACCCACCTACTTTCCCCACATCCACACCTGTACAAAGCAATATAGCCCCAACCTTTTCCTTACCCATTCATACCACCATGCCCACACCCAACCCTCCGCATCCATATGTTAACCCCTTCACCCCTTCATCCTTCCCAGCGTTTCCCCCACCTCTAAGACCCCCATTCCCCTTCCTAACCCCACTAACCTTCTCACCAGTCTCACCTCCCCAACCTACCATAACGCCTATTTCCCCGTTTCACCAAGCCGCTCCAACCATCCCCCCTGTAAACTACTCTACGTTTGTAAATCCCGTATTCACACCTACGCAACCACCCACAATCACACCACTTTTCACAGTCACAACATTAAACACGTCCAATGGCATGGACATATCACCACCCACCTCACCACCACCCACTCCACTCACAGCACCCTCATATTTAGGCACTTCACAAGTTTCCACAATCACCACTGCATCCACAGTCCCAACCCCGCTCCCCATTCCCACTGCATCTACTACCACTGCATCCTCATTTAGCACTTCACTACTACTATCGCCCACCATAGACACCGCATTTCAACACATGTTCGCATGCATGACGCAAGTCCGCGATGAGTTTGCATCACTCGGCACCAACTATCAACAGCTGCAGAAAACGACGAACGACTTACAAACGCAGCTTAATTTGTTATCAATTGAGAACGCCTCACTGAACAGCCGATACCAAGAGTTACGAGAGGCTTATCACAAGTTAGAAATAGAAAGTGAGGAAAAAAGCAAAGAGGCCACCGCGGATTTAGATAACCTACTTAGAGCCCAGACTGTCCGCAATGCAACGCTCACTAGAAATATGGGCTTACTAAGAAGACTCTTAGCCGCAGCAAAAGAGGAGAACCAGAGACTCCAAGAGCAGAACAGAGAGAACTTGGAAGCGGCTTTAGATCATCCAGAACAGCCACTAAGTCCGAGCAGATTCAAGGCAATCCCATCCGAGTCGATGCGGATGCTGCTAGACGACCATGTCAGATTGCTCGAGGACTATGATCGTATGAACGAAGAACATCAAAAGTTAAAGGAAGATCACAAACTGCTACAACTCAGAGAACCAGCAACACAACAGGTACCAGTAGCAGCGGAATTACCAGCGCCTGTGGACCCTGCCCCTAAAGTTTTAGAGGAACTCAACGCACTCCGGGCCCAGGTAACAAATCTTGAATCTAGGATTGCCATCTATGAAGCACCACCAAGGCCAGACTCCCCACCTGAGCTACCAGCTGAGGAAGAAACCGTCACTATCCCGGTGGAGGAGACCTTCGAAGAGGCTTATGAACCGATACCCATCCCAGGCGGACGTGTCACGGCCGAAGGCCAGATGACCTACGAATTACCTACCCCCGCGTGGATGAAGACAGTAGAAGAACTCGGAACGACACACTCGGCCAGAGTAGAGGCACAGCTACATGCCATGGCCATAATTGAAGAGAAAATTTTACAATCACCATTCTTTGCTCAAATGGCCCCGCGACGATACATATCCGGGCATGAGCTTCAGTATAAACCATACTTCATGTTAATGGCAGAATATCAGTTAACCATAGAGAAAGAAACCGGCATGAAACCAACGCATGCCACTCAATTCGAGCCAGAGGACTTGCCACCAAGGGCGCAGAGAGGTGAAATCCTTCAACCAGACTGGCGCAAAGATTTACTACAAAATTATCCAGAGATGATGAGCACGTGGGTAAAAGCGCCGCTTCACTTAAAATTTAATCCGTGCTGGGGACCAGTACCACGACGCCGCTCTTGGACTGCCTTCGCTATAAAGCTACAGAACAATAAGCAGTGCCAAGACTGGTTGAACTATCCCTACCTCAAGCCACCAGTCGCGTTACCCACAGTAGGCTACATGATGGCGACGATCCGCCACTGGCTCCCTCGATTAAAACACATGGATGATATTGCCGCGCACATGACTGTCAAAATCTTTGACATGATGCAGATGGTCTTTAAAGTCTTCCGGCGCATCAAGGCTCCCCATGTTAACACCCCGGGCTTTGAGCATGGCAACTTTGATTTAGTCTATGATATGAGCACAACGCCATCGCTACGGGTGTGTTACGCCTGGCACTGCAGGATCAAATATCTACCGGCATGTTACAAGCAAACATTCGAAGAAATGTTCACCACCGGTTTTTGGGAGTACCATTCCGAAGTATTCATAAGCAGGCCCACACACTTATTGCAATTATTCGCCTGTGAACGAATGGTGTACTCCACACATTATCAGCTCCCACCACCAGACGAGCCGCAACCTATCGACTGGGAGAAACTCGAGGCTGATCTAGCCCGAGGTATTCGTGTATCAGAGCACACCCTCGCTCAAGACCTCCTACAGAATTACATCCGGCAGACCTCACAACAAGGTTCTGTCAGGGACGACAGAAGCGAGAGGGAGGGGGGTGTTGGAAGCAGTCAGAGGCACAGATGCCACGGAAGCATGTGAAGACGAAGCAGGGAGCCAGGCGGATCAATTTTTTAAACAAATATATTTCTTATTAATTCTCCAAACATTCAACAGTGATTATTATCACTAATTGTAACATATGTATCATAAGAAAACCCCATTTTGTAATCCATAGCTCCATTTTGTGCAAGCCAAGGAGTCCTCGAGCTTGAGGAGCTTAGGTAGAATGCGCGTACCAATTTTCGTTATTTTTAGACATCGTTTACCCTTCCAAATAGCATCTAGGACCTATTTTTTAACTAGGCCGGTCACTAGATGTGAAACCGGTCAAAACTAGTCTAGAAACTATAAAAAGAGCTAGAGAGCTCATTTTTGAGGTTGGTTCATTTTGGTTAGTGTGAGCATAGAGCTAGTTTGAGCTTGTAAGAGTATTCTTGAGCAATAGAGCTAATTTTCCCACCTTCCATTGTGTCTTGCTTGTCTCTTCATCGTGTGTGTGTATGTGTGTGTGCATCTTTGTGCTTCTCACCTTCACTCTCACATCATCTCACGTTCACGATCTCCATATCACTCCTACCTCTCCCTCGGATTGACATTAAGGAGGTGAAGCTTCTTAACGTGGTTCTCACCATTGTGCTAGAGCAACAGAATGCTTTCTTGAATGGATGGATTTCTGAGGAAGTGTATATGGCACAACCTCTTGGATATGAGGATGCACATCATCCTAACTATGTATGCAAACTAAAGAAAGCTTTGTATGGATTGAAGCAAGCTCCAAGAGCTTGGAATTTCAGATTGGTGACTTATTTGCAGGACCAAGGATTCAAAGCTAGCAAGGCGGATACCTCTGTTCATAAAGAGGAATGGATCTGAAGTGATCTATTTATGTGTGTATGTTGATGATATTATTATCACAGCCAATGATCTTGAAGGAATCAAACAGGTAAAGAGTCAAATGAAGGAGGAGTTCAAAATAAGTGACTTGAGACCACTCACTTATTTTCTTGGATTGGAGTTGATCTACACAGATTCAGGTATATACATCACACAAAGGAAGTATGTCCATGACATGGTCGTCAAGTTCAAGATGGAAAATACCAAGTGTGCAGGTACACCTATGGAGCAAAATCATAAGCTTAGTGCTTACGAAGGAGAGCCAATTGAAGACATCACAAGCTATCAAAGCTTGGTTGGAAGTTTGAATTATGCAACTCTCACAAGGGTGGACATATGCTATAGTGTTAGCATATTGAGTCAGTTTATGCATAAGCCGAGAAGACCACATATGGAAGCGGCCAAGAGATTCCTCAAGTACCTAAAGGGGACCATGAATGAAGTTTTCTTCTATTCATATACTTCATATATTGAGCTAAAGGTCTACTCAGATGCAGATTGGGCCGGATCTAGAGATGATAGAAGAAGCACATCCGGGTATATATCATTTGCAGGTTCAAAAATCATTTCTTGGTCATCGAAGAAGCAATCAACCGTGGCATTATCTTCTACTGAAGCCGAATATAGAGGTTTGGCTAATGCAACTCCAGAAATCATGTGGTTAAAGTCTTTGTACACAGATCTTGGACTTCATTCTTCAACACTTCACATTTTTGGTAACAACACAAGCTCACTACATCTAGTAGCCAATCCGGTATACCATGCTAGAACCAAGCATATTGAAGTTCACTACCATTATGTAAGGGAGAAGCTAATGAGCAAGGATATTCAACTATCCTATGTCTCTGCAGATATGCAATGTGCAGACATGTTGACTAAAGCTCTTGATGGTACAAAGTTAAGTAGATTCAAGTTGATGATTGGCTTGCAGGAAATCAAGGACAATTGAAGACTTATTTGGAGGCCAAGCATGTTAGGCTTGAGGGGGAGTTGTTGGTGCATTTTACCCAAGCCTACATGCTTGATATGCTTGATATTATGATCATTTGTAAGTCACATGTGTAGTCATGTGAACGCCTCTTGTAAAAGAGTTCATTTTTATCTCTTGTAATTGAAAAAAAGAAAAAGGAAAAGGATGGCTTACCTCATCCATGATGTAAAAGAAATTTCGTGGCTCTAACTACCTAAATCACGAATTTTTGAGCTGAGTGAATATCTCCTAACTTTGGGGATCACTTTTAGGTGGAGCCATTCGAATTCGAATTCAAAACTCCCTCCAAGAATAGCTATAAAAAGAGCAAGAAGGAAGAGGCAATTAGCAAGCCTTGTACGTGACCACTTCATGTCATTTTGTAGAGATTGAAGAGCTTACTCCATAGCTCTATCATTCTACTCCCATTGTGCAAAGATTCATTGCCAATGTGGTTGTAATCATATGTGAATCTATACATTTATCATCATCTACTTCTCTGTTTTGTTCTCTGTTATACTCACTCTGAGCAGTAACTTCAGAAGGTCATATCTCGCGTTGTACTCCACATTTTTCAGTGTTTTAATGTGCGTTGGATAGCTCTTACTGTCTAGTTTCTGCATATCAAGTTTCAAGGTCATTGGATTTACACTTTTTGAGGTATCTGCATTTTACTGCTCACTGGTCTATCTCTGTAGAGCCCCGAGAATGGTGGGCATGTTCCAGAAATTGATGAAACTTGTTCTCAGTGCTCAATCCATCAATTGAAGTGTTTTAACTTGGATTGGGAAGCTTGCTAAGTCTATTTGCTATGCCCAAAAGGAGGTTTTCTAATTCCTACCAGATTGAGAGCACTGTTCATTTTTTCCAGCAGGTGTATGTCCAAAAATAGCAAGTTTTTGGGAGCTAGTCATTTCGCAACTAGTTTGTCTTCACTTAAACTTTTGGGATACATGTTCCAAAGTACTTGGTTGATATTTTGGTGGATTTAGGAAGCTCAAAGGGTCTACTAATCAACTCTGAAGTCTCAGTTGGCTGGTGTAAAACTGATTGTAGCAGCACCTACTCATCTTTGGATTGCATCCACCATCTCTCTTCACAATCATTTATTTTTCTCTTGGAGGGTACACATAAAAGATATTCTAGAAAATAATAAATAGTGCCCAAAAAGCTTCAATCTATGTGTTTGAACGGTTTTTCATGCTCCTACTATTGTACTATGATAACAATATTCAGCATTTAATATTCTTTGATCAATGCCCACACTCATCCTGAATTCCACAAAGGCATCTATCATGCATGATAGAAAGCAAGGAGGGATGAGTGTTGGAGAAAGCTCAAAATTCAACCTAGCAATCACCAACCAAAGCACTCAAAGCTCAATCAAAAGGACGAAGAAAGTAGAAAATGGAAAGCATAGGCATGGAAGTAGAGGAAAAAATAGTTCAATAATATTTCCCATCTAAAATCCTTTCTCAAATTAGGTTTTTCTCTAGTTTCTACCCAAAATACATGTAAAAAAGGCCTATTTTTGGCATAAATTCCTATTTTTTCAATAATCAATCCACATTGAAAAAGTCGAATAGTACTTGAGCTTCATGGGAATTTCTCGAATAGAAACACTAAATTTCCTATTTTTTTAACATATTTAGCCTCCAAATAACTTCTAGATACTATTTTTAAAGTTAGGATGGACACTAGAACGTCAATAGAGCTCTTCTAAAAACTATAAAAGTGTAAGACCTCTCATTTGTAAAACATATCTTGTTGAGCCTAGAACTTGTATGAGCTTTGTATTCTTAACTTGAGCAATACAAGAGTTTCTTGGAGCACATCACCTCTTGCCTACTCGTGAGTTTGTGTGCATGCATGTATGTATGTGCCTATGTGTGTTCTTGTCTCTCTCTTGTTATAGAAGCATGTACTTCCATCTTTTAACATACATTCTTCATACCACCGATTGGTTAATTAAGGGGTTTCGACATTTCTTTATTGTGTCTATAGTAGGCTATGAGGAGGTGGGTTTACATAATCTTGTAGAAGTACTTTTACGTTGTATATGAATCAAAATAGTTGAAGTTATAATTCATTGGGAAGCATATCTAATATGATATTTTGGTCCAAGTCTTGTTTTAAATTATTCTCCTTTGAGTGATGTAAATTCTAGAATTTGTGTAGAATAACTCAAGTCCAGGAAAGTACTTAAGAAACCCTAGGTCACTGATTTTGAACTCCTCCATCGTTTGGTTCTTGATTTGTTTGATGCCATTGGCATCACTACCTATCAAGATGATGTCATCAACATATACACATAAGTATATCATTTCTGAGTTACTCTTGACAAACAGAGAAGAATCTGCCTTGCTCATCATGAATCCTTGATCTTGAAGGTAGGTTGTTAACCTATGGTTCCATGCCCTAGGTGCCTGCTTCAAACCATAAAGAGATTTGTTCAATTTGCACACATAATTTACCTTGCTTGGGTCTTCATAGCTAGGAGGTTGAGCCATGTAAACCTCCTCTAAAATCCAACCATTGAGAAAGGCATTTTTCACATCTAGCTAATACATATTCCAATTTCTAGATGCAGCTACACTTACCAATACTCTGATGGTTGGCATCTTAGCCATAGGTGAAAATGTCTCTTCATAATAAAATCAGGTTTGTGCAAAATCCTTAGCCACAAGTCTAGATTTATACCTGTTTATGGATCCATCTGAGTTCCTTTTGATTTTGTAAATCCATCTACAACCAATTACCTTCATTGATGCTTTCTTGGGTACTAGTTCCCAAGTGTCATTCTCTTGGAGTGCTTCTATTTCTTCATCCATACCTTCCTTCCATTCTGTTTTGGTACTTGCTTCTTCATATGAGGAAGGTTCTTCAAGTGATAAATCTTTAGCAAGATAAATGGAATGCTTAGTAACTAATGAAGTATCATACCCATATCTGATTGGCTCCTTACTCTCTCTTTGTTATCTCCTTAGAGCTTGGTTGGATGATTCAGGTATAGTACAAACAAAGGTGATTTAAATCTCAAGTAGGCACACTCAGCCTACTTTTTCATGGGGCCTAAAAAAAGGGTGACCCCACCTCCTATAAGTGCATGATAAAATGGGGAAACCTTCATCAAGTAGGGCAACTAATATAAGGTGACCAACCTCTAATATGTGCATGATAAATTGGGGCGACCTTCATCAAGTGAGATGACCAACACAAAGTGAATTACCTCCTAGCTTAGCATGGTAAATTAAGGTGATATACCCATGTGTTTATAGCAAAACATGGTGCACCGAAATGTAGGGCAACCACACCTCCCACTCTTTTCATAGCTCCTAAAGAAGGGCAACCTCGTCTTATCAAATAGGGCGACCTCTAAAATTAGGCACCTCTCATCTTTGCACAATGTAAATGGGGCAACCTCCATAACCTCCCCTTTTTCTCATGTCATAAGGCTACCTCACCAATAGGGTGACCCCACCACCCATATTTGCATCAAAATCTAGGAAATCCCCTAGACGATGGGTGACTCCATGGTAAATGGGAGACTCCAAATTGTATAGCACAGAAAAAGAAAATAAAGGTGACTCCAAGGGACTAAGTTTGGGCATGCGTTTTCCACAATGTCATGGTAAAAATATAGCTTTTTCATGATTGAAAAAAGTAGGTAAATATGACAAGAACTGTAGTTGGAGCAATTGCAAAGTCTTGCAGGTGTCAAGGATAGTCAAGAGAAGGTCTGAAAGTAGGTTGGTGACCTACCAAGAGTAATTTCTCTCTACAAGTAGCCATGTTGTTTCATGCCACCAGTCACATCATTTTTGGGCATGGAATCCATATCAAAAGTTAATTTTGGGTCTCTTCAATGATCATTGGCAATTCCTAGAGCCAGGCATTTTGGCCTCCTAGTGACTATATAAGCAGTTGTTGGGCACTCATTTGGGGACTCATATATATAGATGTTTGCATATACAAATGCAGTAGACGACTTGTTTTAACTTTCTATTGTATCTCTATGGGGGATATGTACCTGTGTAGTAGATAGCCCATCTATGTGTATTTTGGAGTTTTTGGCTAGTTGTTGGCCTAGTTGTGCAATGTAACATGAAGCTTCAAAAAAGTGTGTAGTTGCATTTAAATGCTTAGTGTTGTTTTCTAAGGGCATATTGGTCTACTTCTGTAATGCTCGTTGAGCTATTTTTCAAGCTGATTGCTAACTTCTTGTGTTGTTAGAGGAAAGAGAGGTCTCTTAATAAGAGGAGTAGCAGCTAACCTTAAGGACAGGTGAGTAACAATAGGGAGATAGTGTGGATCATTCGTGTTGTGTGTCTTGTCATGCATGTTCGTACTCTCTAACTCTTTGTGATGTATCGATACAATTTTTAGTCATTAAAACCTTGTGAATTCCTCATTCTTGTACTCTCATTTCTGAAGTGTCACACAGTGATGTTACTAGGCATACTGTCTTAAGGAGAGCCCCTTGAGTAGAAGGTGTCTTGGGAGGCACATCTACTACTCTTCTTAAAAGAGTTCGCGAGTCTCACTTCTATAGTTTGGCATGCTTGGTGGGACCCTTGCCTCCTCTGTGAGGCATCTATTCAAAGTAATAATTCATCGTCTTTCTATTTTTCTTTGATTTTTTGAGCCTTTCTATGCTCCAATGCAAACTTGGGTGAGTGGGTACATGATGCATACCCGAGTAGCTAAGGAGCCTCTTTGTCTACACAAGAGTCCCACAAAGAATCATGACTGAAAATTTTCATCTCATAATTCTTCTCAATGACCAATCACCCTATACCATTAACACTTTCCATTGACCTTTCTCAAGATTTAGACCCGTCACCTCCTTCTAAAGAGAGGTATAGGAGAGCACTTGACTCCACCTCTGACACCTCCAAAGATACTCAAGCACCAACAGAGGAACTTGCAAATTTGCTATCCAAATTGAAAATCAAATTTCCTAATTTGAAGGGATTAGTGGACGAGCATGTCAATGATCATGTAAGAAGATTCATCTCATGTTCAGGATCAGGATTACAAAACCATGAAGTTGCCATGTTAGCCATGTTTCCATCTACTCTTGACGGACTCATAGAAAAGTGTACAATCAACATGCAAATGGAAACCTTGCCACTTGGGAAGCTTTGAAGTCCAGTTTTTGCTAGATGTTTTGTCCTAGAAACTCCTCGGAACAATCTTTGGACCAACTGGAAAATTTAAAGCTCCAACTAGGTGAATCTTTTGATGAACTCTATATGCATACTAAAGCTGTTATTTCTTGCTTGGCGCATGCTCCTGGTGACTTCTTGGTGAAGAAATCGATTGAGAAGGTCCTCCCAAGGTCTTCTCAACAAAATCTTTGAGATTCGCTAGGGTTAGATATTATGTTGGAGGCCTTCATTGCAATCACCTCATGCATATAAGAGGCAAGAGTACACTTTGAAGGCAGTAGTCTACCAAACTATACCACCTTCCCAAACTCGATTGAGCGGATTAGGGAGTTGACTACTTGACAAAGTTTCAACTTGACAAAAGAAGCACCATTCAATGTGACATTGGTAGACCAACACCACGTTACACCATTAGAAATCATTGAAAAGGTACTTATGCCAGTACAAGGCTACCAATTTTGTTGGATTTTGTTGTCATTGCATTACCCTAGGAAACCTCTTTTCCTTTGCCCTTGGAAAGACCATGGTTGAGGCAAGCGTGGGCATTACAAGGTTGGGGAAGACCATGTTATGGATCTCCACTAAGACCAATACCAAATTGCAAATACATTTGAAAGAAGGGTGCAACAACACTAAAGCATCTCAATATATGATGGATATTGAGGTAATGCCTTCCTTGACACTTGAAAAAGATAGTCTATTTAATTGGATGATGGATAGCCTAGAGTGTTGCACTATGGAAATTTGAGAAATAAATGAAGAATTAGCCCAAGATGGACCCTATCTAAATTTTGCGCACAAAAGTGAATTTTTAGCAAACGAAGCGCAATTATGCACATTCAATAGGGAAGAAGGTAAATTAGATTATTGCAGGAGAACAAGTACAGAAGATAAAATGGACAAACCTCTAGCCAAGTTTGGGTGCCTCCTTCAAGGTGGCCCAACTCGGCCACAACTCATAGGTAGCCAAAATGGCAAAATTGGCTACCTATTTTTAGATAAACAACCTAAAATTGGGCGACTACTTTTGGATGAGGCTCTTGAAACTAGGTGTCTACTTTTGGAAGAATCATTAAAAAATGGGCATGTAGCTTTGGTTAGACCACCTGAAAGTGGGTACCTACCTGATACCTGGCAACACGTTAGATAGGTAACTTTTTTGCAAACACCTCCCAGAGGCAGGCGCCTCCATTTGGGTGACTTTATCAAAGTTGCAAAAATTCCTCAAAGGGAATCGCTACATTGTTGTGCCAAGAAAAACCATGTAATCAAGCCGAATCAGGTAGTTTTATGGATATACGTCCAAAAGATGTAGAATATAGGTAGGGACCTCAAGCCACATATTATGACTCAATAGTACCACAAGATTCCCTATTTTCAAAAATTTCGTCTTGCTAGACCAAGGAGCCAATTATGGAGCAGAAGATAAGTACTACCCTTGCTCCTACTATTCATGATTTGTATGAAGATTGTAAAACAGAGGCATTCAAAAATAACAGGAACCTTGAAGGTGATCAAAACCTTCAAATAATCAATACACGAAAGAAAATGACTATGGTACTACATCAATATACCCCTAGGATAAGGTCAATTTTGTCCTACAAGAAAGAAAAAACATCAAAGAAATCAAACATGAATTCAATTTCTATAGAATATCATTGGTGGACAAAGCCTCAATTGCATGATATGTGTACTAATGTTGTGAGAAAGCCAAAGCCAAAGGTAGAAGCGACTATGCTTAGAGATATCTAAACATATTGAGCTAAACATGAGGGCACTATAGCTCTCTGGGAATGCAAGAAGGAGGCCATGGGAAGTGTAACAACCTAAGATCATAAGGATCACCACAAGTTAGAGACATTACTCGCCTCCCAACCTTATGCCTCTATATATAGCTTCTCAAACCAATGAGGACAACAAATGTGACTAGATTCACAAATGCATGTGCAATCTTCACAATTCCTCTAATATCCTCCACTAGAGTCTACTAGAGGTTGGTGTGATCTTGGTGAGTACTTTAGTACCTTCCACTAGAGTCCACTAGTGGTGGATGCACTCACCACTCAAGCTAATTCTCTCTAGAATCAAGTTAACTCATGTTAACTTGAGTTAGAAGGCTCTACAGCTTTTTCGACAAAACTCTCTCCCCATGCTCCAAATCGGGGTTGAACCCAAAACCTCCTCCTTCCCAACCTTGAGACCTAACCATTAGGCTAAGTGGATTACTTGTTTTAGAGAGCACATGAGCATCCTTAAGTGTAGTCTCAAGATCTTTGGCCATTTACACGAGTGAACAAATGGTGTATGATTTCAGGTACCTCTAAATTGATGAGACACTCTAATCATAGACTTACTTTATTACTTTCTTTTCCCTTGGAAAAGATATTTATCCTCAAACATAAAGCTATATATATATATATATATATATATATATATATATATATATATATATATATATATATATATATATATATATATATATATATATATATATATATATATATATATATAGGAGGCATAACCCCAAGCCTCATGTTATAACCTACAAGAACATGTTTTGTCTATGTGGTGAGATCCATGTCCAAATGATTCAAAACACCATCTAGCTTTGCACTTGATAAAAGTAGGGAATGACTAAAAAGGGTGGATTAAAAAACATCCTTGGTCAATTCATCGTATTCACCTTGTGCTATTTGGGCACTAACATGTGAAATGAGTGTATTCAAATTACTAGTCGATTTCTCATCATCATTGGTGTATGGATTGAGTAATGGAAGTGGGATTTGTATCCCTACCAAGATTTTGAAAACTCTTGATTCAATTGAATTTGATTTGCAAGTCAAACTAGAAGCCTAGTTGACTCCAACATCTAGCTTACATGTTTGTACTTTGGTTCACTCCAAACCAGTTTTACTTGATTTATTATGCAACTAGAGGACTACCTTGTCCTTTTGGGCTTTGCAGAATCCTATGTAGAATGTAGAAGGAAGTTTTCCATTTACTTTTGGTCAACATTACTTTAAATTTATCAAGTATTTCTAAATCAAAAACACTTTATCTTTAATTATTTCATAATCCAAATAAGAACATGCTTTGGCCTTTTTGAATTATAAACGAAGGTCTTAGACGTTAATTACTTCTCAATGTTCTTAATTGTAAAACACTTTACCTTGAACTGTCTTCTATGATCATACTTTTATCCTCCTTGAAATTAAACTTCTCCTTTGAAGTTTTAATTCCGTTACGGATCCAATCTTACTTAAAGATTCATTCTAGGCCTAAAAGATACTGATCATCCCATAGTGCAATGTCCCATACCATCTTTTCCTCATTAATATGAGTATAGAATCGGGTGTCCCATACCACCCTATTTTGATACTTATCCTAAAGTCCAAACATATCTTTATAGAGTACCTTCTCACTTAAATTCTTTTAAAGAGTTTGAAGTTTGAGGAATTACCTTTGACTTGATTTTCTAGGTTTTGATTCCTCCACGCAACAATTGAAAGACTTGGAAGAAGAAAAGAAGCCCCAAGTTAACATTTCGAGGGTGAAGCCTACTTCAAGTGAAGTAAGGGTAACAAATGAACCATTCACTGTATATACCACTGTTTCATTTCTATACTACAGTCATTTTTTCGGAATAACGAATCCTTTACTACAAAAAATAAAAGGGAAGCTTGCACCGGGATGGTGCAAAGTTTTGATGCAAGGACCTGCAAATGCAACATTGAGGATAAGCTAAGGTACAGATGATTATTTTTTATGTCTTGCATTGCAATGGAAGTTTCTCAATTTCCCTTCTCAATGTCCAAAGGTTTTCACCCCACTTTTTTTTGCTCCTCAATTTCACTCACCCAAGTTTTTATCATAAGCCAAGTTTAGTAGCCTAATGTTTAGAAAATCAAGTTGCCTCCCTCACCATAAATTAATCAGCTTTCTTTGCAAATAGCCCAAAATAATGGCGCCCAAATTTGCATAAGATCACTCACCTAGTTTGCAAGAAGAAGCCCAAGTTTGGCCTTATTTTCCTGTCCTCACTCTCCTACTTTGTAAGAAGAACAATGATCCACTATCCCTATTTCTTTCTCTTTGCAAGAAGTCCAAACGAAGGCGATTTAAATCTCAAGTAGGCACACTCACATACTTATGCGTGGAGCCCAAAACAAGGGCAACCCCACCTCCTATATGTTCATGAAAAATGGGGCGACCTTCATTAAGTGGGGTGACCAATATAAGGTGACTTACCTCCTATATGTGCATGATAGAGTGGGGCTACCTTCATCAAGTAGGCGACAAATAGAAGGCGACTTACATCCTTAGCATGATAAATTAGGGTGACCCACACACGTGTGTACACCAAAACATGGAGTGCGGTAATGTAGGGTGAACCCACCTCCCACTCTTGTCATTGCTCCTAAATAAGGGCAACCTCTAAAATTAGGTGCCTCGCATCTTTGCATGACATAAATGGGGTGTCCTCCATAAACAAAGGCAACCTCCCCTTTTTCTCATGGCATAAGGCTACCTCACCAATAGGGCACCCCACTACCCATATTTGCCTCAAAATATAGGAAAACCCCAAAAAGAATCCAAGGCCAACTCCAAATTTTATAGCACATATAAAAAATAAAGGCAACTCCATGGGACCAAGTCTTGATGTGCCTTTGCTGCGATATTTTTGTGGTAAAAATAAGGCTTTTTCATGATTGATAGAAGTAGGTAAATATGATAGGAAGTGTAATCCAAGCCATCATAAAGTCTTATGGGTATCAAAAACAATTAAGAAAAGCTCCAAAAGGAGTTCAATGACCTGCCAAGAGCAATTTCTCTCTACACGTAGTTGCCTCATGTCAAGCCACTAGTCATGCCATTTTGGGGTGCACAGTCCATATCAAAAGTTAATTTTGTCTCTCTTCAAGGATCATTGGGAATCCGCATAGAAACTCATCTTGGCCACTTGGTGTCCATAAAAAGTCGTTGGGCACTCATTTGGGGACTCATATATATAGATGTTTGCAAATATAGATGTGATAGCCCATCTCTCTATGTGGGATACGAACTTGTGGTGGATAGCCCATCTATGTATTTTGTGTCGGAATTCGAGGTCTACGAAAGCATGCAAAAAGCATAAGGAAGAAGAAGAAGCTTGGAGCACAACACACAATACTGAATGTATTACCAATAGAATGTACAAATATAAATAACCTGTTAGGGAAATAGGCATATATACAAGACAGGGGGAAAAACCTCCGAAAGAGGCAAAAAAGTGTCCTAGTCCTCGTGTGTTCACACACATCATACCTCAATATATCAACAAATCCCCCTAGGAGTTATGTGGTGAACAAGGAGTTGGCACTCATGTATAAGGAAGTGTCAAGCTATCTGAACTCAATCCACAAAAGGAAGTAAGCCCAAAGCTTTGCAAAAAGCTTCAAACTTCTCCCTGGGCAGAGCCTTCATGAAAAGGTATGCAATGTTCTCCTGTGTGGGATAATATGCCAAGCTGATCTCTCCATCAGAGAACCTCTCCCTAACATAATGATATTGCATCTCAATCTTCGTAGTGCAAGCATGGAACACAGGGTTCCTCGCAACTGTCAATGCGCTCTGACTATTAGTGAAGATGGTGGTTGGAGAAGACTAACCAACACCCAAATAAGCCATAAGGCATCTGAGCCACACACACTCTACAGTCGTTGTAAAAGCTGCCCTATACTCAACCTCACAACTGGAAGTGGCCACAGTAGGTAGTTTCTTTCTCAACCAAGATATACATGAACTATAAAGCATGAAGCAAAATCCACTAGTGGACACACGAGTGTCATAGCAACTAGCCCCATAGTCAAAAAAAGCATTCAAATCTGGCGGTAGTGATTATCCCTTGGGATAAAACAATCCAACTAGCTAGGTAGCACTCAAGTAGCGAAGGATGTGCTCAATCACGTGTGAATTTTTGACACCTAGGCAATGCATAAACCTGCTCATCTATGAGACAACAAACTAAATATCTGGTCAAGTAATGCATAAGTAAATCAAGCATCCAACAGCCTACTGATAGAGAACAACATCAAATGCATCTCCACCATCATGAAGACTCAAGCATAAACCTATCTCCATAGGAGTGGCAATAGGTTTACAATCTTCAAGGCCAAAACATTGTAATAATGTGTCAATATATTTTGTTTGACACAAAGCTATTCTGCCATCAACTTGCATAAATTGAATGCCTAAATGTGCAACTGCCCAAAATCAGACATCCCAAATGAGGCCTGCAAATCAGCCTTGAAATTAGCAATATGCTTCTCATGAGGACCAATGAGCAGCATGTCATCAACATGCACAACAATGATCAGAAGCACATCATTAGCACGCTTAATATATAAGGTGCTTTCAGTTGGACTGTTCTCAAAATCATGTGCAATCAGATAGGCATGTATCTTTCCGTACCAAGCACGTGGTGCTTCCTTTAAACCATATAATGCCTTCTTTAACCTCCACACTTGGTTTTCATGCCCTTTCTACACAAAGCCACACGGTTGAAAAACATACACTTCTTCATACAAATCGCCATTCAAAAATGGAGATTTCATGTCCAACTAATGTACATTCCAACCACAATTAGCTACAAGTGCACAAATGCTATGAACAGTAGTCATTCGGCAAGTAGGAGCAAAGGTCTCATCAAAGTCAATGCCTCTTTCATAAGCATAACCCTTTGCAACAAGCCAGCCTTATACCTGTCAACTATTCCATCATGCTTACGCTTAAGCATATACACCCACTTAGTGCCAATGGCCTTCTTGCTAAGGGGAAAGTCACATAAAGACCAAGTACCATTTTTCATTATAGCATCATATTCAGATTCCACAAAAACCATCCCATTTTCTGAATTTTTTGCTTCATCAAACCAAATAGGCTCATTCTCATCACAGAGACTAGAGGCAGCCATAGCATAGCAATTTGTTGCAAAAGAGCCACTATGAGAGCTTAAACGAGTATGATAAGATAGAGGTGCATCTTTGTTGTGACCAAGGTCTAGACCAACCATTTTGGCATAGCTTTTGCCTCCTCAATATCAGCTCTCTCATCAACAAGTGCATCATGTAATTCTGCATTAGAAATGAAATGATCTACATCATCACATGAGACCTCTAAAGGCTGAGAAGTTGCCTCATTAAGACCAGCACTAGGCCATCCACTTGTAAAAAGAGGCAGCAAAGTACCATACATGTCTTTCGAGCTAACAAATGTCTCTTTCGTACATGAAAGTAGTGGTTGAATAGCATCTTCCACAAAAACAACATCACGGCTAACCAAAATGTCTTTAGTATGTGGATGATACAAATGATAGCCTTTACTTTTAGAACTGTACCCAAAAAAATTACATTTCACTACTTTATCATCCAATTTCTTGCAATGTTGTCCAGGCATTAGCGCATATGTTAGATAACCAAAAACACTTAGGTGAGCAACAGATGGCGTTCAGCCATGCCAAGCCTCATATGGAGTGATATATTGCAATGGTTTAGTGGGACACTTGTTAAGTACATATGTTGCACACATGAGAGCCTCAAGCCTGAAACTATGTGGTAAAGCCTAACTCTGGACCATACACCTTGCCATCTCCATGAGTCACCTATTCTTTGGTTCAACAACTCCATTCTATTGAGGTGTATACAACACTGTACATTGGTGTTTTATCCCATGTTCAACCAAAAATGCATTAAAATTAGAAGACATATATTCCCCCCCTCAGTCAAAATGGAGGGTGCCCATTTTACGTGCTAACAGGTTTTCAACCAAAACCAAAAATTGTTTGAAGCACATAAACACTTCAGACTTTGCCTTCAATGGATATACCCATGCATGACTAGAAAAATCATTGATGAAAGTCATGAAGTAAAGATAGTTTGCAAAGGAGGGTGTTTGCATAGGACCACAGACATCACCATGAAAAAGCTGCAATTTTTTAATAGCTCAAACTGAACCATCTTTTGGGAATGAGGAACACTACATTTTGCCCAAAATATAGCCTTCACGTACATGTTTAACAGGTGCCTCAAGTTTGGGCAGAGAGGACACCGTTTCAAATTTTTTAAGCCATAACAAACTAGCGAAATTCAGATGACCAAAGTATGCATGCCAAAGCTTTGCATCTGACATAGCCTGAGAATCATGTATTGAACATGTTGACTCATTCACAGATCTTTCATAGCCTATGAGCTTATACAGACCACGACATAAAATGCCAAAAGCAATAATGATGTCACCATTCAATAGATCAAGAATTGAACATCTGTCATCAACAAATTTCACAACCAAGCCAATCTTGGCTAATGCAAAAATTGATAATAGATTTTTCTTGATCCCAAGCACAAATAAAGCATCCAACAATGTAAAAGAACTACCATCAACAGTATTCAGAATGATATTATCAACTCCCATGATAGGATAAGAGGATTTTTTGGCACATGTGATAGTATTCCCTATAGGGGCAGGCTTGAGTGAAGTGAAGAAACTATGTTGCGAGGTAATATGTTTGGTTGCCCCCACTATCAAAGTACTGAACATCTGAGTCTACTACAGACTGGAGGCTCAATTGAAGTTTTTGAATTCTTTTCTTAGCAACAAGCATGTGCTTATGATTTTGGATTCACCAATAGGAAATCACATCAAAACCAAAGTGATTAAAGATTTTGCAGGCAACTTAGAAGATATTATTAGTCCTAGTGAGGTACGGATGGTATGTGATGAAGCAAGTGTTAGTACTAGAGCATACACTGCATTGTACAATCATTTGAAGCAGGCTCTACAAAACAAAGGTATTTTCCAGAGCATTTTTCCATGCCCTTACAAGGTATCTCTGAAGAAGAAGATGACCAATGAGGATGTAGCCAATACTCTTGGCAATTACCTGCATATAGAAGATGTTATGCCTACATCCATTTATCATTCATCTATAGGAAAGAAAGAGTTGAAAAACACATCTAGAAAGGGATTCATCTACACAAAGTACAACAACATATTTGTCAATTTGGAGAGGCTTCAAAAGGAAATGGTTTAATTTTACAAATCCACACTTCAAGGTATATCCATTGTTTTGATAATGACATTCATAGTATTTTTAATAATATAATGTTTGTTATTTGATGTAGATTTTGGCTCCAAACTCAATTTTGTATTGAAGCTAAATGAATGTCAAATCATAAAGGGATGCTGTATGGAGAGACTTAGTGTGACACTCATGAACGAAGCTATGGCCCATGCTATTATTGATGATAGTGAAGAATCTACCCATCACTTTACATATAGTTTCCAATCCGAGAAAGATATATGGTGGTTAGGTGCTATTGAAGTACCTAAAGAATCCAATGATGTTCTTACATGGATTTTCAGTAGGACCCCATGGATCACAGAGGTGATAACTTCTCAAATTCATGGTGCCAAAATCACTATAGAAAGCCTTGGTGATTTTGAAGTAGAGTGGCACTTAGGTGGAGACTTAAAGACTATCAAATGCATGTTAGGGTGCAAACAAGGTGCATCTACTCTCTATCCTTGTCCATATTGCACACGAGGTTATAAACGAACAAAGAGAAAACAAAACAACATAGATGATTTAGTTGATGACAGAGATGCAACTCCATCTGTTGAATGGGATATACCTTTAATGAGGTGTCCCATGTTAGGTACACCTAATCGTGACATGTTAGATAAGGATTGGAATCCCATTATTCCATTCCCTTTAGTCAATGTCCACTTTTGCACCTTGCATGCCTTCATGAGAATTTTTGATAGACTATTAAAGCTCCATATAGAATACGCATTTGCCATGAAGCCAGTTGATAAATCTATTCAAGCTATAAAGAAATTGGAGGAACTTCTTAATTCAATTGGTTCTCATGGTGGAAATGTAACCCTAGTTGTTAAGAAAGTTGGAGAATCTTAAGATAGATTGCAACAAGTATCAATGACAGGGAATAAAGCAAGACATTTTTTTTAGAAGAGGTACTAGCGCTCAAAATAATGAACGTTATGAGATGTGGAAAGACCTATGCATGATCACAACAGACAATGACTCTCAAGTTGATCTTTGTAATAAGAGAAGTCGAGCTTTGATAAGTTGGTAGGCTTAATGGGTCTGGCTAGGTCTAGTGCTATTCAACGTCAAATGTTTCAAGAAACATTAGTGGAGTTCACACCAAGTGTTTCATTCAACCTTGGGGAGAGAGCAATATAACACACTACATTGTAAGTGTAATCTTCCTCTACAAGTGTTCATTGCACTTACCTTTTTCCAATGTACTTAACAATTTTTAGCATATTTTGTTTGCACATGGAGCTTTTTTCATGCATCGATATGGGTCATTAGAGATTTTCAGTACCTAAGGAATGGAAAAGTCACACTACAAAGCGAGGGGTGTCTACTTCAAAAACACCCAACATGGTGGTGGCCCAATGCAATCAAACTACATGGAGGAGATGTTTAATTGGTTTTACCGCACTACATTCTCGAGAAAGTTTTTTGTGGAACGACTTAGGGGTTCAAAATTGGCAAAACTTGCAAGAACGATGCAACACAACATTGTCAGTGAGAAATGGAAGTCATCGTTAGATCCTCTTCATCATGCTTAGTGGCGTGCAAGGAGACAACGAGAAGGCTCATCTTGGAAGTAAAGTGAATTCATTATTTCCCATTATGTGGTAATACCTATGATTATTGTTATCTTGGTTTCAATGTGTTATTATTTAATATATAATATTTTGTATGGTTTTAAACAGGTTTTGTCCATTCTAGTGTGAACAAACAGTTTTTTCAAAAACTCTATAAATAGAGAGAACTCACTTCATTTCACACTTTTTGCAACTCAAGAGAATGGCATGCACCAAGCAAATTGCAAGGAAAGATCGCGTCTTCTTTCCTAGCCCTCATCTAGGGACACAACGCCCACCATGGTTGCAACCCCCCCAAAGACCTCGAAGTGGTTCCCAGAGCACATCTGTGCCTGTGTCACACAATGGCACACCACTTGGGAGCAATTCAGTGCGAGAAAATGAAGTGACCAATAGACAGGAGTATTTCACTCCAAGGCGATCAGAGTCCATTTTAGATGATGAGACACCAACAAGGACACCCATCAAGGCAAGACCCAAATAGAAGTTGATCAGAAGGAGTGTACCAGAGAGCAAAGAGGAGTCATCCCCGAACGAGGAAAGCAGCAATCAACCACCATGGAATGATATGCAAATTCCAATGAGCCATAGGGTGACACATGGAGGTAAGACACTTCCACAAAGACAAGGGCCAATAGGTCATACAAGTGGTTTTGACCTTTGAACTCAGTTGATTCCAAGAACTCATTGAAGAGTTCACGTGGACGTTTGGCTTGCAGGGTACTGGAGGATGGGGCAGCCATTGCGCATGATACTAGCTTGTGTGTGTGCTCTACAAGTGATTCTAGCTCTTCTTGGTTGCAAAAGTGAGAAATGAGAGAATAAGTGTTGCTTTTATAATAGTTTCAAAATTTAAAGTGAGTGGGACCATTTTAAAACTAAAACTGGTACCTTCAAATAAAACAATCATGCACAGAACTCTCAGAAAAAAACTTTTGCTCATAAAAAAGATTGAACAAAATCATTAACCAAAATAAGATACACCACAACACAATAGAAAAAATAAATTCTCAGAACTTTAAAATTATAATAAATTTCTATTGGAAAAATCAAAGATTTGGCAAATTGTACATCATATTGAGATCAAAAAATTTTACATGCTACATGTCTTGCATGTTAAATACTTTGTTGCAGACGAAGGATTATAAATGGAACATAGGTTTTGTGTACACTGTAGCACTCAAATAGTTCTTGAGCTATGGCAATGAAAGTTGAGTTCCATCCACACTCCATTCAGGAAGGACTTTAATTTTATCCTCCAACCTCTTACCAATCTGCAGACAAATAGAAAACTTTAAATGAACATATTTGAGTATAAGAATTTGTATAAACAAAAGAAAAAATACCATATGCTACTTACCTTATGCCCTTGTATTCTGAACTTTGATTGATCCAGATCCTCAAATCCCATGATTACTAGATGTTCTCTCACGTTGGCAAGAATCCAATGATGATTTACTCAAATAACTTCCATTTCATTGTTGGGTAGATTTATCTTAATTTCAAATGAAATTAAAAAACCCTCAGAACTTTGTAATGGTATCCATTCACCAAGTTTACACATCCGACGATCATAATAGAATCTAATGTACAATGAAGTACGATGTTTCAAGTATCGAAATCCTATGCCTGTTGCACCAATTTTACAAAGGTATCTATCCCCTTTGGTGCATCCTTCTACAAGTCCCCAATTTTCACCTAGCAAACCCTCTACCTGCTCATACGTGATATCTTTTAACATGAACATTGTTGAAGTCTTTAGAATTGTGAATATCTGAAATAAATGTACAAAACAATGAACAGGAACACACCAATGTAATCCTATAGATCTTGAAAGTCTTGTAAATTTCAAAGAATTGTGTATGTCCATCACCATCTTATGCTTCAAAGATGTTAATGTCCATACATCAGATTGCGGCCACTCGAGCTTTAAGAGAGAATCTACCTTAATCATCTCTAACCTGCCAAAATCATTTGATGAAGAGTGTAAAAGAAAACTCTCTCACGTAATAGCTGAGCAGGACGGGCTTGTGGAAAGACTATCGACCCAACATCTCCATGCAATGCTTGGAAAGTACATGTAAGACTATGAAGTGGTTGTTCTTCCACCAAAGTAGAAGGAAATATGTCTACAACAAAAAACTACACAACTTAGCTAGGTATATTATGAAATTTGGACAAAAGTCAATGAGTAATACTTACAGTTGATAGGATATCTCATTTTGTTTGAGTTTTCCAATTTCATGGTTGACATTGTGAAAACATGTTGTACAATGGAAAAAGTTTCACCATTTTTGAGCTTTTTGAAGCCTAATAACTTCCCTTTCCAATGAAGATCCAAGTTTCCACGATCTCTCACACGGTGAGGACCAATACCAGAGGGTTGCATGTACACCCATGCACCTTTGCAGAACTCCTATCCTAACCAAAATCCTTCTGTAGCCTTGATATTGTGACATTTTATCACGATAACCTCATCTTTTGGACATCTATGAGATTTAGGTTTCTCCATTGGAGTTCAGGCTATGGAAGTGACAGTAGGAATTCAAAGAAGATGATGCACAGAGAAAGAAATGGAGATGCAGGAGCTGCAATGGTGTGCTAGGGAGAGAAAGTAGTGGAAAGAGATGACTTTTTGGGACCTGGTTATGAAAATGTGAGGTTTTGGAGGGAGAAAGTTGCATTTTGAGTTATTTTTGAAAAAGTCACTTTTTTCACTTCAGTTCATGCATGGATTTTGATTTAGAACCCAAAAATAGCACTTTTGATCCTAAAAAGTGGTTGGGGGACCATTAAATGGTGTTATGATGAGTTTTATAACTTTTTGAAAATTTTGAATTTTTGGGTCCAGGTAAGTTACGAGATTCCTTTCTCTCTCTAGAGGCAAAACCTGAACATAGGGGAATCATGTCCCCTCATCCCCCTTCAGCCTAGTGATTTATAGGCTATAGACTGTGTCCATCACCCTCCTCTCATTGGTCCATCACTAATCACTCCTTAATCCAAAAGGCCCATGCAGGGTTCATTTTTCTCCCTAATGTGTTATTGGCTAGTTTTTGGGCCTTGTGTTCAGCCTTTAGTGTCATTTTAGTGCATATATTGAGCACATACACATTATGTACGCTTCTGTGGATATCACTTATGTACGTCCATGTGGTCATTGATATAGCGGTTACGTTCTTTGCATAAAGCCTTTTACGTTTGATAAAGAGGGTCGTGGTGAGGTTTTCTTAACTTAGAGACACCCAGATGTCGGGATCTCTTTGGTGATGCAGGTGGAAGACTTACCCAGCCTCGCCATAGGAGATGTATGATAGTTGTTCATAGGTGCTCGATAAGCGTAGTTGGCTTCTATTGGGTAACTGATTATATGCAGTGGAGTCAGTGATTCACTATGCACGAAAACATGTCAGTACTCACAGTTTTATGATATTTTGACACTGGTCATACGATCATTTTGCAGAGAATACTCCGCCAAAATTTTTTCCAGATTTCTAGTTTTGTCAACTATATAGTGGTCGATTTACTCTTTGATACACTTATTCATTGGTGTTCGGACTCTTCTAACTCCATTATCATTCTATTCAGTTCTCTACCATTATGGCATCAGAGGTCTCAGGCACATCCGGTGGATCAAGGTCTAGTGCTAGTGTTCCGAGGAGGAGCTATAACTTGCAGGGCAAAGACCATTTTGAGATTCGAAAATTTGATGGCACAAACTTTGCTTTATGGAAGAATCAGATTAAAGATGTGCTGATTCAAAGGAGGCAATGGAAGCCAATAAATGGAATTTCAAAGAAGCATGCTGACATGGATGAAGATGATTGGGATGAGTTAGATGAAATGGTCAGGTCTACCATTCGCTTGCACCTGGCAGATAACGTTTACTTTACAGTATTAGACTATGAAAGTGCAGAGGAGCTTTGGAAGAAGTTATGCAATACATATGAAAAAGAAACAGCATCAAATAAAGTCTATCTGATGAGAAAATTATATGACCTTCGTATGAAGGACACAGATAGTGTTGTTGCTCATCTGAATGAGTTTGATGCTATATTCTCTCAGTTACAAGCTCAAAAAATGGATATGGATAATGAAATGAAAGCAATATTGTTGTTATGCACCTTGCCATCATCATGGGATATGTTTTGCACAGCTATTAGCAATAGTGCACCTGGTGGTAAACTCATCTATGATGACATATGTGGAGCACTCTTGAGTGAGGAGATTCGCAGAAAATCTATGGTTGACACTCAGAGTGGAGATGCATATAATGTTCGTGATTCTTACCGGGAAAGAATCAACAACGTGATAGGAGCAAGAACAAGGAAAAGAATGGTCAAGGGAATAAGAGTAGAAGTAAACCAAGGAAGAGGGATATCGAATGCCATTATTGTCATAAGAAAGGGCACATGAAAAAAGATTGTTATGCATTCAAGAATGCTAAAGGGAAAGGACAGAATGTTGATGGGCATGTTAAACAGTTACCTGCACAATCTACTTCGACTATGAAGATTGAAGAAATTAATGCTATTTTTGATGATTCTGATGTGTTGACACTTGATAGTACTGTGCCAGCTGAGGCTTTAATGGCTTTTTCTCTTTCCCACACCTTGCTGCTAGATTCTGGTGCTTCTTTCCATGTGACACCACATAGAGAATGGTTCTCTAATTATGCAACAAAGTCTCTTGGTACCGTGAGACTTGGTGACTCTTACCAATGTGATGTTGTGGGGATTGGAGATGTGGTTCTGCAATTCATTGAAATTTACTATGCATAATGTACACCATGTACCTCAGTTATCACGCAGTTTGATGTCAACCTCTCACAAGGCTTTTGGGCACAAGCAGTATTGACTATAGTTCATGTGATTAACCTTTCACCTAGTACCATAGTTGCTATTCGTACCAGTACGAACCCTTTCGTACGTATTTTTCATACCGTACGTACTAGTACGTATTCGTACCAATTCGTACCAAAAAAGTGCATGTGTTTTATTTTCCATTTTAAGTAGAATTTATGAAGGAAATACATTGGTTTTTCATCTATACTAGTTGGAGAACAATTATCTTTATGCATAGATACAATATTATGCATATTCATGGCAAATAATACTCTTTATAGATGTATACTCCCTTATACATTTATTGTCACCGTACCTTATGAACGTACGAATATCGTACGAGGAGCCCAAAATCTTAAGGTACGTACGTGGTACCGTACTAATACGTACCGTACAAATCGTACGGATCGTACCTTACTAACTGTGCCTAGTACTGCCAAAGGTCTGAAAGTGGCACAAGAGCTGTGGACATGGAAGCCACCATATTATGATCATCTTCGAGTTTTTGGGTGTGCAACATATGTTCATATACCCAAGAATCTTAGACGAAAGTTGGACCATAAGTCAAAGAAATGCATTTTTCTTGGATATAGTCGAGAAGGACAATTTGTATATCGCTTATGGGATCCTGAAACACGGACAGTGATCAGAAGTAGTGATGTCATTTTCAATGAGTCTAAGATGCATAAACAGTCCATTAAATAGGTTGAAGTGAGAAGAGTGATGTTTGAGGATACTAGTCCTCCGGTTAGCATGCATAAAAATGCTGCACATAGGGATGTTCAAGAGAATGTCCATTCAGATTAGTCTCCACTGTTCGTGTTCAGCAACAATTGAGACGTTCTGCACGTGTCTCACATCCACCTAATAGATATGTTCCAGGTTTAGATTTTGTTATGCAAACAGATGCCGGTGAGCCTTCTTGCTACAAAGAGCTATGCAGACAGAGGATCATGTCAAGTGGGAGTGTGTCATGAAGAGTGAGTTGGATTCTATTCACAAGAATGGCACTTGGGATTTAGTACCTTTGCCAAATTGTAGGAAAGCTTTACCATGTAAATGGGTATATGTTGGCCTCTTAGTCCAAGGGAAAGTGCATGCACACAATGATATTTTACCCAAACCTTCTGATACTAGGTCACTTTTGGTCCCCCTGAGTCCCCAATTGCACTCCCATGTAACCTTGGAGAAGATGGAAACATATGGGCACAACTAAGTATCCAACCCCAGTAATTCCTTCTAACAACCTCTCTCTCACTCTCACTCCTACACATGCATATACTCTCATGCACCCTCATGCATCACCACACTCTTACACACCTGTACACACACACACACTCATTCTCCTCTCTTTACTCTCCGATGGTTCTTACTCTTCCCAAGGGCACACGCACATGTGCATTTGGATACCCTCATTCTCCCATTCACACACATGCCCTCTTATACACACACTCGCACACTCATTCACCTAGAGAAACTCAGACGCATACTCTTAGCACATGCATTCCCGAGTTCCGGTCACCTGCTTGCTCTCACTCTTTCACACATCTCCCTTAACCCTCTTTTCTCTCGCCCTTCTCTCTCTCTCCCTCACTCATATGCATACATCTGCCCTCACACACTCTCATGCATTTCTACACACACTTTCTCTTTACTCACTCTTCCTTACTTTCTCTTGTTCTCTGTATATGTTACCCTTTAGTTGTATAGTAGTCGACGACCTTCAATGGAACAATAAATTGTACACTCTACCTTACACCACTTATGTCTATTTTGTTCATATTCGAGATTAGCGTTGCCTATCATAGCAAATACCATGAACCATTCATCGAAATAAAGCAAACAGGAACAAAACTTAATCCCATGTAGCTAAAGATAGACAAAGCTGAAGATCTGTGGTACTAAGCAAGACTTTTCAGCTAATTCAGTATTATAATGATTTCCCTTCCTTTTCCCCCCAACTGCTCGCTTCGTGATCCCATTAAAATGCAATACAACCATGTTAGCTTGTGCTTGTGGTGAATAGGCTACACAGACATTATGAACTGAAACACTTATATAAAACCAAAGAACATCGCCCTCAATACCCAAAGGAGAGTTTCCAGCAAAACTGAATGCACCTATCCAATGTATCTTTGATCATACCTTCACCTGCCGAACGCATCTTCCTGAATGGAAAGTAAACACAGCAATTGGGTATCTAACTAGTGACAACACAGAGTAAGGTTCAGCACAACTTAATGATTAGCAATCCTTCAAGGTTAACTAATGCCCAGCCGAAACACATCCTAGCCTCTCATTTTCCAAAGAGTTCTTGAACAAGCAACTTGATCCTGCTGCGTCTACAACTGTTCCTTTCTCCTCGAACGGACGCTTCCCCCTTTCCTTTGTGACTTGCACAATGAAGGAGAGGACAGACAGGAACGAATTCCCCTTGCCAACAGCTCCTGAACAAAATAGCCCGCTTTGGCTGTCATACATACAACAGACAGAGAGCTCCCTTGGAGAGGTCGGCCATTTTTCCACGGCCTCGTGAAAACCGAACAAGGAGGATTCCAGCAGTTTATTTGGCAAGCACCATCCAGGATCTGATTAAATGTCCCAGCAATTGTGCCCAGCGCTTTGTGATGTGAGAAGACAAAGGTGTGGATACGCAGACACGAGTGATGTGCATGAAACAAGCATAGATCATGGGGACAAGAAAAATACCCTGTGTATATTGATGGTTGAGGGACGAAGGTGGCCGCCAATATCAAACCCTCAAAAAGCCCTCCCTCATGTGCCTGTTTCTCTCGAGCGTATATTCTTCCAGCACTGGTGACCGCAGAAACTTCCATAGCCCCCCTTGATCCTGCACAAACAGCACTGCTCACTGGGAATCACTCCAGGTAGAGCTTTGGCACACCTGTATTGAGCTCCCTCGGAGGAATGTCGCTCCCTTCAGATTGTTATCCTCAAACTCCTCTGCATATATCAGCAGCATGTATTCCTTCTGTCCTTTCAAAGCTCCGACTAACTCCTTCCTTGGAAATGATCGAGTTCAGGAGGAACTGAACGCCCACCTTCCCCCTTCTCGCATTCCTTCTTGCCCACCAAAAACAAAGACGAAGAAGCGCAACCCAGCAGATGTCTCCCTTTTGCAACACGCAACGCCCCCCGAAAGATAGCAGTAGGTGTCCCCCCCTGTAAGGATGAGCAAAAACCAGCAGTAGCGACCCTCAGGTAAAAACGAAGAAGAAGACCTTTGTTTCCCCCTTGTCGCATATATGCTTCCCCCCCCCCCCCCCCCCCCGTCTGCATTCAGCAGACTGCTCCTCCTTAGAAAAGAGACCCTTCCGTGGGGAGTAAATGAGTATAACCTTCCTTCTGACGTCCCTCTTGCACACGTAAAAAACCCAAAAAACAAAAACAATGAAGAAGGTCCAGCTCCCGTGTGCGTATTGATGAGTACTTCCCCCTTTTCTTCTCAAGAAAGATTTCCTTGCATGTGTTCTGTCCTCCACATTCCCCTCCCCTTGTAAGGGTACCAATGCGGCATAACTCCTTTTGATGCCAGCCCTACGGTTGTGTACGGAAGTTTACCATGAAGAGGGAATACAAACTCCACAGCCCTCGCCCCTCGTCTTCTGACATCCAAGAGAGATTGTAGAGAAGTAATGTTTATGACCTGCATCAAAATCAAAAGATCACATGATCGCAAATATTTTGAGGCCGCAATATGCATGTGGCACCTACCACAAACATCATGGTACTCCCAAGATAAAACAACAAAACATCCAGGTGAGACACACAACATTGGCATCTGACATGGGTGAACCTTCTTATCAGACAACCAACTCTCATTATCAACACATCACGTGGGTATCGGGTTGCCGTTGCTCCATAAAAACAGGTTCTATTGTCATATCTTCATTTGAAATCCGAATGTGTACAAAAGCCCTTGGCTAGACATGTCCCCTTTTACGCAACCTCTCATTTGACAATCATCTCCATGCTAACGTATGCACACGTATTTATCAATGCAGAATACTTAACCATCCTCAAGGGGAGAATCTTTTCTTTGTCCTCCACATCAAAAGTCATACTAGTAGACCACTATCTTCACACAAATCCTCCTGTAACATATTCCCCCGTTCTGCTTGCGAAGTCGTCCCCGACCAGCCAATATGTGTCTGTACTCAAGCCAAGGATTAGTCTTCTTCAAAAACATCTAATCAGATTATCATCTATGACATGCTTTCACATTCATATGCAGCTCACTTCCATATTTACTCACTCACCTCTTCTACGCTTTCCCACGTCCAAGTACATACCATTATGCACACACATATCCACATCATGAATTACACACTCTCACATATACACACTCTTACTCATGCTCACTCGTCTCTTCATGCATTCCAAGAAAGACACACGCCAACCACATTCATTTCCATGTCCTCATGCAATCACCTTTTACTTCTTCTCTATCTCACATCTCCTCTTGATCATGCCACATGCAAGTCTATGCAGCCACACATATGAACCATGCCAAACACACATGTGAACCATGCCGCATACCATGTTCACGCCCATATCCGTATACTTACACTCTTTTCACCTATCCATTTCCAAGCATAGAACCATAAGAACCATGCTTACACCCTTGTCGCTACTTCTTTGACTCGATCACTTCATACTTTACTTACCATCCATGGCACTCTTTTTCCCTGGGCCTTTCACCTGTGTTCGTGCACTATCCATCAAAACAAAATCCAACCATCACAAAAAAGACTTACCATGTATAAAAATACCGGACGGAATCCTTCTTTTCCCCTGCACCCGCTAACTCACACATCTCAACAAAAAGGTAAGTACCAAAAAAATGTATCAAAACCAAAATCATCGTGTATAATCCGCATGCATATAGGCATCCTACCTAACTGATCATACGCAAATAAGACGAAGTCCGACACAAAACCGAACTCGCGCAGTCAAAAAGAGACCACCTCCAAAAAAATAGAACGTGAACCAAGTAAAAGAATCAGAGTGGTATACCTCATCGCCATCTTTAGAAAGGACCTGTTGACAAGAATAGAAAAGCCAAATACAGTGAGCAGGCAGCAAGCAAGTCAAATACACATGTGAATACCGGTCCTCGTTGGCGTCGATGTTAGGCAGATCGATCTATCAGCAATCACAAAAAGATCACAAAAACATATACATGCATGGCACACCCATCTGGACGGTCGTCGTCCTCCTCCTTTCTGTCTCTCCCCCTCAGGGATGGGAACACAACATCTTTCTCTTTCTTTTTCTTATTTATATTTATTTACACACGGGTTGGCCTATGCGGCAACCGGATACGACTCGTGGCCCTAACCGCCCGGCTAGGTTTGTTCCACCCATCTACCGGTACAGCATAGCGTGCAACAACATAGATACCCGATGTATGAACACACACGGAAGGGCTTGCCCATAGCGAAGCCGAGTGCGGCTTGTGGTCTCGTCCACCCGGCCGAGATGGCTCCACTCACCTGTCAACCCACTATGGCGCGAAGCACCGAAACACACACACATACTCCAGCACCTATGGCGAAACTAGCGTCGGTTTGCAGTCTTGACTGCCCGGCCAGGTGGACTCTGCTCGCCTACTAGCCCGGCATAGCGCGCTGGCACACATATAGACACGACGTTTTTGCTTTTTCTTTTTGTTTTGTATCTTTTTTCTTTTTTCCTTTTTTCTTTTCTTTTTCATTCTCCTCAAAAGAACCCCGAGAGTTAGGGAGAGGCAGAAAGGAACGCTCCCCCACCTTTCCAACATGGCAAGCATACAAAAAACACAACCAAGATAGACTCCTAATAGATCAATCTTCCTATTGTCTTCGCTTCCTCAGACACGACACTCAAATGGCACACCTGGCTGCCTACAACCTAACTAACTGAAACTTAGCTGTTCATCCCCTCGCGAGGCCTCTCCTTCAACGACTATGTGTTGACGTTGTAGCATCACAACTCATACTTGTCAATCTAGGAAGTATCTCATGGCACCCAAATGTTTGCGTAGAAGCACTCAGCAGACGTAATGGCGCTTCGTCAACGTATGATTAACAACGTTATTAACAATAATACACAACATAAGCATCACGAATGATGCACATAATCATAATCACAAGCATAGCGACGTAATCATACATCAACATGTCACACGCATTAAACAAGAAGAGAACAAGCACGCATGCACATCATGACGACAAGAGAGCAAAAGTCTAACTACAAACTAGCATTATCTCATTACTTCTAGAAAAGCTCTCCCCAAAAGAAGAGGTGGAGACGTCTTTTATACAAAATGGCAAAAAAGCATGCTATGTGGGATTTCTAAACTGAAAGGAGAATGAATCCCATTTATTCTCTAGTGTGGCACTCACACACACCTATACAAGAGTGCTTTATTAACTGAATGAAAGGTAGAAAAAGATACAAATGATGATGAAAATAAAGTGGATGCAAGAAATATATGTTGTATCTTCAACACTATGCTATAAGACCGATTCGAGACTCTCTTACCTAGCCACATCTACCTCTCGAAAATCAGTACTCTCTAGGAAGGCGAATCCGGCTCCGCCTCAGGAGCCTCGTCATCGATGCCTATGACCAATTGGTCCACCCATGCCCAGTAGATATCATTTACCTCGTTAGGCAATTCCCTCATGTTGTCGTAGTAGAAGTACCGGTCTTCGGCATATCCAGCCCACCCAAGTAAATACGCTTCGAATTGAGGAAACGGGAAGTCAATGTCCAGACCTTGATTCCAAAACCATACAAGCCAGTGTGCCTCCTCCACGTCGTAGTCTGTCCGCAAGGTCTCGATCGATATCTCCATGCTTTCTAACGCTTGATCTGAAAAATATACTACAAGGTCGAACAGAGCACTCTGGTATACCTGGTCAACCATCGGTCGCCTAGTCCTCAACGATCCCGCGTAATAACGCACTTGGTCTATAAAATTCTGCGATCCCTGAAAACAAAAGGTAAGTTGTTTGCTAAAATAGAGGAAGCCTCTCTCTTTTTGTTCTCGTATCCACTCGCACATCTCTCGTAAGAAGACCCAAATCATGCAAAAAATGGCCATCACCCAACGGCTCACTCGAAGCCCTCTCCGTACATAGTGACATGTCGGCCCTTGTATGCTCTGCTGGCTATCTTGGCACCTGTCCCCATCAACCCTCGACTGAATAACTATGGTATGTTCAACACGAGTCGACCCTAACTCCTTTAGGCCATCGCCATTCCTGCTCGTATTCTGTGTACGAAGCACTTTCTTCACTGTGTCCTTTTTCGGCTCTTTGCCCGATGTATTACCTTTCTGAAGTCCTTCCTGTCTAGAGTTCCTCTTTTCACACCCACCCTGGTTCTCCTTATCCTTGCATTTCCGGAGGTTTTCCTTTTGATCAGCTACTTCCTTACTAGGACTATCGTGGTCCACACACCACTTTTCTCGCCTGGATTTACTTTTGCCATCATCGATGTGCGGTGTGTAGCACTCAACCTCGCCTATACCTCCCAACCATCCTAGCAGTTCTTAGTCCGAGTCGTCCTTGTAGACTAGTGGGACCTTATACTCACCCATCTTGGGTTGACCTCGCCTTGTTGTTTGTAGGTTAAATCCATCTTGCAAGTGGGTAGAGGTGCTAGCTCCTGGATCCAATTCCCTAATTAGTACTCCAGTATTGGGCACTCTTCCTTGAGGTTGCATCGTCGGTTGTGGTTGCGGCTGTGCGTAGGTGGAAGTCTTGGCCCCTCTTTGTCCTTGGCCATAATCATTTCTTTTTTGCGGGCAATCAACATCATAATGGCCCTCCCTACTACAATATCGGCACATAGGTGTAAAGTCTTCTTGCTTCCTCGCATTCAGGCAATGTGCTTGTATATGCCCAAGGCACCCACATTGCCAACACTCTGGCAGTCCCGTTCTCCTTTGATTTTGTGGTTCAGGCCTTTGATATCCGCCTGCTTGGCCTTGGCCTCCATAAGCATATGTGGGTCTAGGCCCCCATCTAGGCAGGGGAGGTTCACTTTGGCCCGGTAATCCTTGATAAGCATAGTTCCTATTGTTTAGCCACCTTCCCTTTTCACGGCACTCATCTTCAGTGTGATTGTTCCTCTTGCAAAAGTTGCAAAAAAATCTTGAAACTGTAGGACATTCTGTGGCCATGTACCCATATCCTCGGCATTTCACACAAAAGATGTTCGATCTAAACACTCCTTGGCTTGGCTTGAGTGCCACTTCTTGCCTTACCGCATATGTTTCATGAGTTAGAGTGGCAGCTTTTACCACCTGAGCCACGATTTCGATAATCCTTTCTTCGGTCAATGCTGGCTTCTCCCCTTGGGGCGTGCTTGTAGCAGCCATAAATGCTGGCGGAGTTGCGACAGGATTTGCTTGAGTAGTACCACTTGCAAGCCCAGCATTTGTACCTATCATTGGTTCAAACAAAAGTTCTTTCCTTCGTTGTTGGCCAACTTGAACCTCTTCCCACACGCGAGCAACATCTTTGGCAACCACCAACGTCGTCGGTCAGCTCAAACTGATATGATGTTGAGCGCTTGGATCTCTAAGTCCCGCAATAAATCTTCGTTTCAAGGTATCTTCATTTGGGGCATTCGCGCCCATCTTTCTTACCAGGGTCTCCATCCTCTGGATATAGTTGTCGATGCTCTCGTTTACCGCCTGCCGGAGATAATCCATTTGTTGAGCTAGACGATCTTGGAAACCTTGCCCACGAAACTTAGCCAAAAAGGCATCCTTTAGCATTTGATAAGTTCGCCTTCCCGGATCTTCCAAGTTATCATACCAATTGGCGGCCTCATCTCTGAATATGGCTCGCAAGATTTGAAGTCTTTGTGCTTGGTCAACCACTTCATTTGCTTCACACGTGACCTCGAACAATTGGGTAAAGCTATCCGGATCCTCATCCCACAATCCCGAGAATTTAGGAAAGTCTCCTAAATGCACTTGGACTCGTTGTGCCATTTCAAACAGTGGCGTAATGTCAATATCCTCACGATCCCAGAAATTTAGTGCACGTGACCTCAAGATCCCTCCTTCAAACTTTTGCACTTGATTCGCGACTCTCCTACGGGAGTACACTTTTTTGACGGGTTTCTTCCCGCTAGTCGAGGTCGAATCACTTTGCGACTCCCACCTTTGCCTTTCTCTTTCAAGGGCTCTTCTTTGAGTGCGCTCTTCTCTTTCCCTTCGCGTTTCTCCTATGGATGAGCTCCCCTCGCTCACGTACTAGATCCAGGGTCTGCAAGCTCGGCCAACATGTGGCGCTAGGCAAACCTATGGCACTCTCTTATAGAGACGTACCAAGCTTTTCCCGGTAGACGCACCAAAATGTTGGCCTTTTAGTCCAAGGGAAAGTGCATGCACACAATGATATTTTACCCAAACCTTCTGATATTAGGTCACTTTTGGTCCCCCTGAGTCCCCAATTGCACTCCCATGTAACCTTTGAGAAGATGGAAACATACGCGCACAACTAAGTATCCAACCCTAGTAATTCCTTCTAACAACCTCTCTCTCACTCTCACTCCTACCCATGCATATACTCTCATGCACCCTCATGCATCACCACACTCTTACACACCTGTACACGCACACACTCATTCTCCTCTCTTTACTCTCCGATGGTTCTTACTCTTCCCAAGGGCACACACACATGTGCATTTGGATACCCTCATTCTCCCATTCACACACATGCCCTCTTATACACACACTCGCACACTCATTCACCTAGAAAAACTCAGACGCATACTCTTAGCACATGCATTCCCGAGTTCCGGTCACCTGCTTGCTCTCACTCTTTCACACGTCTCCCTAAACCCTCTTTTCTCTCTCCCTTCTCTCTCTCCCCCTCACTCATATGCATACATCTGCCCTCACACACTCTCATGCATTTCTAATAACACTTTCTCTTTACTCACTCTTCCTTACTTTCTCTTGTTCTCTGTATATGTTACCCTTTAGTCCTATAGTAGTCGACGACCTTCAATGGAACAATAAATTGTACACTCTACCTTACACCACTTATGTCAATTTTGTTCATATTCGAGATTAGTGTTGCCTATCATAGCAAATACCATGAACCATTCATCGAAATAAGGCAAACAGGAACAAAACTTAATCCCATGTAGCTAAAGATAGACAAAGCTGAAGATCTGTTGGTGCTAAGCGAGACTTTTCAGCCAATTCAGTATTATAATGATTTCCCTTTCTTTTCCCCCCAACTGTCGCTTCGTGCTCCCATTAAAATGCAATACAACCATGTCGGCTTGTGCTTGTGGTGAATAGGCTACACAGACATTATGAACTGAAACACTTATATAAAACCAAAGAACATCGCCCTCAATACCCAAAGGAGAGTTTCCAGCAAAAAAGAATGCACCTATCCAACGTATCTTTGATCATACATTCACCTGTCGAATGCATCTTCCTAAATGGAAAGTAAACACAGCAATTGGGTATCTAACTAGTGACAACAAAGAGTAAGGTTCAGCATAACTTAATGATTAGCAATCCTTCAAGGTTAACTAATGCCCAGCCGAAACACGTCCTGGCCTCTCATTTTCCAAAGAGTTCTTGAACAAGCAACTTGATCCTGCTGCATCTACAACTGCTCCTTTCTCCTCAGACGAACGCTTCCCCCTTTCCTTTGTGACTTGCACAATGAAGGAGAGGACAGACAGGAACGAATTCCCCTTGCCAATAGCTCCTGAACAAAACAGCCCGCTTTGGCTGTCATACATACAACAGACTGAGCGCTCCCTTGGAGAGATCATCCATTTTTCCACGGCCTCGTGAAAAACCGAACAAGGAGGAGCGATTTCCAGCAGTTTATTTGGCAAGCACCATCCAGGATCTGATTAAATGTCCCAGCAATTGTGCCCAGCGCTTTGTGATGTGAGAAGACAAAGGTGTGGATACGCAGACACGAGTGATGTGCATGAAACAAGCATAGATCATGGGGACAAGAAAAATACCCTGTGTATATTGACGGTTGAGGGACGAAGGTGGCCGCCAATATCAAACCCTCAAAAAGCCCTCCCTCATGTGCCTGTTTCTCCCGAGCGTATATTCTTCCAGCACTGGTGACCGCAGAAACTTCCATAGCCCCCCTTGATCCTGCACAAACAGCTCTGCTCATTGGGAATCACTCCAGGTAGAGCTTTGGCACACCTGTATTGAGCTTCCTTGGAGGAATTTTGCTCCCTTTAGATTGTTATCCTCAAACTCCTCTGCGTATATCAGCAGCATGTATTCCTTGTGTCCTTTCGAAGCTCTGACTAACTCCTTCCTTGGAAATGATCGAGTTCAAGAGGAACTGAACGCCCACCTTCCCCCTTCTCGCATTCCTTCTTGCCCACCAAAAACAAAGATGAAGAAGCGCAACCCAGCAGATGTCTCCCTTTTGCAACACACAATGCCCCCCGAAAGATAGTAGCAGGTGTTTCCCCCCCCTCCCTGTAAGGATGAGCAAAAACTTGCAGCAGCGACCCTCAGGTAAAAACGAAGAAGAAGACCTTTCTTTCCCCCCTGCCGCATATATGTCCCCCCCCCCCCCCCCCCCCCCCCCCCCCCCCCCCCCCCCCCCCCCCCCCCCCCCCCCCCCCCGTCTGCATTCAACAGACTGCTCCTCCTTGGAAAAGAGACCCTCCCGTGGGGAGTAAATGAGTATAACCTTCCTTCTGACGTCCCTCCTGCACACGTAAAAATCCCAAAAAACAAAAACAACAAAGAAGATCCAGCTCCCGCGTGCGTATTGATGAGTACTTCCCCCTTTTCTTCTCAAGAAAGATTTCCCTGCATGTGTTCTGTCCTCCACATTCCCCTCCCCTTGTAAGGGTACCAATGCGGCATAACTCCTTTTGATGCCAGCCCTACGGTTGTGTACGGAAGTTTACCATGAAGAGGGAATACAAACTCCACAGCCCTCGCCCCTCGTCTTCTCACATCCAAGAGAGATTGTAGAGAAGTAATGTTTATGACCTGCATCAAAATCAAAAGATCACATGATCGCAAATATTTTGAGGCCACAATATGCATGTGGCACCTACCACAAACATCATGGTACTCCCAGGACAAAACAACAAAACATCTAGGTGAGACACACAACATTGGCTTCTGACATGGGTGAACCTTCTTATGAGACAGCCAACTCTCATTATCAACACATCACGTGGGTATCGGGTTGCCGTTGCTCCATTAAAACAGGTTCTACTTTCATATCTTCATTTGAAATACGAATGTGTACAAAAGCCCTTGGCTAGACATGCCCCCTTTTACGCAACCTCTCATTTGACAATCATCTCCATGCTAACATATGCACACATATTTATCAATGTAGAATACTTAACCATCCTCAAGGGGAGAATCTTTTCTTTGTCCTCCACATCAAAAGTCATACTAGTAGACCACTATCTTCACACAAATCCTCCTGTAACAGTATATAAGCTCAAATTCACATCAGATAGTGCTTCTTCAAAGTATAAAGCATGACTTGTTGCAAAGGGTTTTAAGCAACAACATGGTGTTGATTTCGACGAAATCTTCTCTCCAGTGGTCAAGATGACTACCCTGCGCATGTTGCTTAGATTTGTTGCAATGGAGGACTTAGAGTTAGTCCAAATGGATGTGAAAACTACGTTCTTGCATGGAGATATTACATATGAGATCTATATGGAACAACCAGAGGATTATGTAGTTCCTGGCAAGGAAAGTCTAGTTTGTAAGCTCAAGAAGAGCTTGTATGGACTTAAACAGTCCCCTAGACAATGGTACCAAAAGTTTGATGCTTTTATGAAGTCTCAAGTCTATTCTGGAAGCAATGAGGATCATTGTCTCTACACAAAGAGATGCTCATATGGCAGCTTGATATGTTTGATACTTTATGTCGATGATATGTTGATTGCTAGGAAGTCCTCTTATGACTTGTCAATTCTCAAAAAGAAGTTGAGTCAGACATTTGATATGAAGGATTTGGGGGATGCCAAACATATTCTTGGCATGTGCATTACCCGTGATAGGAGTAAAAGATGCATATACTTGTCTCAAAGTGAGTACATATCCAAAGTACTTCACAGGTTCAATATGTAGGGTGGAAAGGCATTGAGTACACCTTTACCCACATATGTGAAATTGAGCAAGGATGATTGCCCCAAATTAGATGAGGAAAAGGAATTCATGGCCAAAATTACCTATCAGTCTGATATTGGTAGTCTCATGTACGCTATGGTAGCTACAAGACCAGACATTGCATTTCCATTGGGAGTTGTGAGTAGATATATGTCTAATCCTGGCAAGAAACATTGGGAAGCGGTCAAGATGATTTTGAGATATCTGAGTGGCACTAAGGACAAGTGTCTATGCTTAGGTAGAGGGAAAGCATCCATTATTGGTTACACAGATTCTGACTATGCTGGTTGTGTAGACAATTGTAAGTCTACATCAGGGTACATTTTTCATTTTGCTGGAGGTGCTATCTCTTGGAGATCTCGTCTTCAAGAATTTACAGTTGTTTCCACCACAGAAGCAGAGTATGTTGCAGCAAGTGAGGCATGTAAGGAAGCATTGTGGCTTTCTCGTCTTGCTTGTGATATGGGTTTACCTCAGCATGTACCTCGCTTGCTCAGTAATAGTCAGAGTGCCATTGCTTTGGCTAAGAATCTGGTCTATCATGCAAAGACCAAGAACATTGAGGTGAGGTATCACTTCATTAGAGATTGCTTAGCCACTGAGCGCATTATTCTTGAGAAGGTTCACACCCGAGATAATGTTGTAGATGCTTTGACTAAAGCTCTACCACAGGATAGCTTTCGACACTGTTGTCACTTGATGGGGGTTACTTGATTCTTGATCTTACACAGTCACTTGTATACTATGTAACATGCCCATTAGGTGGGAGGTATAGTTTGTATACTTACACTCAGGTATTCTTTATCGTTCTTTATTTTTCTCCCATAGTTACTTTGGCCATGTTGGCCTTTAGTGGGAGATTGTTACCGTTAGTGTCCATGTGAAAGGCCAAATGGCCACTGGACACTTCTTTGTATATGTTCTTTAATAAAACATATAGTGGACTGTTCAGTCACAGACTGTAAGTTCGATCGCATTTGTAAGACCTAAGAAGTCTATCTTCGTGCTCCCTATGTACTGTGTTTTTCTGCATATTCTGCAGCCTCTGTGCGGAGTACTGTGTACAGCCTTAGGAGCTCGGTTTTCTACTCTGAGCATATCGTCGTGAAGCTCTCGAGAAGGAGACCACAATGTGGTGGATCGCCATCGAAATACTTCAGTGAAGAATCAAATAAAGGAGGAGTTCAAAATAAGTGATCTTGGACCACTCACTTATTTTCTTGGATTGGATTTAATCTACACAAGTTCAGGTATCTACGTCACATAAAGGAAGTATGTGCATGACATGCTCATCAAGTTCAAGATGGAAAACACCAAGTGTGCAGGTACACCTATGGAGCAAAATCATAAGCTTAGTGCTTATGAAGGAGAGCCAATTGAAGACATCATAAGCTATCAAATCTTGGTTGGAAGTTTGAACTATGCAACACTCACAAGGGTGGATAGATGCTATAGTGTTATCATATTGAGTCAGTTTATGCATAAGCCGAGAAGAACACATATGGAAGCGGCCAAGAGAGTCCTCAAGTACCTAAAGGGGACCATGAATGAAGGTTTATTTTATCCATTTACTTCATATATTGAGCTAAAGGCCTACTGAGATGCGGATTGGGCCGGATCTAGAGATGATAGAAGAAGCACATCTAGATGTGTATCATTTGCATGTGCAAAAATCATTTCTTGGTCATCCAAGAAGCAACCAACAGTGGCATTATCTTCTAATGAAGACGAATATAGAGGTTTGGCTGATGCAACTCAAGCAATCATGTGGTTAAAATCTTTGTATACAGATCTTGGACTTCATTCTTCAACACCTCATATTTTTTGTGACAACACAAGCTCACTACATCTTGCAGCTAATCTGGTATACCATACTAGAACCAAGCATATTGAAGTCCGCTACCATTATGTAAGGGAAAAGATAATGAGCAACGATATTCAGCTATCCTATGTCTCTACAGATATGCAATGTGCAGGCATGTTGACTAAAGCTCTTGATGGTACAAAATTGAGTAGATTCAAGATGATGATTGGCTTGTAGGAAATCAAGGACAATTGAAGACTTATTTTGAGGTCAAGCATGTTAGCCTTGAGGGAGAGTTTTTGGTGCATTTTACCCAAGCCTACATGCTTGATATGATTTGATTTATGTTCATTTGTAGTCATATGTGCAAACATATGAACACCTCTTGTGAACGAGTATATTTTATCTCTTGTAATTGTGAAAGAAAGAATGGCTTAAGTCGTCCATGACGTAAAAGGGAAATTCGTGGCTCTAAGTACATAAAACCATGAATCCATCAGCTGAGAGAATATCTCCTAATTCTTAGCATCACTTTTAGGTGAAGTTATTTGAATTCAAATTCAAAACTACCTCCAAAAGAGCTATAGAAAGAGCAAGAAGCAAGCCACCATTAGAGAGCTTGATTCCTATCCACTTCATGTTCATTTGTAGAGACTGAAGAGGTTACTCCATAGCTCTATCATTCTAATCACATTGTGCAAGTATTCATTGCCAATGTGGTTGTAATTATATGTGAATCTATACATTCATCATTTACTTCGTCTCTGTTTTATTCTCTGCTATACTAACTTAGAATAGTAACTTTAGAAGCACATTTCTCGGGTTATACGTAACCTTTTTCAGAGTTTTAAAATGCATAGGATTTCTCTCTAAGTATAATTTGTGTTCACAAAATTTCATGGTCATTGAATTTACTATTTGTGAGAATTTGTGTTTTTTGCTCACTAGTCGAATCTCTACAGAGCCCCGAAAATGGAAGGAGTGTTCCAAATTTTGCTAAGTCTTGTTCTCAGTGCTCAATTGATAAATTGAATTGTTTTAACTTGGATTAGCAAGCTATCTAAGACTATTTGCTATTTCCAAAAGGAATTTGTTTAATTCCTACCAGCTTGAGAGCATTTTTCATTTTTTCCAGCAGGTCTATGTACAAAAATAACAACTTTTGGAAGCTAGTCATTTTGCAACTAGTCTGTCTAAACTCAAACTTTTGGGATACTTGTTCCAAAACACTTGGGTGGTTTTTTTGTGGATTTAGGAAGCTCAAAGGGCTTGCTAACCAACTATGAAGTCTGAGTTGGCTGGTGTGAAGCTGGTTGTAGCAACACCAACTCATCTTTGGATTGCATCCACCATCTCTCTTTACAAAGACTATGCCTAAATGGCTAGTGTAGACTTTGTGAGATAGCAAATTAGATGCACCTCTGTCATATCGTACTCATTCAAGCTCTCATAGTGCTTCTTTTGGATTATTTATGAGGCCGAGTATAGGGTGGCTTTTATAGTGATTGTTGAGTGTGTATGGTTGAGACTCCTTATGGCTAATTTGGGTGTTGGTTATTCTTCTATCACCACCATCTTCACTGATAGTCAGAGCGCATTGGCAGTTGTGAGGAAACCTATGTTCCATGCTTTCACTAAGCACAGTGAGGTGCACTATCAGTATGTCAAGGAGAGGTTCTATGCTGAGAGATCAGTTTGGCATATGTGCCCACATAGGAAAACATTGCATACCTTTTCACAAAGGCTCTGCCTAGGGAGAAATTTGAAGCTTTCTGCAAAGCTTTGGGCTTACTTCCTTTTGTGGATTGATTCCATATAGCTTGGCACTTCCTTATACATGAATGTCAGCTCCTTGTTCATCGCATCACTCCCACGGGGGATTTGTTGGTATAATTAGGTAATGATGTGTGTGAACACCCTAGGATTGTCGGGGCACTTTTTTCCCTCTTTAAGAGGTTTTCTCCCCCGCTTGTATATAAGCCTATAACCCTAACAGATCACTTATCTTTGTACATTCTCTTGGTAATACATTCAGTATTGTGTGCTATGCTCCAGCCTCCAAGCTTCTTCTACTTCCTTGTGTTGTTCACGTGCTTCTACAGACCTCAAACTCCAACATAATGGAGGCCATAAAATTTCAAAAATACCCCTCAAACTAGTCCCTTTTATGTAAAAATCCATCTTACTCTGTATTTTGTGTCAATTAGGGAGTCCCTGAGCTTGAGAGTTGATCCCCTAACTCACTAGGAAGTTACAAGATTTTTCTACAATCAATTCGGACCTCAAACAAGGTTTAGGACCAATTTTAACTTACGAAAACATTAAATGTGAAGAGGATTACTTTTTAAAACCTTCATATAAAAGTGAACAAACCCTCATTTGTATTTTTTGTTTATTCTCTCTTCTAATCAAGTGTGAGTTCCTTGGGAGCTCTTATGTATTGTCTATGAGTGAGGCTTGCCTTCATGTGTGTGCATGCGCATGCACCTAGATGTGTGTGAGACTTCGTGTGTGTGTGTGTGTGTGTGCGAGCACGCGTGCGTGTAGCGTGCGTGTACGTATGTATGTATGTGCATGCACGCGACTCCTAACATCATGACAATCATCATATCATCGGCTCATCTCTTGAATTCACATTTTGTGGCAAGGATCCATTGTTTGACACCGGTCGGTACATGTGTCATGCAAGTTGGTCTACATCAAACAATATGGCTTGAGTGTATTTATAGTATCAAGTATACATGACCAAAAATTTGCAAAAAAAGCTAACTCCAAAAGACACTGTTGAATGGATCCTTTCAAGTGGAAGATTATATTCGTACAGGGTTCCCTAAGCATGTATGCAAGATCACGGAAACATTATAAGTTTTGAAGCATGCAACTAGAGCATGGTTTGGAAATGTTCAATAAGGAGCTTTTGTGGAAGGCCTCGTACATTGTAGGGTAGATTACGTCTTAAGGAAAGATGATAACACTAGTTATCTATAATTTGTTTCAATAACATAATTATTACTAGTAATAATGAGAATATTTTCACCTTTAAAGAAAAGTTTTCATGGTGAATTTGATACATAAAAATATTGAACAATCCGAACAATTTCTTGAATGATACGCAAAACACACTAGTGTTTGGAAAGTCCTAAAAAATTCTACTTGACATGCAAGCCTACTGATAAACAAACATGAATCTTTTTAAATATGGAAATCACATTCAAGATTGAATTATGTGTTAAGCATTAGTGGTTATGAAACTGACTTCATAAAAAAAATCTCGTTCACAAACAATGCGAAAATCACTTATAGATGAATTCTCTACTATCTAGAAGGTATGCAATCATGGCCCATTTATGAGAAAAAGTGATCTTTATATGACTATAAATATATTGATTAAAATGTCAACAAGTAAAAACCAACAAGTGCATATATGCATCTTTGAATGTGTAATGTAGCAACCCCTATTCGTGAGTTTAGATAGCTACTATACTAAATAAAAATGCATTGCCAAGTAAATATGTAATCTTAAAGAGTCACCATGTGTTACAAAGTTCAAAAATTTTTCTTGGTAAAATTGACCCCTTTGAACATGGAAAATGAAGTGAGGGCATGTCGAACATTCTACAAATAACCTCCCAGATGAGGAGGACATGAAAACAAAAATAATTGCCTATACTAGGGGGACGTGAAAGCAAATATAATAGAATGGTCCGCAAGAAATCAGTCTAAAAGAAAGCTGCATAGAGCAAATATATGCACAGTAGATCTACGTTATGCATTTTCTTAAAGCTCATTGACAATGTTTTCTGAACGTTTACTTCAACCAAAACCAAAATTATTTTATATAGAAAAATCTGTTTTGGATTTTCTTCAATAGAAATGGCACGTGCTCTATGAGTGTAATAACTCTCCCATATAGATAGTTATTTTCTCATGCATCTAATGTTTGCTTAAATGTTAAAGTTTTTAAGAATGATGAGAACGATAGGGTTCAAAATAATTAGTAGTAGTAGTATACCATCGGTCACGCATCTATATCCATCGCCATCGGTCACGCATTTATATCCATCGGTCACATCGGTTATTCATACTTCTTTTGAAACATCCACAAAATATCCATCGAGTTGACCGGATAAGATCGAAGGAATGGCACAGAGAGAGAGAGAGAGAGAGAGAGAGAGAGAGAGAGAGAGAGAGAGAGAGAGAGAGAGAGAGATGTGCAACCGTGTTCGGATTTTGGTTATTCATGTCTCACGCAAGATAGATATGTTCGTCGTGATAAATTATTTATTCTATTGAAATGTTGTCTAAAAAAGGGATACATGTGCAGATGCCATCTCTGAAAAGGACCAAGATATTACTTGCATCTTTCGGAAACATAAGAAATCGAACCAATTTCATATATGGGTCACCATTTTCGGGACATCGAGCTGTACAGTTCCTTTCAATGTGCAAGCTTCTGTGATGTATATTCGTTGTTCTACACATGTTCAAGAATGGAATTGTTCATGAATATCTTAAAAGAATTTACTTCTGACTTTCAACGCGTGGCCTATTTTCCTGCCAAAAATGCTTTGAACCACTTTGCTGATGCTTTAGGGTAACGTTTGAGTTTGTTATCATAGTCGACATAATGAAGACCAAAACGACATACAAGCCCCGACTCCCATTCAAAGTTGTCAATAAGAGACCATGCAAAAAATCCTTGCACATTGTAGCCATAGTTTCTGCATCAGATACCAGAAATATCAAGAGGGTTAAGGAACTTCAAGGTATGGATAATAGGGACTAAAAAAGAGCAATGACCTGATTGCATTGGCCAAATGTTCCAGCGATCCACTAAGATAGTTGATGCGCCTTGTGTCATTAAGGGCTTTTCTTTTGCTAACATTGAGCTCACGGTCCATACATCCTGGTTAAAAGGATAAAAACCAAAAAAAGAGAGATTGCTGCAGCCTACAGATACTGATAAACAGGAACCTCAGAAAAATGGCTTCTTTTATCAGAGAGTTTGATCTTTACGACCTACTCTCTCTACAGGCTTGAAATTTGAAAAAAATAAACGGCCTACTCATAGGCTTCAAATCTTTTAAAACAAACAAGCAGTCAGAGTACCGTTTATCCCCCACATCAGAGGTTAAACGTCCATCAGATCAGGGAGTTTTGAATTCAAGGCCATCTACCAGAGACTTTATATGGCCTTTGTAGACCTTTTTCCATTGTCCACCTAGGAGAATGTTTTCAGAGAGATCAATATATTACCGTTTTCAGTAATAATGATTGGATGAGCTTGAAATTCTTCCTTTCCGTATCTATTTTCCATCCAACTGAGTAGTTTCGGTAGTCCCCAAGGGCAATTAAATATCCACCCGATCTGTGGTGGACCCTGCAAATGTATTGAATGACATTTTTTTCTTCGATTCAAGAATTTAAAGAACCCTGTACACTCACGCACGCCGTCCCAAACACACATACACACCATTGCCTCTCCAATAAGTTTCCCGTCTGGACCAACATCTGATAGTTTAAAAACCCAAAATGCATCAGAAGATAATATCACGAATATTAAACAAGCATGACTTTAATAGAACTGAAACTTCTAATGCGAAGGCACATACGTCCTACTGTAGCTTGACGATCTGATTCATACCACCTTAGACTGGGATCCAGCTCCTCGGACGCATTTTGAACATAATAAGCAGTATAATAGTTGAGGCCAACAAAATCTAAGCTTCCTTGGAGTTCCTTGGACTCCTCTTCAGTAAATCTTGGCAAGCGTGCATTTACGGAACTTTTCATTGACGAAGGATAATCTCCGAATATAATTGGATCTAAAATCCTGAAACATTCTAAATTATCCAAATGAGAGATGGACGGAAAAATGTGTGTGTGTGTGTGTGTGTGTGTGTGTTTGTGTGTGTGTGTGTGTGTGTGTGTGTGCGCGCGCGTGCGCGTGCGCGTTCGCGCAATATGGATGTAGATGGTAAGAGACTGGAATCAAGCTTACAGTCACGGTTTAGAAACTCGCATGAGGTTTTAGTGGAGTGGTTCAGATCAACCAGGAGCGTGGTAAGAATCAATAACACAATGAGCAAAAATGAAAAATTTGCTTACTGTATCGTACTGAGGTACAGGTACATACTGTAAAGATAGCATGTACAATAATCAGTACGTATCATGATACTAACTCTCTATCATTGTCCAGTTAAAAGCTTGATATGTAACAAACAGAAAGATATAGAAGGAGTGCTAGATCCTACAACTAGAACAAACAATCAAGTCCAGCACTGTGTGAACTTATATCGACAGAATCCTGACACAATTTCATGTGCAGTATGAATTGCTCACTCTCCATTACAATAGAACTAGATAACTAGCGTGAGCGCGATAGACTAATCCCTCATCTGCAATGGTTGGTGCCCATACGTGAAGCACTAACATATGAAGTCCTGACCATTTTTCTCACGAAAATCAAAAAAGAATTTCATTCTCGATGTGTTAGAGACTAAAAATGTTAAATTCCAAGCGACATAAACACATACTATAAAAGTCAATTCACTCAACAAAAATCATTTCCAACTCAAATAAAATCAATTATTATGACTTCATACACCAAAACAGCAACTAAAGTTACACACACACACACACACACACACACACACACACATATAATATAT